>JAODUO010000163.1:325000-362500 GCA_025642075.2 Ridgeia piscesae | reverse complement strand
AGTTCTTTATTCGTGGTCTTACTTTTGAACACATCTAAACATAAAACCCCAACACTGCTATAAAGACTATGCAGGATAAGATTGTTGCCAGTCACATTTTGCGTAGACACGTGCACGTACACTGACATGCATAAAGACCAGTCGAGATGTGTACTTTGACCAGAAATAAAGTACTAAAACAAATAATTATATGACATCCATTTTCAGAGCATCTGTGAACTTTTATGCTCCTATTTTTGCCCATCTAGTGATATCCAAAACAGGTTTTACCCATCCAAATTATGGGTGGACGTGTATCTGTATCTGTCTGTATCTGTGTCTTAACTGGCAAAATGTCCTAGGGACACATCACGCCAGTGCGCATGGTGGGTCATCTGACTTAATTGTTAAAATGTTGGATTAAACTATTCTGAAATGATTTTAGTGATTTACTTGAGACAGTGTTTGAGGGGAGAGAATTCCATTCCTTAATTGTTGTTGGGAAGAAGCTGCTTCCAAATATGTTTGCAGAGTATCTAATTTGCAAGAACTGACTGTCATGTTTACGTGAGGTTCTAGTGTTGTGTTGGATATAGTGATCTAGCGGGATATCTATAAGGTTATGTTCCATTTTGTATATTATGCTAAGTCTTTTAATTTTTCTTCTTGTTTGGAGGGTGTCCCACTGGAGGTCTTTAAAAAGTTGGGTTACTGTTCCTGGTTCTCTAGAATAGTTATGTGTACAAAATCTGGCAGCTTGTCTTTGGATTCTTTCTAAGGTTTTAATATGTTTTAGGCAGTGTGGATCCCATGATGCTGATGCATATTCAAGTATTTGTCGGACAAGGGTTGTGTAGGCTATTGACTTAATGTGGGTTGGGCATTTGTTTAGATTTCTCCTAATGACTCCTAGAGTCTGTTGTGCTTTCCTAGCGACTGAGTTGCATTGTGCTGTCCAATTTAATGTATTTGATATTTGTACACCAAGATAACAATGTGATTGAACAGATTTAAGTTGTTGGCCACAGAAGGTGTAAATATTTGGTGTCGGTTTTCTTGAGGCTAATGTCATTGTGAAGCATTTGGTGGGATTGAATTTCATAAGCCAGGTGTTTTGCCATTCCTCAAGTTTGATTAGATCATTTTGGAGGAGAGAAATGTCATTGTCTGATTTAATTGGTTGATATAGTAGGCAGTCATCTGCAAAAAGGCAAACGTTTGAAGTGAGATTGTTGGGTAGATCATTTATGTAAAGTAAGAAAAGTAAGGGCCCCAGTACGGTTCCCTGTGGTACCCCTGAGGTGACTTTAATTGGTTTGGATGCTGATCCATTTATTACAACCTGTTGAGTTCTTTCTGCAAGGAAGCTTTCTATCCATGACGATATTGGGCCTGTGATGCCATAGTATTTTAGTTTGTGGATTAGTCTTTTATGTGGAACTTTGTCGAATGCTTTAGTGAAGTCTAGAATGGCCATGTCTACAGATTTCTTTTCATCTAGATATTTGCTTATATCATGGACAGTTTGAATTAATTGAGTTTCTGTTGATCTTTTTGCACGAAAACCATGTTGGTGGTCAGTTAGGATGTGATGTTGTTCAAGGTGTTTCATGATGTGGCTATGAATAATGTGTTCAAGAAGTTTAGAAATCACAGGTGTTAAGGATATTGGTCTGTAGTTTGAAGTGTCTCTATATAAAGCTATTAAACTAACTAAATCATGACCGTTGCCTGTCCCTTATGCCCATGCCATCTGTTTCTGTCTTTAATTATAAAATATTACTTACATTTTATTCTAAACAACAACAATTGTATAATAATATAATGTTATGCACACACTGAACGAGGTTGTATGCCGTGTCCACTATCGATAAGAATAAACCGATCTTCCCTATACATATTACAGTCAAGAGGAACATTATTTCATAGGAAATCCCCTAGACAGGCCTTCATCCAGGCATACGCTGTACCGCAGCATAAAGAGCCCCGTGAAAATAATAAGACACACGGTAGCGGAATCGCAACGCACATGACCTGTTACTATTTGTTGTTCACAACAAACTTTCCATTGGCTTATAGCGCCGTCGCCATGACGATCTCTTCTACAATGGTTGTCATTGGCTGCGACGGTCCACGTGACCATCTTCTTTTTGGCCTTTGAAATAGTTCAAACATGGCCGTTCAGTGAAGGTGTCTTGTGAGTTACAGCTGGCAACAGCCAAAGTGGGGGTTTTCATGTGATTTTAACGTCAATGAAAACTGGCATATAACGCATTCTAACTGCGAGGAACGCACGCGTCTCAGTGGTCTATGGAGAATAGGCATATCGACCAAAATACACGGGTTTTGGTGAATATAGAACGTATGTGCTCCGGATGAAGTGATTCGGTTGCGAATTCGCTACATTTTGAAGTTGGTTGCGGTTGTGTAGTGGACCTGCAGCACTTTTGCAGGGGACGACGCGCTAGTCCGTAACGGAATCTATCACGGAGAATGGCAGACGAAAATGATGTTATCGGTAGCGCTTCTGAGTTCATCAAAGGTGGGTACTTTTCCAAACTTGGCACGTTTCCAAAACATTACCTCCTTGCACGAACGGTTTAGGGTTGCTGTCAAAATGAAGCCAAACTGTGTAATGTAATGATTTGTTAATGTTCTGCATTGTCCCACAACCCTCTACTTTAACGTAACATACGCTATTTATTAAATTCGTACATGTAATGTAGGCGTGGCACCTTCTGCAAGCCCTACATTTATTATTTTAATCCGAGTTTTACAATCTATTCCTGGCGTTAAGCCAGTCACGACATGCGCCCCAACATTATAGAGTATAGAAGTACACCAAACAGTCATAACACCCCCAGTGATGACCATCGACCTATAGAAGATGATCGCCATTCGCCAACAATGTGGCTGTTATATGTGTAATATGTTACATTAGAGCTTACCACTGGCATTGAAGTTGGACTAAGTTAGCACCCCACTGGCACTGGATTTACTGATAGTGAATTAGTGGGATCCCAATTAGTGATTGATATTGGTTACAGAGAGAACAATGTTACTGCTGGTATTTTGGCTAAGTTGGCTATTGTAATTTTCAATACATTTCCTAATGCTACCATTTTTTTTAAACTCTTCACTATATAATATATTCAATAGATCAAAGAATTGGTGTTCATGTGTACTGGTTTGGGGCCCTGGGATAAAATCCACAATTACATACACATTGTTACATGTCAATTCATTAAGCAGGAATTGATACACGTAGGGTTGATTTATTATGTTATACTGCCACCATTAAGTTAATACTACATTCAGAGAAATGGACATAGTGTTGCTGCAGATGATACTGATAGTTTTCACATCTTTACACCCATTCAGCTGGTCTGCACATAATGAATAAATAAGAACTTATTTGAACATTGAAATATTTTTAATGCACAGTCAATTTATCCAGACCATATTTTGTCAACTACTCTAATGTAACTATCACATCTTAGTGGAATTTTACAGCCGCCTTTTCAGAGTCATTAAATATGGCCAGGAATGTCACACAGACATTATGGAATGTGGAATATTAATCTCTACAGTTTCTGATCTTTGTATCCAATATCAGTACTACCAGTAATATGCAGTTAGTCATACATGACATTGCTACTACCAGTGGACTATAATACTAATAATAAAGCAGACATTTCATATTTGTAGTTTTACATTTAATAGTTCCTAACATGTATGGATAGTAACACTTGTGTTTAGGTGCGCATTGCCAAGGAGAGAGCTTGCTTTACCAAATAAAACTTATGACTGATTGAATAATTTTGCTTATACCAAATATTGCATATTAATGGTAACAACACAACAACAAATTAGTTAACAATGGACCATGCATTTTATAAATTGATGCATATATGAGATTTCCAAAAGAATGGCATTTAAATAACTTGTTGTGAATGTTCAGATCTTTGGAAATCAAATTCAATGTTAAAGTAAAGTCTCTATATAGTATGAAGTCAGAACTAATTTACTAAGAGAGTTTAAATCTAAAATACTAATGTCAAAGAGAGTTAAAATGCATGTACCCAGTTTAAAAAAAATCCAAACTTACTTTTAGTTTAAAGAGAAAATAATGTACTGGATACTGTGTTTTCCATTATTTTTATAGCACTCTGGTTTGTGACCTTGAGCTAGATTAGCCTATATATACATATATGTTGAACATAAACAGTTCACACTACTGTTTCGTCAAACCAATTTGAAAGTGAACTGTAGTTGTAAAAAGCAAGTTTTGCCCCAGAGTTTGCCTTAAGAGTGGAACCATTAATCACCTTGCATGCATGACCACTCAATTAGTCACAGTTACTGAGTCTTTTCTTAGCACATTGCTTTAGTGATAAATTTAGAGATTGTGAACCAAAAAATCACTATTCTAATGCTGCATGTGATGGACATTGTATAACTTTTTTTACATTTTTAGAAACAACTTTATTATACACATAGAATTATGTCACCGTTTTTATTACTACTATAATGAATGGTAATTATATAATTTTTGGGCAAAAATGTCGCTTTATTAACATTAATAGTATTGTTTTAACGTGATGTTTTATATGTGTCTGATGGATACAGTGATGTAAAAGCCACCACATGGCAGATACCGGCACTATATAAATTGCCATTATTACTATTAGGTGGTTTGTCAAAAAGTTGATATATATTTTAATATGACCTTACATAAACTACAAACACACATGTGACACCCATTTTCAAGGCATGACTGACAAATAACCATGATTTTTGAATGTGGTGAGACAGCAAGCACACACAGTGCTACTTACAGTTGTAGAACCGGTGAACCACAGTATGATGGTTGTGGTGTATTTGTCTGTTTAGATCGGCTCTACTTTGCCACCTTACGCACAAAGCCTCGGTCGACGGCTCACACACACTACTTCTGCGTGGATGATGAGCTCGTCTATGAGAAGTGAGTTGTCATATTTACTTACAGATGCCCCTTTGTATCTATGTATAGTTGGAATTTGACAGACAGTGCAATGCTGTTCCATTATGTACTGTTAAAAGCTGGTAAGATTGTTCAGCTGTGGGACATTTCAGCTGGTACACACATGTTGTCGTAACATTGATGATTACATCTGGCATTTGAAATGATAAAACTTGTAGGTAGCAGTTGTGTGTATGCAATTTTACATAGTAGACTTTCTGTTAACATTTCCGATTTAACCGTTTTAATTATAGACATCAGTGATTGTATTGATCACTATAAAAAATTTGTTTTGTTTTAAAGTTTTAAGACATGAGAGTGGTGATTTGAGCTGGCATACATTTGATGAGTTCATATATCACATTGATTGCAAGTTTCAGCTACATTAATTATAATCATTACATGTCTGTTTCAGCTTCTATGCTGATTTCGGTCCCCTGAACCTTGCCCAATTGTACAGATACTGCTGCAAACTGAACAAGAAGTTAAAGGTTTGTATTCTCCATATGACTTGTATGTATAAGCTATACAGTTATAGGAATTAAATGACTCAAGTTTCTGTTCTTGGAACTGGAAGCCACAACAATCATCACAAAAAACACCATCTACACGTGGAATTAATGTCTGGCATAATCATGTAATTGAATGTTCATTATGCATAATTATTATATTGCTGGCATTCCTTTACGGTTATGATTGCACAGCCTTTATTATTGACTGTAGTGCACTGTCATTCACACAACAAGAATTATGTTCTTTTTCTCCACATAAATGCAAATATTTGAATTTATGGTGTGGGTTAAGACCTGCCATTGATTATGTGAGTGCTGTGGCTGTTGTCCCAGCCAATTACCATGGAGTGGTTGTATTAGGAGAGTGTGTGGCCTGTAGGCTGGCAGAGCATCCATCACTTAACTTGCAGTGAGCAATCCTTCCCCTCTCAGCCACACTTGATTAGGAATATTACATAACTTTCTGAATTGCCTTGCCTGATAGTACGTTTTTATCATTGCTGTGAAATATTTTTTTTACACAGTATTAACTAACCTATTTAAAAGAGGTTTTACTGGAGCCATACGCCAATGTTTGAAGTACCAATGGCTTTGGTTTGTGGTGCCTGGTGTCCCTCTTTGAAAAGAAGTAATTTGGGTCAGCCCCGGTTTATGATTTTACTCCGAGTCATAATTCTGCTGCACCGTCATAGTTTGTGGTCAAACAACTGAACAAATTGTCAACCTGCAAAAACAGACACGTTGTTCGTGCGAAGAGTTCATGCTTTATTGGAATCTGCCTGGGGCTTTTAGCAGTATTGCTGATATGTTTGTGGTAGGGGAATTACAGCTTGTAGATTGCTTGTAGAAATGGCCACTGGCCTGGTGGGCTGGGTCACTGGGTCACAGTGACACCGCCCCCTCCCACCACCACAGGCAGGCTATAATCACTTGTTTATGATATGTCTGCAGGGATGAGTGCTGCATTGTAATGACCTGGAGCTGGGGTGTGTGTTGGGGGGGGGCTTCCCCTGTTTATCTCTTCACTTGTGCTGTGTGTATTAGACCTGAGTATTGTACATCTAATAATGTTTACCAATCAACGATTGCTGGCTCAAACCCATAGTTTCTGTGAATGCTTAATGATCATTGGATGTGTTATATTTGACTTACTTCACCTTATGGCATGGCACAGTGCTGTATTTATAGAATTTAGGCATTAGTATCCTATTAATGTTAGTAATCGCAAACAAATTTCAAGCAATTTTGCTCAATGGATGTTGTTGGTGAAAAATTGCTCTAACCTGGTTAAATTTATAATTTATTTGGTAAATTACACATTCTATAAAGTCATGTAGACCAGTCTGTGATTAAGCAAATGAATGTTTTATGAATATTTTGCTAGTGTTTCGTTGTGGGTCATTGAAGCCAAAATCCATTTATTGGATAAAAATATATAAAGCCATACACCGACATGAACATTACTGTTGTTTTTCGTTTCTTCATATTGGAGAATAATTTGTGATGAAATAATATATTCCATTTTAAAATTGAATGCATACATATCTTAGATCACTACAAAACTCTACAATACATAATTAAAAGCCAAAGGATACATTATCTCATTTAATGTGATCAAAAAAATTATTATGTTTTCATTGGTTTGTTGAGCCAGATTTTATTTAAAACAGCCTGGACCAATCAACATTGAGGTATACCATTGCATTTCATTTAGAAGTACAACACTTTGAGATAGACAGAATACGAGAATGAAGTAGGGTGGTTTTAATTCCATAAAATCCATGTCAGTTGTCCAATAAAATCCTTGTATGCTTCAATTAAAAGTGCTAGAAGATCTGAATGTTACTTGATGTTGAAATGTGACGTGTGTGTTCCAGTCATACTCTCTGGCCAAGAAGAAGATCGTCCACTACACAAGTTTTGATGCGCGTAAGCGGGCCAACGCTGCGTTCCTCATAGGCTGCTATGCAGTGAGTATTTTCTCATACCTCTACCAAATACCCTGGACATTTCACATAACTGTGGCACTGGAAAACTATTCACCCTGACTCACGGTTCAGTGATTTAAGTGAGCTACCACTTTAGCTGTTGTGGTAACAGCGGTAGCAAGGATCCTTTGCTTCAGTGAATTTTTATGCGGTCGCCTTGTGGTAAGGGTTTTTTAAAGCCTTTCATACTTGTAAGTTAATTGTCCGTATAAAATCTTACTGCATGAAATTTAATTAAAACGGTTACAATCTTTTAATGTTAAAACATTTATTACCCGTATGACATTCTAATCTACCTGGATGTGCGGTAACATCAAAGAAAAACAGCTTGTGGTAATGTAGATCTATGTAGTTCCCAGCATGCTTTAGGCCCATGGTAGAGCTGCACTAATGGCGAACGTCTGTTACATACATCTTTATAAATTGTGATATGTGTATAATCGTAGTTAGTTGTTGAAATGGAGGGAGTTGGAATGTATGAGCATATCTCAAGCTGTAGGTGGTGTGCTATCATTAGTGAAGCGTTACTTTGTCATACTATGCGATCGGTGAGGCGTGGATATCTAAATATCATTGCAGAATAGAAGCTTTGGTTGCTAGTGTAGTAAATTCATTGATGGCCAGAATTTTATTGATATCATCACATTGGTATATCCTGTTACACTCCCGTATTGTATGTATTGGGTGACATTCATTCATCCAACTAATAAATTGCTCAGTTATCATTATGAATGAACACCGATACAATGTGCACGGTCTTATTACTGGTAGTTAAAGATCGTGTGATGTCATTTCTTCAGTACACTGGTAGCTGCTACACCACACAATGTACAGTTTATGAAGATCTCTCACTGGCAGTTACAGAATTGAACTTATTAATTTAGCACTAACAAGGAGGTGCTTCTCAATAGCATTAATACTGATATTGCCTGTTATCATATGAATGACCATCTCCTATTGGCACTATCAGTCATGCGGTGATAACCTGGACACTATCTATTGTCTACCCACAACTTATACTTGTAAACATCTCCTGCTCTGTTGTTGTCACTCGGCTGGGTCCCTGTGCCTCCCTGCACCTGTCAGGTAGTGACCACGTCCCACTGACCGTGTTAGTCCCATCGCTACTAAAAGTAATCAGTTACATAATGTACAATTGAACTGTTAATTTGCAGTGTTCAGTTATAAAAACTGACAAGAATGAATATAATTGGATTTGGTGAAAAATATTCAGTTCAGTTCTGTGTGCATTGTTTCTGTGAGCGATTTTGTTCATTGAAAATATCAGTGTCATTCCAAACTAGATCTGTTATTTTCCGCTGCACTATTATTTTGTCTTGGCATTGAGTGTGTCAGTGGTTGGTTTGTTCATGTGCTGTTATTTAAACATTGATTTTAGAATTGGAAATTTGATTTACGAATAAGATAAAATTGTCATTATGTTATTGATATTATAATTTGAATTGGTGTGATAGAATTTACCAGGATTGTGGCAGTCATACTACAGCCCACTTTATGAGCGTCTGTTTGTCTTGCAGATTATCTATTTAAGAAAGACCCCAGAAGAGGCATACCGACCACTGATTGCTGGCTCAAACCCACCATTTCTTCCATTCAGGTGAGCTGGTGTCCATGTCAAGTAGTGGTATAATTGTGTATACCGAGACCTGCTTTCTCAAATACTCTGATCTGTTGCAAGCCTTCTGAAATCACTGCTGCTTTATAAAATTCCTTACATCCAATCCTCGGTTTGAATTTGTTTGACATGTAAGTGCAGTGGGCACCCGCACTAATAAGTACGGAAATAGATATCTTATCAGAGGTGCTGATTTGCAAGTCAGGACTGTTTTGGTTGGACAATGATCGTTCACTGGACCGTGACCATAGACTGGCTGATAAACCACATGTTCTTGGGGCATGCTACGTTGTGTGGCCTGAAACAATTGCGGTTTCGTATCGGTTAATCTGGGTAGAGGGCATCAAATTGTTTTGGTAGTTTTTTTTCACAGCACCGGTTATGTAAGTTAATTACATGTGACATTAGCATGAGT
Organism: Ridgeia piscesae; assembly: GCA_025642075.2. Classification (NCBI taxonomy): domain Eukaryota; kingdom Metazoa; phylum Annelida; class Polychaeta; order Sabellida; family Siboglinidae; genus Ridgeia; species Ridgeia piscesae. Next base: position 352,968 of record JAODUO010000163.1, on the reverse strand, counting down.
GGACAGAATGTGACCGTGTCATGGTCATCTGGGAGTGGTGTTTGTGGTTCTAGAATTGACCGGCCGCTGTACGGGTGATTTGTCAATATATGTTTTGGTGTGTGTGTGTTTAACACAATAATTGTAGCCTTGACTACGCTAGAATATCGTGAAGCTTTTACTGCAAATTAGTTATTACGTCAGTTCATTGAACTGTAATGAGAAGACTGTAGACGGATGTGGAATGAATAGTATTTTTGTAGTAATTGCGCTGTGGCTGAATAATTTCCAGACATATGAAAATGATGTTGTAGTAAAGTAGTGAACACATCTCCTAGAGGGTAAACATTTTAAGTTATTTGAGCCCTCCTAAAGACAAGAAAACATGCTGTATAGAAGCTACCATTTTAGCTTTACACCATGCAAGAATGGCTAACCACTTGAAGTATTCCCCAAGTGTACCTAGACAATCTGATCAAAAGGTATGAACAGGTATAGTTGTTTCTTCACACAGAAGCTTCAGCATGGTAGACAGAATGTCTCGATAGAAAAGACCAGAGTTCAGGTCATCTTTCTGAGTTTTAACCCCAAGGGACTGGCATTTCAGTGACATTTCTTCATTAAGAAGAAATATATTTTTATTTTATTTACATATTTTATTTATCTTTTAGTCTTGGAGCGATGTAATTATTTTGCACAAAGCAGTGTGATAAAATATGACGGAGAACTTTTGGCCAGCAACAACCCGAGTTAACCCCAAACAAGTGGCAACTTGGAACACAGGAGACAAGAGTTTAAGGGTCCATGTAAATAACTCATTATTACAGTGTCATAAATAATTACTTCTCGAAGCAAGATCTTGGCTGTGGCTTGGTCAGGGTCTGTGGTCATTCTGGCATGATGACAAATCACTTGGTAAACAGGATTAGAGGCAGAATGCCAAGAGACAGTGACAAAGATCTAGGCACAAGAAGGACACAACAGTTGCGTGTGGCCCACAGACATGTGTGTCCTCACTGACTGCCACACTGTGCCTCACACTGACTGCCACACTGTGCCTCACACTGACTGCCACACTGTGCCTCACACTGACTGCCACACTGTGCCTCACACTGACTACCACACTGTGCCTCACACTGACTACCACACTGTGCCTCACACTGACTACCACACAGTGCCTCACACTGACTACCACACCGTGCCTCACACTGACTACCACACCGTGCCTCACACTGACTACCACACTGTGCCTCACACTGACTACCACACTGTGCCTCACACTGACTACCACACTGTGCCTCACACTGACTACCACACCGTGCCTCACACTGACTACCACACCGTGCCTCACACTGACTGCCACACTGTGCCTCACACTGACTGCGACACTGTGCCTCACACTGACTGCGACACTGTGCCTCACACTGACTGCCACACCGTGCCTCACACTGACTGCCACACTGTGCCTCACACTGACTGCCACACTGTGCCTCACACTGACTACCACACTGTGCCTCACACTGACTAAGCCTCACACTGCCACACTGTGCCTCACACTGACTGCCACACTGTGCCTCACACTGACTACCACACTGTGCCTCACACTGACTGCCACACCGTGCCTCACAACTGTAGCCTACTGCCTCACTTACAGTTACAGTGTTGGCGCTATCCATGCCATTGGGGCCAGTGTCTTTCGTCTCAGTGGGTCTGCTTTGCAAGCCACAAGGCCATAAGATGGCATTACATTTCTGTCTGGCAATCAGTTTTGATAATTTTGTTTTATTCCCAAAGTCGGGAGTGTCATAATTGTATAAACCTTTCTAGCAATGCAGAAGAATGGTTGAAATAATGTAATATTCATTACCATATAAACGTCTGTAATCGCAAGGAATGGTGAAAACAACCACTGACAGTTTGTGCTACTTATGACTGAGAAACTAATAGACCACAGGGTAAACAAATGCACTTCTGATAAGGTTCAGTTCAGATAAATTGCATCTGCCCCAATTTTAGAGATTGTGTTCAAATTATTACATTAAATAAGTGGTGTTAGGTTATGTAGGTATGCCAATACTTAAGATTTTAGAATGTACATGTTCATATAGATGCAATCATCACGATTATACAGCAAAATACATGTTGTATTAGGTACGCATTTACTCAAACACTCCAGTCATGAACAACAACTAGAGACTGGTTGAAGAACACTGAGCCAGCCACTGTCTCTCTCTCAAACCTGCTGTGTCAGTGCAGGAGTAGGCTGGAGTAAAAACATCCATCCTGTACAGACGTGTCACTGAGTCAGTGTGTACTTTATCACAGTCGATGACAGTGGGCTAGGTAGTAAACACTCCTTTAGTGCAACGACCTTGTGTGTACATTGACATTCGACAGTACATGTGTACCCAGGCTGTGTGGGCATATAATGGCCCCGCAAATTTCAATGTGCGTGCAAACAAATGCTTTGAATTCCCTGGTATACTGCATCATGATAACGTATATAATTTTAACACATTGTGTAAATAAAATAACTGAGCATGTTGGTCAATGTGACATATTTGAGTCTTTCTTTGGACATGCCGCCACTTTCCTTAGTCCTCAGATTTGTCTACTGGCACAATTGCATTGCCACTCCCTTTCACCTCTGATACATGTGTGTTTGTTCCGTACCGACTATGACTGTGTAGGTTTCAATTTACATATGTCGCTAGTGGTGATGGCCTAAAAATATCCGTGATATCACATTATTTCATGCACAGATGTTTACCTTTGATTTCAGTAATGTTACTGGTAAAATAAGTTAACTTAATTTGAAACTACCACTTAGTTACAGCTTCATCTTGCGAAATACTGATTACAGTACATTGCGTATGCAGATTAAAAGAGATAATTTAATTAAAACAACATATTTTTACTTATTGAGTATTAAGAATGTCCATATATAATTTAATAACAATATGGCTAAGAACACTGTTTTCTATAATATTGTAGAAAACATATTTTGTCATAACTAATGAATCCTTGTAAGCTATGATTCGATGTGCAGTATTGTTTATAAGTAGTGGAATATGATATATTTTTATAGTGGTTAAAACACTGGGAAATTGATTGAGAAGACTCTTAGATAATAGTTATATTCCACCTGCAAGTCTACCACAAGTTTAAAACATTGCAATTATATCACATTCATCCTAGTTTGTGAAACATAAAAGAGAAATAGAAGCAACTTTTGGACTCGCTGATTCTAGAGAAGGACACTGATAAACCATCCAACCTGTTTCTGCAAGCATGGATGAAATATTTGTCAACTAGTGCGACTACTAGCGATGAGTGGTAGAAGTGCGTGTAAAAGTCTGGCAGTGTTATATTGCTCTTGTGTGCGTGCTGTCACTTAATCTGCTCGAATTGGTGACGTCACAAACTCACAGGTGAATGTCTCCTGCCATACACACGAGTGTAGGTTGACTAGTGAGTAGTGAGTGAGCAGTCTGGAGCAACTTGTCTGTTCATGTCAGAGCAGACTTGTTGAAGTTGTGATTACACCTGTGTGTTCAGTTGCTGCCTACTGTGTGCTTGCGTGTTTGTTCATGCAGTAATGGACTCAGTCATAATGAGCTTACTGACAATTTGTCTGCTGGCCTCCTTCAGTCATTAGCGTTCTTAGCTTAATTGTTGTATTTGCTGTGGATTGTTGGCTGTGATTGCTTTGGTTATTACAGTGGGTTGTCTGTCCTGTGTGTTTGATGATTGGGTTGGACAATACTGCCCCCTGTCCAGTGCTGTGATCTGGCTGCTGGTCATGCAAACATTGCAATAACCAAGTGCTGTACAGTGCACTTTGCCATTCAGCAATGAATAATATAAATATCCCCACGGCTGTGGTTGTTGCCTAACTTGAATGGTCATTAGAAATTGGCATAATATCATCTAAGAAATTTCCTTCTTAGTTTTTTAACATTTGGATTGTGATCAAAGTAAATAAAAAATGAATTTGTTATTGTTAAAGCTGTCATGAATCTGTGACGGCAAAAATGGCGTAATTTTGTAATGGGGTTAAGTTCAGAGTTAGAATTACAATTTGATATCCTTGACAGCTTATATGATTTTACGTTACGGGAATAAATATGCCCTCACAGTTCTACCCAGAATGCAGAAGCAGTGAGATCCTGACATTGGGACAGTGTTACGCAACATGACTATACGGTTGACTTAGGCATTCTGACACGAAGATACAAGAACTGTTGTGTTCAAAGTTGTCAACAGCCCGTGCTCATGAATACAACTGCTAGTAATGAATGCACGGACACAGACTAACTTCATTTGCAAGTCGGCTGGAGTGTGTGTAATTAGACGGTGACACCGGACGAGGTGGTGGACATGTTGTGGAATCTGTGTACCAACATAACCTCAATAAGGCATTCCATTTATCGAGGATCTCTGATTAAATTTCACAGGACTAGACTACAATTTACACCGCTGTGGTTGTCGAGTGCTGGTTCGACATGTCATTTTATGCAGCTGTTGTTGATTTATAAATAATTTCTGCATTGATGAGAGCACGCGTGGCCGTGGAATAATTGCGATAAATTGCCATGGATCTTTGCTACGTTTGTGTGCTGCCAGAGTGTGAATCAACAGAACTGGTTGTGACCGGACGACTCATTGAGTGGCACCTCGTCAACTGGGCAACAATTCCACCAATATGTGATGAGTGTGAAAGAACCGTTGGTGTGAGTGAATGTTGGAGAACACATCTACGCAGGCTGTAGTTTGACAACAGATTAATGTCAGGATTATTGCTCACATTCGACCTGCATCAGGTTGTTTTGGTGATTTAAAATCATTTATCTGTTTCACAGCGGAGTCGTTACAGTGGAGTGAGTTGTAGGTGTTACTGGCAGACACTGTCAGCTAGCATGGTGATATAGGGTGCCACTCCCACACACCAAACATTTCTATTGTCAAGCCACACCCATGCCTGGGGTATTACACCCCACCCCCACTCAGTGGGGGAGTGAGTGACATTGTCAAGTGGTGACTCACTGGAAAAACAAGTGAGAGTGATGAGGCAGTAGATGCTGAGGTCACTCCAACCAACTCCTCTCAGGTTGTTTACTCCAGCCCCTATTCTCTGCCTCTCCACCTCCTTACTACCTTAACACAAGGGGGAACACCACACTCAATGCAACTGCCTAAGTTCACAGGTCCTGCAACCTGATTCAGACTCCAGGCATAACCTGTGTCCAGTAGTGGCTCTGGTTGGTGGCCAGCAGACTCCACTGGGCTCCTGTCACTGTGGCTGTCATCTCATTGCTGACGGCTGGTTTGGCCAACTGTTCACTTGTGGTCGGTGACCTGTTGTGGCTAGTTAGTTTATCTTTGTAGCTAATATTAATTTACTATTGACCTTTTGTGGCCAGTTGCCAGTGGCCCATTATGGGTAGTGTCTAATGTCCCTAGGTGGACAGTGTCCAGTTCATGGCTCCCCTCTGTGGATACTGCCCCTGCTGAGCCTGGTGTATTCAGTATCCAAGCACTTGCTGTCAGTCTGGTGATCTGACCATTGTCCAGCAACATTTGACCTCCCTGGTCCGGTCAGCATTGTGACAGCAGACTGCTGCATGATTGGGTCCAATGTGACCAGTAACAGTGGTCACTGCACAGCCAGAGTACCAGTGATCAATGGCTTGAGCCCTTGCAGTGTCCCCTGTGACTGGTTAAGTCCCAATCAATGGACTTAGTCTAAGTGACCGTGACCTCACTCTCAGTCCCTGTGGCCAATGTAGTGGTCACTAAGTTTTGTCAAAGGCAATTAACATTTATTAAACGTTGTTTTTGTTTGCTAAATAAAGAATGTTCACATGCATTGTGTTTGAATTGCTGTTTGTAATTGGAGGTCAGTGACTGACTTGACATGTGCTCTGACATGTGAAAACACATCATCGAGTGTAGCACTTAGTAATGAAGATAACATTTCACTTAATCAATGACAAAATGCTGTGACTATTATCCTTGCTATCAGGAGTATTGGCACATGTACATAAAGATATTTATATAAATTTATGTTGTTTTAATGCCACACAATTGATTTACTCACGTCTTCAACATACACTGTGCAGAGCCCTGTGCGTACCTGAATTATTTATCGTTGACATTTTGATTAAAAGGTAGTCTTGATAGCAGTGTGACTATAGTGTTGACTACGTTCACGTATGACTTGTGTATGTATTTATAAATTTATTTCATGTATGTATTATTTTATTAACCATGTTATATATCCTTTTGATCTCCGGAGTTAAGCTCAGTCAACCAAAGACTAGTGTATTATGTTTTGTGATATTGCCACAATGTGTCTGTTTACACGTTACAGGGACGCATCGTTTGGCGTGTGTTCCTTCAACCTGACCCTGCTAGACACACTACATGGCGTCAACAAAGTGAGTGCGACTTTTGTCTATCGTTATAAATTTATTTACGATCTGTAGCAATTATAATATATACATGCATAACACTACATTTTGTTAAATGGTAGCCAGAACATTTTGTAGTAATTTTTATAATAACCAAATAAAGAATTAATATTAAAATTATCTTGTAGGCTTTACAGAACGGCTTTTTCAACTTTGAAACGTTTGACGTTGAAGAATACGAACATTATGAGGTATGTATGTTTTTGGGTTTCTGAAGCCTGTTTCTGATGTTGTCAAGATATGCACATAAAACTATCTTTGAGCTGTGAATTCATTGAGATAGTTTGCTCTTACTTCAATTAGACCTGTGTGTCAGGTCAACTAAGACGACATTTTTGCCAGAACTTTTTAGTTATTTGGTCCATTGAAGGAAATTTCATAGTGCTCACTTTCGTGGAGCGTTTATACCAGCAACTGTAGATCGTCTGTGATGGTGGCTGACTGCTGGTGATGTCATTGTTGTTGCTGTTATTGCTGCCCCTGGCTGTGCCAGTGCCTTGTCTTATCTTACCGGTGCTGTCTCTCTCTCAGTCTCCATCTGCTGTCTCTCTCTCAGTCTCCATCTGCTGTCTCTCTCTCAGTCTCCATCTGCTGTCTCTCTCAGTCTCCATCTGCTGTCTCTCTCTCAGTCTCCATCTGCTGTCTCTCTCAGTCTCCATCTGCTGTCTCTCTCTCAGTCTCCATCTGGTGTCTCTCTCTCAGTCTCCATCTGCTGCTCTCTCTCTCAGTCTCCATCTGCTGTCTCTCTCTCAGTCTCCATCTGCTGTCTCTCTCTCAGTCTCCATCTGCTGTCTCTCTCTCAGTCTCCATCTGCTGTCTCTCTCTCAGTCTCCATCTGCTGTCTCTTTCGTGTCTCTCTCAGTCTCCATCTGGTGTCTCTCTCTCAGTCTCCATCTGGTGTCTCTCTCTCAGTCTCCATCTGCTGTCTCTCTCTCAGTCTCGATCTGCTGTCTCTCTCTCTCAGTCTCCATCTGGTGTCTCTCTCAGTCTCCATCTGCTGTCTCTCTCAGTCTCCATCTGCTGTCTCTCTCTCTCAGTCTCCATCTGCTGTCTCTCTCTCAGTCTCCATCTGCTGCTTGTGTTACAGAAAGTGGAGAACGGAGACTTCAACTGGATTGTGCCGAACATGTTCCTCGCATTTTGTGGACCACACCCAAAGAGCAAGATTGAATGTGGTAAGCTCTTGCTTCAACACATTCACTTTCTTGTCCAGTTATGACATATTTATTTCAGAAAACCAACATCAGAAATACCAGAGCTGACTTAGATCTGTGAAGGTTTCTGTGCACTGGTCATGTTTTGGATATGGGAGTTTGAGAGTAAAGCAGTGGACTGTCAATTCAGTAGACCGTTGTTCATGTTAAAATTCTGCAATTTTAAAAGTTGGGCAGTTTTGTTTATCCAAATTTGATTGAGCCTTTCAGAAGACAGTAAAGATTATTAATGATTCTGTGCCAGAGAAAGTAAGATATTCAAAATGGGGAAATGAAAAACCTACTCTAGCTACAAAATCCCATCCTGGCGGCGCCAAAGAAAAATAAGTCTATAATTTTTGTGTCTTGTGTGGGGAGGTAGGGACACTACAGAAGGCCACAATGTGGTATTGTTCAACATTGCCGCTTCACCCATTGAGTACCAAGTTTTCCCACAATGTTTCAAGCCTGCCCCATCTCCCCTAGACTATGTGTTCTCCCCAATGTCTCATGTTTCCCTGCTTCTCCAGGCTACCCACTGCACGCACCTGAGGCTTACTTCCCGTACTTCCGCAAGCACAATGTGACAACCATCGTCCGACTCAATAAGAAGATCTACGATGCACGTCGCTTCAGTGATGCCGGTTTCGATCACATCGACATGTTTTTCATTGACGGCAGCACCCCTAGTGACAGCATCTTGCTACGCTTTCTTGAGATCGCAGAGAACTCAAAGGGCGCCATTGCCATCCACTGCAAGGGTGGGTTATTGACAGAATCCCCTGGACATGTCAACTGTGACGTGTCCAACCTTTGGTTCAGATATCTTGCCATTTTCATTCTGCATTCCCTGTGACCTAATCAGACAATGTCATTTTCAGCACTTTGTGGTACACTGTCCGATAATATTGGTGAAAGCTTGTGAAGTTTCAAGTATAATGTCCTGCTCTTGAAGACTTGACCTATTCATTTAGAATATAAATTGTAACTTTATATAGAGATTGACTTACAGGTACCAAACAAAACATGTATGTATAATAAGCAATACAACTTTGACAACCGATTGTCAACTGTTATTTACCAGGGATCTACCATGTTACGTGTAGCTAGCGTGTCTTATGCTAACCATGTGCCCTGCTTGCAGCCGGCCTTGGGCGAACAGGAACCCTAATTGGCGCATACATGATGAAACACTACAAGTTCACGGCGGCGGAGGCGATTGCGTGGATCCGAGTCTGTCGTCCTGGCTCCATCATTGGGCCACAGCAGAACTACATGCAGGAGTAAGTTAGTCGACAACTCTCATTGGGGCGAGTCAAGTATCATCTTAGGTTGTATGTTTCCTTTCTGAGGATGTGACAGGATTTTAGCTATTTCTACCATTCGTTTTTCACGAAATTGTTCATTTGATCCTTGTTGTATGTCCTTCAGTTGGTTAACAGTCATCATTAACATGATACTATTGTGTTTGTCTGTAGTTAACATTACATTTTTTTAATGTAACTTTCAAAACAATTAACATATTGTTTTAAAAGCATAACATTGGTGTAACAGTCTTTAAACGTACTTTCTATTTTCTGTAAAAAAATTACAACTTTGTAAAATCATTGTAACTTAAGTAATGCTTGTGAGTAACTGACCGAGTTGTCCCTGTAACTGAACGAGTTGTTGCCGTAATTGACCTGATGGTGGCGCCCCCTGCAGGAAGCAGGCGTGGCTATGGATGCAGGGCGACCTCTACCGGGCAAAACAGAAGGAGCGGATGCGCTCGGAGCGTCCGGACTACTCCGGTATCCTTATCGCCGTCGACGACATGTGCATCAACGACATGGACAATTGCGACCGTTGCAATGACGATGACGACTTTGACAAGGGCGGCTACAGGAACCAGATACGATACGGTGACGAGGTGGGTGTGATGGCAGGGGCACCTGTCCCAGTTGATTCTCACGTCAAAACGTGGGGAATAGGAGTTCTAAATCTGTAACACATTCCATTTATTTTATTCAGACACTAATAGAAAAGTTGTTTTTACTGAAGTTTGTGTGATTGTCATCTCCTGAAAAGTAACTAACTATTGCACAGGAATGCATAATACCCACTAAGCAAAGATCTTCCAGAACAGTTTTTATGGACTGTTGGACAGTCATTTACTGTTTGACTTGGGGGTGTCAATGACCTGTTTGTTGTACTGTCTGATGTCACTCAGGAAGGTTGACTGAACAAGTTGTTGGTTGTTTCAGTATTGTGGGTCATCGTGTCACATCACTCAGGGAGATCGACTGAACCAGCTGAAACTGCAGCGGAAACACCTCAAGTCAGCGACCACAGGCTCCATGATGTGAGTGACTACTCTTAGGACTGGCTTGTTGTAATTGTAGTTATATTGGTGATTGTGGCTGAAGTTGTGATAGTTTTGGTTGGAGCTGTTATGGTTTCTGTCGATGTTTGGTTGATGGATGGTGATTGCGACTGAAGCTGTGGTGGTTTAAGATGTGATGGTGCATGATGTCGTTAAGTTGTAGTGATTTCCATTGAAGTTTGGTTGATGGCTGTTGGGTGTGGTTGAAGCTATGGTGTTTTGGTTGATGACATGATGGTTCGTGCTTGTGATTGAAACATTGAAGTTGGCTAGTCACTGTTGACGCTGCATTGATTGGCCTTTGGTCATGGATAATGGTTGACTGGTTTTATTGGTTGGCTGGTTATTGTTGACTAGTGATGTTTGTGGTTGAGCAGTGGTGGTTCACTGGTTATTTGGTTGTGGTTTACTGGTTATATGATTGTGGTTCACTGGTTGTGAGGTTGTGGTTCACTGGTTGTGCGGTTGTGGTTTACTGGTTGTGGTTCACTGGTTGTGTGGTTGTGGTTCACTGGTTGTGTGGTTGTGGTTTACTGGTTGTGTGGTTGTGGTTTACTGGTTGTGTGGTTGTAGTTTACTGGTTGTCTGGTTGTGTGGTGGTTTACTGGTTGTGGTTTACTGGTGTGGCTGTGGTTCACTGGCTGTGTGGTTGTAGGATGGAGGAGGTGAAGCCACACAAACGGTCAGGCTCCCAACCAGTGCGTGAGCTGGCGTCGAGGAGTGCTCAGACCAGCGTCATGTCGCCGGTCAAGTCATCCAAAGTACAGGGCAGCATGTCAGCCAACAACACGTCGGTTGCTGCACTGTCATCCAAGCGCGCCCTCCGCCAGGTCGCAGGCACAGCGTCCAGCATCAAGAGGTAGGTGGCCGCGGCAAGTGGACAGGGTGAGGGGCATAACACAACTGGACAGAGTGAGGGGCCATAGCACAAGTGGACAGAGTGAGGGGGCATAGCACAAGTGGACAGAGTGAGGGGCCATAGCACAAGTGGACAGAGTGAGGGGGCATAGCACAAGTGGACAGAGTGAGGGGGCATAACACAACTGGACAGAGTGAGGGGGCATAGCACAAGTGGACAGAGTGAGGGGGCATAACACAAGTGGACAGAGTGAGGGGGCATAGCACAAGTGGACAGAGTGAGGGGCATAGCACAAGTGGACAGAGTGAGGGGCATAACACAACTGGACAGAGTGAGGGGGCATAGCACAAGTGGACAGAGTGAGGGGGCATAACACAAGTGGACAGAGTGAGGGGGCATAGCACAAGTGGACAGAGTGAGGGGCATAACACAACTGGACAGAGTGAGGGGGCATAGCACAAGTGGACAGAGTGAGGGGGCATAACACAAGTGGACAGAGTGAGGGGGCATAGCACAAGTGGACAGAGTGAGGGGCATAACACAACTGGACAGAGTGAGGGGGCATAGCACAAGTGGACAGGGTGAGGGGCATAACACAAGTGGACAGGGTGAGGGGGCATAGCACAAGTGGACAGAGTGAGGGGGCATAGAACAAGTGGACAAGAGTGAGGGGGCATAGCACAAGTGGACAGAGTGAGGGGCATAACACAACTGGACAGAGTGAGGGGGCATAGCACAAGTGGACAGGGTGAGGGGCATAACACAACTGGACAGAGTGAGGGGGCATAGCACAAGTGGACAGAGTGAGGGGGCATAGCACAAGTGGACAGAGTGAAGGGCATAACACAACTGGACAGAGTGAGGGGGCATAACACAAGTGGACAGAGTGGGGGGCATAACACAACTGGACAGAGTGAGGGGGCATAACACAAGTGGACAGAGTGGGGGGCATAACAACAAGGCAGAGGGAGGGGGCATAGCACAAGTGGTCAAGAGTGAGGGGCATAACACAAATGGACAGAGTGAGGGCATGACACAAGTGGACAGAGTGAGGGGGCATAGCACAAGTGGACCGAGTGAGGGGCATAGCACAAGTGGACAGAGTGGGGGGCATAGCACAAGTGGACCGAGTGAGGGGCATAACACAAGTGGACCGAGTGAGGGGCATAACACAAGTGGACAGAGTGAGGGGGCATAACACAAGTGGACAGAGTGAGGGGGCATAGCACAAGTGGACAGAGTGGGGGGCATAGCACAAGTGGACAGAGTGAGGGGCATAGCACAAGTGGACCGAGTGAGGGGCATAACACAAGTGGACCGAGTGAGGGGCATAACACAAGTGGACAGAGTGAGGGGGCATAACACAAGTGGACAGAGTGAGGGGCATAACACAAGTGGACAGAGTGAGGGGCATAACACAAGTGGACAGAGTGGGGGGCATAACACAAGTGGACAGAGTGAGGGGCATAACACAAGTGGACAGAGTGAGGGGCATAACACAAGTGGACAGAGTGAGGGGGCATAACACAAGTGGACAGAGTGAGGGGGCATAGCACAAGTGGACAGAGTGAGGGGCATAACACAAGTGGACAGAGTGAGGGGGCATAACACAAGTGGACAGAGTGAGGGGCATAACACAACTGGACAGAGTGAGGGGGCATAACACAAGTGGACAGAGTGGGGGCATAACACAAGTGGACAGAGTGGGGGCATACACAAGTGGACAGAGTGAGGGCATACACAAGTGGACAGAGTGAGGGGGCATACACAAAAGTGGACAGAGTGAGGGGGCATAACACAAGTGGACAGAGTGAGGGGCATAACACAAGTGGACAGAGTGAGGGGCATAACACAAGTGGACAGAGTGGGGGGCATAACACAAGTGGACAGAGTGGGGGCATAACACAAGTGGACAGAGTGGGGGCATACACAAGTGGACAGAGTGGGGGCATAACACAAGTGGACAGAGTGAGGGGCATAACACAAGTGGACAGAGTGGGGGCATAACACAAGTGGACAGAGTGGGGGGCATAACACAAGTGGACAGAGTGGGGGCATAACACAAGTGGACAGAGTGGGGGGCATAACACAAGTGGACAGAGTGGGGGCATAACACAAGTGGACAGAGTGGGGGCATAACACAAGTGGACAGAGTGGGGGCATACACAAGTGGACAGAGTGGGGGCATAACACAAGTGGACAGAGTGGGGGCATAACACAAGTGGACAGAGTGGGGGCATAACACAAGTGGACAGAGTGGGGGCATAACACAAGTGGACAGAGTGGGGGCATGACACAAGTGGACAGAGTGGGGGCATAACACAAGTGGACAGAGTGGGGGCATAACACAAGTGGACAGAGTGGGGGCATAACACAAGTGGACAGAGTGGGGGCATAACACAAGTGGACAGAGTGGGGGCATAACACAAGTGGACAGAGTGGGGGCATAACACAAGTGGACAGAGTGGGGGCATAACACAAGTGGACAGAGTGGGGGCATAACACAAGTGGACAGAGTGGGGGCATAACACAAGTGGACAGAGTGGGGGCATAACACAAGTGGACAGAGTGGGGGCATAACACAAGTGGACAGAGTGGGGGCATAACACAAGTGGACAGAGTGGGGGCATAACACAAGTGGACAGAGTGGGGGCATAACACAAGTGGACAGAGTGGGGGCATAACACAAGTGGACAGAGTGGGGGCATAACACAAGTGGACAGAGTGGGGGCATGACACAAGTGGACAGAGTGGGGGCATAACACAAGTGGACAGAGTGGGGGCATAACACAAGTGGACAGAGTGGGGGCATAACACAAGTGGACAGAGTGGGGGCATGACACAAGTGGACAGAGTGGGGGCATACACAAGTGGACAGAGTGGGGGCATACACAAGTGGACAGAGTGGGGGCATAACACAAGTGGACAGAGTGGGGGGCATAACACAAGTGGACAGAGTGGGGGCATGACACAAGTGGACAGAGTGGGGGCATAACACAACTGGACAGAGTGGGGGCATAACACAAGTGGACAGAGTGGGGGCATAACACAAGTGGACAGAGTGGGGGCATAACACAAGTGGACAGAGTGGGGGCATAACACAAGTGGACAGAGTGGGGGCATAACACAAGTGGACAGAGTGGGGGCATAACACAAGTGGACAGAGTGGGGGCATAACACAAGTGGACAGAGTGGGGGCATAACACAAGTGGACAGAGTGGGGGCATAACACAAGTGGACAGAGTGGGGCTCACAAGTGGACAGAGTGGGGGCATACACAAGTGGACAGAGTGGGGGCATAACACAAGTGGACAGAGTGGGGGCATAACACAAGTGGACAGAGTGGGGGCATAACACAAGTGGACAGAGTGGGGGCATAACACAAGTGGACAGAGTGGGGGGCATAACACAAGTGGACAGAGTGGGGGCATGACACAAGTGGACAGAGTGGGGGGCATAACACAAGTGGACAGAGTGGGGGCATAACACAAGTGGACAGAGTGGGGGCATAACACAAGTGGACAGAGTGGGGGCATAACACAACTGGACAGAGTGGGGGCATAACACAAGTGGACAGAGTGGGGGCATAACACAAGTGGACAGAGTGGGGGCATAACACAAGTGGACAGAGTGGGGGGCATAACACAAGTGGACAGAGTGGGGGCATAACACAAGTGGACAGAGTGGGGGCATAACACAAGTGGACAGAGTGGGGGCATAACACAAGTGGACAGAGTGGGGGCATAACACAAGTGGACAGAGTGGGGGCATGACACAAGTGGACAGAGCAGAGGGGCATAACACAAGTGGACAGAGCAGAGGGGCATAACACAAGTGGACAGAGTGGGGGCATAACACAAGTGGACAGAGTGGGGGGCATGACACAAGTGGACAGAGTGGGGGGCATAACACAATGGACAGAGTGGGGGCATGACACAAGTGGACAGAGGGGGGCATAACACAAGTGGACAGAGGGGGGCATAACACAAGTGGACAGAGTGGGGGCATACACAAGTGGACAGAGTGGGGGCATAACACAAGTGGACAGAGTGGGGGCATAACACAAGTGGACAGAGTGGGGGCATAACACAAATGGACAGAGTGGGGGCATAACACAAGTGGACAGAGTGGGGGCATGACACAAGTGGACAGAGTGGGGGCATAACACAAGTGGACAGAGTGGGGCATAACACAAGTGGACAGAGTGGGGGCATAACACAAGTGGACAGAGTGGGGGCATAACACAAGTGGACAGAGTGGGGGCATAACACAAGTGGACAGAGTGGGGGCATAACACAAGTGGACAGAGTGGGGGCATAACACAAGTGGACAGAGTGGGGGCATAACACAAGTGGACAGAGTGGGGGCATAACACAAGTGGACAGAGTGGGGGCATAACACAAGTGGACAGAGTGGGGGCATAACACAAGTGGACAGAGTGGGGGCATAACACAAGTGGACAGAGTGGGGGCATAACACAACTGGACAGAGTGGGGGCATAACACAAGTGGACAGAGTGGGGGCATAACACAAGTGGACAGAGTGGGGGCATAACACAACTGGACAGAGTGGGGGCATAACACAAGTGGACAGAGTGGGGGCATAACACAAGTGGACAGAGTGGGGGCATAACACAAGTGGACAGAGTGGGGGCATGACACAAGTGGACAGAGTGGGGGCATAACACAACTGGACAGAGTGGGGGCATAACACAAGTGGACAGAGTGGGGGCATAACACAAGTGGACAGAGTGGGGGGCATAACACAAGTGGACAGAGTGAGGGCATGACACAAGTGGACAGAGTGGGGGCATAACACAAATGGACAGAGTGGGGGCATAACACAAGTGGACAGAGTGGGGGCATAACACAAGTGGACAGAGTGGGGGCATAACACAAATGGACAGAGTGGGGGCATAACACAAGTGGACAGAGTGGGGGCATAACACAAGTGGACAGAGTGGGGGCATAACACAAGTGGACAGAGTGGGGGCATAACACAAGTGGACAGAGTGGGGGCATAACACAAGTGGACAGAGTGGGGGCATAACACAAGTGGACAGAGTGGGGGCATTACACAAGTGGACAGAGTGGGGGCATAACACAACTGGACAGAGTGGGGGCATAACACAAGTGGACAGAGTGGGGGCATAACACAAGTGGACAGAGTGGGGGCATAACACAAATGGACAGAGTGGGGGCATGACACAAGTTTTGATAGAGTGGGGGGCATGACACAAGTGGACAGAGTGGGGGCATAACACAATGGACAGAGTGGGGGCATAACACAAGTGGACAGAGTGGGGGCATAACACAAGTGGACAGAGTGGGGGCATAACACAAGTGGACAGAGTGGGGGCATAACACAAATGGACAGAGTGGGGGCATGACACAAGTGGACAGAGTGGGGGGCATAACACAAGTGGACAGAGTGGGGGCATAACACAAGTGGACAGAGTGGGGGCATAACACAAGTGGACAGAGTGGGGGCATAACACAAGTGGACAGAGTGGGGGCATAACACAAGTGGACAGAGTGGGGGCATAACACAAGTGGACAGAGTGGGGGCATAACACAAATGGACAGAGTGGGGGCATGACACAACTGGACAGAGTGGGGGGCATAACACAAGTGGACAGAGTGGGGGCATAACACAAGTGGACAGAGTGGGGGCATAACACAAGTGGACAGAGTGGGGGCATAACACAAGTGGACAGAGTGGGGGCATAACACAAATGGACAGAGTGGGGGCATGACACAAGTTTTGATAGAGTGGGGGGCATGACACAAGTGGACAGAGTGGGGGCATAACACAACTGGACAGAGTGGGGGCATAACACAAGTGGACAGAGTGGGGGCATAACACAAGTGGACAGAGTGGGGGCATAACACAAGTGGACAGAGTGGGGGCATAACACAAATGGACAGAGTGGGGGCATAACACAAGTGGACAGAGTGGGGGCATAACACAAGTGGACAGAGTGGGGGCATAACACAAGTGGACAGAGTGGGGGCATAACACAAGTGGACAGAGTGGGGGCATAACACAAGTGGACAGAGTGGGGGCATAACACAAATGGACAGAGTGGGGGCATAACACAAGTGGACAGAGTGGACAGGGGGGCATGACACAAGTGGACAGAGTGGGGGCATAACACAAGTGGACAGAGTGGGGGCATAACACAAGTGGACAGAGTGGGGGCATAACACAAGTGGACAGAGTGGGGGCATAACACAAGTGGACAGAGTGGGGGCATAACACAAGTGGACAGAGTGGGGGCATGACACAAGTGGACAGAGTGGGGGCATAACACAACTGGACAGAGTGGGGGCATAACACAAGTGGACAGAGTGGGGGCATAACACAAGTGGACAGAGTGGGGGCATAACACAAGTGGACAGAGTGGGGGCATAACACAAGTGGACAGAGTGGGGGCATAACACAAGTGGACAGAGTGGGGGGCATAACACAAGTGGACAGAGTGGGGGGCATGACACAAGTGGACAGAGCAGAGGGGCATGACACATGACATGAGCAGACTACCTGACATCCCTGTATTCTGATTACAGTTGTTATATTCTTGAAACATGTTACATTTTCTGAATAATTCTTATTATTTGGAGGTTTCTTGAGAGTTGTCACAAATTGATGATTTAACAGTAGACCTTTCAATGACCACCTTTGGAAGTGTGATTGTGGTATTGTGTTAGTCACAGCATCTTATAATCATATCCGTGAATTTTATATCACAAGGCCTTTGTGAAGTCTGCTGGAATTGTCCTACTAAACTGCCAAAGTTTATTTTGGTAATAGCCACATTTAAAGATGTAGGTAGTTGAAGTTACAGCAGTCAGAATGCATTTGTAAGTGGGAACTAGGACATGTCATCGATGCTTTGTGTAGCTGTATTGACACAAACTAAGTACAACAATTATGCATTTAATGATTAAATGTCAGACGTTGTTTGCTATAGGAAAACTGTTTATTTTAGCAGCCTTTTCATCTAACTGTGTGACTTGTGTATATTTCTTTTCCAAATGTTTGTGTATTTAAGAGAACACCGGTTACACTTTGGCACTTTTTGAGTTGCTGTTGTAGTGTACCTGCACCTGTGTGCACTAGTGCACAGTGCACACACATTGTATGCAAGTGCACATGTGTGTACACAGTAAGATGCATATGTATGTATATACATTGCATGTGTGTGCATTCACAGGTACACGTTTTATGCAAGCGCGCTTATTGAGACTTGAGTTAAGTGACACATTTGTGTTCTGTCTTATGGTCAGTGTGTAACTTGCAGGACGCGTCGTGTGGTCAGTGCTGGAACCTGACCACTAGAAAATACAACAGACTGGCCTGTTGCACTAGCTCTTTAGTAGTGCTTTAGTGCCTGTGCACCGCTCAGTAAGCACCTGATCAGTGTTGACATTTGTTATCTGTTTTGTTCGTGTGTTAACTTGTTGCGTTTTGTTTCACACCTGTTGGTTGGCTGTTTCATGGGGCACATCTTCAAGACTGTTGAGTTTACTTGCCTCACTGTTAACACATTGCTGTTCTCTTTAATTGTGGGAATTGACAGAGAAAGAACACTGTGGAAGGTGAAAGGTGTATTGAGTGATTCACTAGAATTTATATGTTAAAAGTGTTTATATAAGAAATACTATACATAGACATGCATTTAGAAAGTAATTACAAGCTAAATCCTGAAGAAATGTGTTATTAGTTTAGTTAGTTAAGGCTACAAATTCAGTGACAGAAACAAACTCAGTGGACTTTGGGATGTCATCTGTGTGTATCACTGCCACGAGATGGAGACACATGTGTTTGATGTGTGCATTGTTGTGGCACTGTTGAAGGTTAGTGTTTCTGCAGTTCAGTTCAGTTCAGTTCAGTTGAGTTCACTCTCAACAGTCACTGTATTGTATGTGTATCGAAGTCCATGGAGCTGTTGATGTAGCTGCCACCAGGTCGCCTTGGAGACATTGTTGTCAATGCTGCATGGCATGTTGTGTGGGCCGCTGCACATGCACGCACACACGCACGCATGCAGGCATGTCTACTGGATGTGCAGATGTCACAGACTGGCTTCTCTTGCTCATGTCAGTCTCGCTTCGCTATAGAATGTCGCAGTATCCTCCACATTCGCACAGGACTCTGCAGAGAGTCGATGCACATGTAAGACCTGTCCCACTCCAGCAGTCAGTGTAGTGTGTCTGTCTCATGTGTCCAGCATCTGTGTTGTCTCCTGTCTCTGCTGTCACTGCTTGTGTTGTCTCCTGTCTCTGCTGTCACTGCTTGTGTTGTCTCCTGTCTCTGCTGTCACTGCTTGTGTTGTCTCCTGTCTCTGCTGTCACTGCTTGTGTTGTCTCCTGTCTCTGCTGTCACTGCTTGTGTTGTCTCCTGTCTCTGCTGTCGCTGCTTGTGTTGTCTCCTGTCTCTGCTGTCGCTGCTTGTGTTGTCTCCTGTCTCTGCTGTCACTGCTTGTGTTGTCTCCTGTCTCTGCTGTCACTGCTTGTGTTGTCTCCTGTCTCTGCTGTCGCTGCTTGTGTTGTCTCCTGTCTCTGCTGTCGCTGCTTGTGTTGTCTCCTGTCTCTGCTGTCGCTGCTTGTGTTGTCTCCTGTCTCTGCTGTCGCTGCTTGTGTTGTCTCCTGTCTCTGCTGTCACTGCTTGTGTTGTCTCCTGTCTCTGCTGTCACTGCTTGTGTTGTCTCCTGTCTCTGCTGTCACTGCTTGTGTTGTCTCCTGTCTCTGCTGTCACTGCTTGTGTTGTCTCCTGTCTCTGCTGTCACTGCTTGTGTTGTCTCCTGTCTCTGCTGTCACTGCTTGTGTTGTCTCCTGTCTCTGCTGTCACTCCTTGTGTTGTCTCCTGTCTCTGCTGTCACTGCTTGTGTTGTCTCCTGTCTCTGCTGTCACTGCTTGTGTTGTCTCCTGTCTCTGCTGTCACTGCTTGTGTTGTCTCCTGTCTCTGCTGTCACTGCTTGTGTTGTCTCCTGTCTCTGCTGTCATTGCTTGTGTTGTCTCCTGTCTCTGCTGTCACTGCTTGTGTTGTCTCCTGTCTCTGCTGTCACTGCTTGTGTTGTCTCCTGTCTCTGCTGTCACTGCTTGTGTTGTCTCCTGTCTCTGCTGTCACTGCTTGTGTTGTCTCCTGTCTCTGCTGTCACTGCTTGTGTTGTCTCCTGTCTCTGCTGTCACTGCTTGTGTTGTCTCCTGTCTCTGCTGTCACTGCTTGTGTTGTCTCCTGTCTCTGCTGTCACTGCTTGTGTTGTCTCCTGTCTCTGCTGTCACTGCTTGTGTTGTCTCCTGTCTCTGCTGTCACTGCTTGTGTTGTCTCCTGTCTCTGCTGTCACTGCTTGTGTTGTCTCCTGTCTCTGCTGTCACTGCTTGTGTTGTCTCCTGTCTCTGCTGTCACTGCTTGTGTTGTCTCTGTCTCTGCTGTCACTGCTTGTGTTGTCTCCTGTCTCTGCTGTCACTGCTTGTGTTGTCTCCTGTCTCTGCTGTCACTGCTTGTGTTGTCTCCTGTCTCTGCTGTCACTGCTTTTTTTGTTTGTTGTCTCCTGTCTCTGCTGTCACTGCTTGTGTTGTCTCCTGTCTCTGCTGTCACTGCTTGTGTTGTCTCCTGTCTCTGCTGTCACTGCTTGTGTTGTCTCCTGTCTCTGCTGTCACTGCTTGTGTTGTCTCCTGTTTCTGCTGTCACTCCTTGTGTTGTCTCCTGTCTCTGCTGTCACTGCTTGTGTTGTCTCCTGTCTCTGCTGTCACTGCTTGTGTTGTCTCCTGTCTCTGCTGTCCCTGCTTGTGTTGTCTCCTGTCTCTGCTGTCACTGCTTGTGTTGTCTCCTGTCTCTGCTGTCATTGCTTGTGTTGTCTCCTGTCTCTGCTGTCATTGCTTGTGTTGTCTCCTGTCTCTGCTGTCACTGCTTGTGTTGTCTCCTGTCTCTGCTGTCACTGCTTGTGTTGTCTCCTGTCTCTGCTGTCACTGCTTGTGTTGTCTCCTGTCTCTGCTGTCACTGCTTGTGTTGTCTCCTGTCTCTGCTGTCACTGCTTAGGTTGTCTCCTGTCTCTGCTGTCACTGCTTGTGTTGTCTCCTGTCTCTGCTGTCACTGCTTGTGTTGTCTCCTGTCTCTGCTGTCACTGCTTGTGTTGTCTCCTGTCTCTGCTGTCACTGCTGGTGTTGGTGTTGTGTTCCTTTCAGTTGTTCCCGTAAGTAGTTTATTATTACTTTTCCATGAACTGCATGATATATTTCTTATATTTTATATGGTTATATCATGCTTCACAATCAAATAACAAATTTACATTAAGCACATATGTCAGGACTTAATGAATTTTTTTGTTTGATTGTGAAGTATATTATAACTGTATAATATAATGGTTAAGAAATATATCATGCAATTTATGAAAAAGTATTAATACACCAGAGTTTGGAGTGGTATCAGAAATGTACCTACCAACTGTAATAATTAGCAGTTTAAATTTATTTTTGGCAGTGGCCAAATAACCTTTTCATGTAGCAAACTGTTATGATACTGTCATTTAACTCTTCTGTGTTGGTTATATTTGGTGTTTCTACTGCATATACCTGTATGATTGGCTCACTTTATTTTGTACTCCTTTCCTTGATGTAAAGAGTTATTCTAGTCTTGCTCGTGTATCTCTGCCGTGTACTCTGAAGTTAAAGCATGAGTTTGTATATGTGTTGGTTGATCTATACAATGCACTTCATTTCAGTGATGTATTTCTTCGGTTGGTAGATTCAATTGTGTTTGATTGGTATTGTACCGTATCATTTGGTTGGTGCTGTACCACATGGTTTGGTTGGTGCTGTACCACATGGTTTGGTTGGTGCTGTACCACATGGTTTGGTTGGTGCTGTACCACATGGTTTGGTCGGTGCTGTACCACATGGTTTGGTCGGTGCTGTACCACATGGTTTGGTCGGTGCTGTACCACATGGTTTGGTCGGTGCTGTACCACATGGTTTGGTCGGTGCTGTACCACATGGTTTGGTCGGTGCTGTACCACATGGTTTGGTCGGTGCTGTACCACATGGTTTGGTCGGTGCTGTACCACATGGTTTGGTTGTTGTGCTGTATATTCTTCAGTTGGTGTTGTACATTATTTACTGATTGACTGTGTACCATATTTCTTTCGTTTGTTGTGTATCATATTTCTTTAGTAGTTTGTGTACCATATTCTTTGGTTGTCTTGCAACAGTCTGAGTTGTGTACTCCTTCTTTGGTTGGCGTCGTTCTTCTCTCACTCATTCTCTGGCTGCACTATTGTGCTAATGTTGGTTGCCATAGAAACGACCATGTTGATTGTCTGTTTGTAGCGCGGCTCTAGTGCGAGACTGGGACCGCTTGGATGAGGGACTGCATGTTAGCAGGATGGGGTATCGTGCCCGCGACTACCTGTCGACGCTGCCCCACTATGTCCGCCCCAGCGCCCTCACTAGCAGCGGCTACGTGGGCCTGGGTGGTGGCGTCACCGGTCTTGGGGCAGCGTCGGCTGTTGTCAGACAGTATGGGCTGACGCACAGTGTAAGTGTCACTGCGTCACCGGCGACATCGTCATTGTAGAGCTCACTGCATTCTGATTGCACACTACAGTCTGATAGCAAGCAGGAAGTTCCCCCCTCCCAACCCTGTGTGACCATATTACAGTCTGATAGCACATGGGAAGCTCCCCCCTCCCAACCCTGTGTGACCACATTACAGTCTGATAGCAAGCAGGAAGTTCCCCCCTCCCAACCCTGTGTGACCACACTACAGTCTGATAGCAAGCAGGAAGTTCCCCCCTCCCAACCCTGTGTGACCATATTACAGTCTGATAGCACATGGGAAGCTCCCCCCTCCCAACCCTGTGTGACCACATTACAGTCTGATAGCACACGGGAAGCTCCCCCCTCCCAACCCTGTGTGACCACATTACAGTCTGATAGCACACGGGAAGTCCCCACCCCGTCAACCCGGGCGACATCGTCATAGTAGAGCTCACTCCCAAACCTGTTGCCCCACTTTCAGTCTGATAGCAAGGGAAGTTCCCCCCTCCCAACCCTGTGTGACCACATTACAGTCTGATAGCACACGGGAAGCTCCCCCCTCCCAACCCTGTGTGACCACATTACAGTCTGATAGCACACGGGAAGTCCCCCCTCCCAACCCTGTGTGACCACATTACAGTCTGATAGCACACGGGAAGTTCCCCCCTCCCAACCCTGTGTGACCACATTACAGTCTGATAGCACACGGAAGCTCCCCCCTCCCAACCCTGTGTGACCAGTATAGAAAGAGCTGTTTCCATTGGTTGTAGGAAGTGCAGAAGGTTGTCTAGTCATTCGTGGTGACCTGCCCTAGGGCTGTGGTCTGGAGAGAGCTCCTTGTGTTGTTTCTGGTTGGTTTGTGTTGGTCATTGCCACTTGTTCTGGTGCAATGTTGCACCATATATTTGCCACTTGGAGCAGCTGTAGAATGCGTGAAGAGTTCTCTTCTCTTTGGATACGCCTTTTGGATCAACCAGTCTTTGGATCAACCAGTCTTTCATGTCCATGAATGAACCATGCAACACTGCCTGTGTGCTGCCTTGTAGGTTCACCACTGCACAGTAGTCGACTAGACACTACTCCATATGCAGACTCGTGGGTCTCCTTTATCTTGTGAGATGTCAGTAGACTGCATGCTCATATCCATGAAATGTTAGTGTTGTCAGGGTAAGTTAGCACTGTTGGTCAACTGCATTCAGGATTGCAGATGTGACTGAGACACAGGAAGATTGGTGGTAGATGCTGGTCACTTGTGTGTGGTAAGAACGTGACTGGACAGTTTGTATTGACTGCTGCATCAGAAGCGCACTTCTAAGAGGGTGTCTCGCTTCAGTTGCAGATGGATAAAAGGTGTCAACCCTTTGGTGATTCTGTGGTGACAGTTGATACTCTGTCAGGTCTTACTCTACTTGTTTGTCATGTGACAACACAGGCAGACTTAAGTACAACATTAGATGAAGACTGGGCAAGTAGGACCAACCAGGAGTAAAGTGTAGATCAGTCACATGTAGGCTGGACAAGTAGGAGCAGCTACAAGGCTGAGCACAGTGAAATGTACGCTGAGCAAGTAGGAACAGTGAGATGTAGGCTGAGCAAGTAGGAACAGTGAGATGTAGGCTGAGCAAGTAGGAACAGTGAGATGTAGGCTGAGCAAGTAGGAACAGTGAGATGTAGGCTGAGCAAGTAGGAACAGTGAGATGTAGGCTGAGCAAGTAGGAACAGTCAGATGTAGGCTGAGCAAGTAGGAACAGTCAGATGTAGGCTGAGCAAGTAGGAACAGTCAGATGTAGGCTGAGCAAGTAGGAACAGTCAGATGTAGGCTGAGCAAGTAGGAACAGTCAGATTTAGGCTGAGCAAGTAGGAACAGTCAGATGTAGGCTGAGCAAGTAGGAACAGTCAGATTTAGGCTGAGCAAGTGGGAACAGTCAGATGTAGGCTGAGCATGTAGGAACAGTCAGATGTAGGCTTTTGGAGATGTATTCACATGACTTTATATGCTCAGTTGAAAGTTTATTATTTGTCTGGTCCATTTTATCACTCATGACAAACAGTCACCACTGATACAGTATGCTAGCTTGTTTATCTCGTCAAAGACTAATGGCCCAGCAGTGGCACTTAGAAAGCTATCATATGATGCTGAGCATTAAAAAAATATGCATTTTATGGGGAACAGAATCTGATTGTTGGGGATGAATAGCTCGATCTTGAAGAAAGCCACGGGCACGTTTGTGTGTTTACAGGTCACGTCATCCCTAAATTCTGTACATTTGTTTCAGCAGAGCATTGATACCAAGCTCATTATATTATGCTTAATACTAAGTGACATACCAGCAAGTGAGCAAGGAGTGGCCAACTAGAAACTAACAAGATGCAGTTGCATGAACATATGTGATTGATGGTTTGTTTGAGAGTGTTTGCTTGTGTTTCAGCCGTTCCACGCGACATGCTCGTTCTACTAGAGCGACACTGCTACGATGATGATGCACAGACAACACTGCATTAAACCACTGGTGTCACCTAGCAGACAAGAGCAACACCACGGTGCTGCTGCTGCCATCTAGTGGACATGTAGAGTAGCAATGGTGATGCTGCACTGTCACTGCGTGGTACCAGAACCGCGGTGGTATCATGTCAATGGCGTGACGTTCGGTGTATACATATATAATATAATATATATATATATATAGTTATACATATATATAAATTAGGGTAAACAATTATATTTACATACGTAACACAAAAATAAGAGTGATAATGAAGCACAAGAGTGTGTATGTGTATATATATATATATATATATAGCAATGCGTGTGGCCGTTTAGAGACGTACAGTGACCAAATTTTGCTGCGGAATGTTTCAATCAACTGTTCGTTATAGCAAGGTGTTGTGCTGCAAAACACTGGCAGTAGTGGTCATATTAAGCAGGTGGTGTTGTCGGAACATCTAGACACATGCGTCAGCTGCATGAGTCTAGACCACTGCACACAGACCTGTGTCGATGGCCATGTCGTTGCTTGTCAGCTGGCACTGCGTCGGTGTCTGCTGTCGTAGTTGTGACGTCGCCGTGTCAGGTTTCTTTGTCGTACACCCGCGATAAAGATACAGTGGCAGGTCGTGACTCTCATAACTAACTTGCAAATGCTTTGAACTTTTTATCATCGACAGGCCTCGACTTCCAGAGTTAAGGAGCTCTATAACATATCTGAGTAATATTTTTGTATGTTTGAAACATCGGTTTGTGCGGATTGTTAAAGTAAGAAGTGTACACATTGGTGTGTTTGACGTGTACACATTGGTGTGTTTGATGTGTACACTTGTGTATGTGGATGTGTGTTTATGTCAGTGTTCTGTACACAGGGTTCTGGTTTTGTTACTGGGTCATGGTAGAAATTGTGTTTGTTACAGGGCATTATTATATGCATGGATCGTGTAGGGTTAAGGTGAGGGGAAAGATGTCATCCGTGTTGATGTAGGGAGAAGTGTCGGCAGTGCTGACACTGGTGGGATCATAGTGAACGAAGGCAGCTGTGTTAACGCGTCGCGTTGAAAGAGAAATTGGCTGTCTTTCTGCCTCTACTCGCATCTGTTTCTGCTGTCATTCTGTGGCATTCTGAGAGTGACTTTACTCCGTCCGCTGGCTTGTAGTCGACCAACAAAGGAAGGCCAAGAACCAGCAACAGAAACCAACTCTTGCCTGAACTACTGCAGCGACTCTGACACCAACATGCACGACACATGCACAAATAGTTTTACGACAAAGCGAGCAGGGAAACCAATTGTACATTGACATTGATCATGTTTAACATATCTGTGTAAATAATTTAAGCGACTGTTTACTCTTTAGCCGCGTATGTGACCCTGCAGGTTTGACATGTACGCTGGGTGCAGCTTTGAATCCGTAGGTTTGCCGTCACGATATCAGGGCTCTGTTAACTAGACGAGTGACGTTTGATGTTGGTGCAACGCTTTATAGTTTGTAAACATCCTGGTTTTCGCACTTGGTTGTCGGTTAAGCATTAGATTACTGCATGTTTACCGAATGACGTGTGGTACCATGCTATACAATGATCACGCTTGGTTTTACGATGATTTCCTCGTCTAGGTTTTATAAAGGGCAGAGGTATTTGATGCTATTTTAGTGTCATAGTTTTTCACATAACAGCAGCAGTTTATATGAATGAGTAGCCTGGGCTGTTTCTTGCCAAGTGGTTCGCACAATATCATATGTATTTCTCAAAGATAACATTCAATTCCGTTAATATTAACAGTCAGAATCTTTATAGGACAAATAACACTAAGTAAATGAAATTTTAGGTGGTGTATTTGATAGTTATAGGTCCTATTATTTATTAAATCATGTTTTTAACAATACGTGTAGGGCAAGGCATGTATCAAGAATGTGGAGATAGAAGCATTTTTGATTTTGACTTAAATGAAATTGATTCGAAAAATATTTTTAAAATGTAGATTTAAATGATCAAACATGCAAAGGTGCTAAGAGTACACGTATGCCATATTCTGCTACATTATTACCCGTTGGCAGCAGGGGTGGGAATGTGAAAAATCATGCAAGTGTAAAAATACTGATCCTCGCAGTGTATTTTGTTAGTTCCCTTTTGACATGCAATGAAACTGTTGTCTTACGTGTCCACCCTCGGCACACCTTTTGACAGTTTGGGCTCAACTAAAGCAAGGTCCGACGATCTCTGTACATAAATTACACGTTTTCTTGTGTAGCTGTAGAGAGAAGTCACATAAAACGACGTGCATTAACACAAAGTTATAGGGAGGTAATGCAGCATAATATGGTGTGTTTATATGGTATATTAATATACTAATATATATATATATATAGGGCATGGTTAGCTGTCGTGGCAGTGTGGCATGGGCAACCAGTATGGACTATTAGTGCACAAAGATCAACTAGAAAAACAAATGAAAAAGATGAACCAACAACAATAATTGTTTGACGATATTACACATGTGCAAATTTAACTCGGCGTGTTGCATAATAAACAAGACGCTGGCATGTGAGTGTGTTTGGTGTTGATGGCATTGACTGCTCTACCGTCCAACAACAGCTGACTAATTTGCCTCCTTTAGGGCAGGACGTATCCTCTTGCACCCTGGGACTGCTGTTGGTTCCCCAGTTGCAGTGTCCCCTACTTGAAATGTCGAAATGAGCCCATTGTCCATATCCATGTTTATTTGACCCCAAGTAGGTACAATATTTGTTGAAGGTACATAAATTTTGCTTGTACATTTATACAAACATACATACACTCATATCGTTTCATGTTCACATACTATTAGCCAATACATACAAACGTATTTATAATAATTATTGTTGTACCAAAATAAAAACAATTATATAATGTCGCTGGCTGCCATAAATTCGTGGTGACAAATAATATGGTCCTTTGTACTATATCATATGTTTATTTATAAGTTTTGCTTGAAGTGCAAATCCAGTCCAATGGTTTTGTTGCTTTCTTGAATTGATGGATGAATAGTGACGCCAGTTTACCGTCTGTATCCTCAGCAAGTTGAAGCTAGTCCGGT
>JAODUO010000163.1:315000-320000 GCA_025642075.2 Ridgeia piscesae | reverse complement strand
TGCAGGGCCTATCTTTTTGTAAAATAATAAAACTGAACAAAAGTGATGTATACCCCTTGTTTCGAACTGTTGTGCAGTCAAAGTAGGGGTGAACTTATTACAGATTATAACAGACACGAGCGAAACTATCGATGACTCTCAAAATGCACCGCCCAAGCAAATAAATCGTTACGAAGAAACACTTGAGACTAACGTAATTTGGAGCAGCTTATGACGGACAGGACATGCTCACGCACGCGCACGCGCACGCGCACGCGCACGCGCACCGCACGCACGCGCACGCGCACGCGCACGCGCACGCGCACGCACGCGCACGCGCACGCGCACATACACATACACATACACATACACACAACACACACACACACACACACACACACACACACACACACACACATACACATACACATAATACACATACACATACACATACACATACACATACACATACACATACACATACACACACATACACACAAAGACACACACGTACACACACACGCGCACACACACGTACACACACACGTACACACACAGACACACACGTACACACACGTACACACACAGACACACACGTACACACACGTACACATACACACACAGACACACACAGACACACACAAACACGCAAACACGCAAACACGCAAACACGCAAACACACAAACACACAAACACACAAACACACAAACACACAAACACACAGACACATACACACATACACACATACACACATACACACATACACACAGGCACATACACACACACAGACACACACACCACCCACGCACACACACAGAGACAGACACACACGTACACACCCCGTACACACACACACACACACACACACACACACACACACACACACACACACACACAAACACAATATCACACACACACACACAGAGACAGACACACACGTACACACCGTACACACACATACACACCGTACAAACACACACGTACACACACAGACACACACACAGACACACACGTACACACACGCGCACACACACGCGCACACACACGTATATATACACACACACACACACACACACACACACACACACACACACACACACACACACACAAACAAAAAAATACACACGTAAAACAGGGCCCCCCATATACAAACACACGTCCACACACACACACAGACACACACACACACCAACGCCCGCACGCACGCACACACACACACACACACACACACACACAAACAAACAAACAAACATACACATACATCAATGCAAGAACTGTGCGCAGCTACGGATTGGCATAATAAGTGATGACGTCATTGCCGTTTCCGCCGGACAATGAGTCGGCGTAAGACGTGAAGGAAGTCGAAGTGGATCCGCGACAGGGCATTTTCTTTTCTTTTTATTTCGCCGTTTTCCTCTACTTGCCGTTATCATCTTATTATTTATATTGTTACTAACACGCCGCTTCATTGCTGTTGCAGTAAACATCCACGATGCGTCACGGCAACGAGAACTTTTGTTTGTTCGTGAACTGCGAGCAAAAGAGTCACACACAATTCAAGTTGACGAAGCGGCTGCTGAGCCTTAAAGACTATGACATTGTTCATAATATCGAACATTACATTTTAGATGTTAATAAGGACAGATCGTTGCAATTTATTTTAGGCACCATGGTCGGGAGGAGAGTAAACCCATTTCGCTGTTGAAGCACTGGGAAATCACACCGCTTCCTCTCGGACAGGGGTTACAGGATGGCTGACCGGCTTGCAGATTCCTTCCATGGCATACCTGCTGCTTCAATTATCGTCATTTTAACCTGATATCGTTTTTATCTAAATTAAATTACAGGTTGATTGCTGGCGGTGTTTTCCCACCATTCGATGTACCACTTCGTAAAATAATAAAACTTAAAAACAAAGAAGTGGTGTACCATTTGTGTCGAACTGTCGTGCAATCAAAATAGGCATAGACTAATAGATGATAAAATACACGAGCGAATATTGTCAAGATTCAAAAGAGTTTATCATCCGTTTTAATCATCATTTTAAAAACGGAAATATTTTTCTTATTTTAAAATGCAAAAAAAAATTGGTGATCCAGATACATTTGATAAGATACATTAAAATAATAATAATAATAATCAGCACTAAAATTGAATTATAAAATACGTATAATAACTTATATAAATATATATATATATATAATAAATAAGTATAATAAATAAATAACCGGATAATCTATCTTAAAGTTCTTTTACAAAGACACAGTATAATAATTAACATTAATAGTATGTACAAAAATTGGTATGTAAATCAGATAAAATAAATCATTACAATAAGTACATGGAAAAAATGAAATCCATAACATCACAAAATTATTCCTACGTGAACTCTGCTGTATACATTCAGAATTAAAATGGGAGAGGGTATACAGATTTCTTGAAAACGTTTTTTCTAGTTAATGGAACCTTTAGACGTCTCCCTGGTAGAAGTTTCTGAAAAGCTTCGTTCTGACGATGAGCAGGATCATATAGCATTTCACTGGCTTTCCTTTTTATTGCAGCATAATATATATATATATATATATATATATATATAATTATACGCTGTCTTGACATGTAAATAATCCCGCGTGCTTCGATACAAATATGTGTACAATTCGTGTCCCGATAATATACAGTTATTATTTGTAGATTACTGAAACAGTTATGCTATATGGGTTGCATATGTCACAATCTTCATTCAATTAAAAAAATTTAATACGATTATATGAGGTAGAGCCAAGTTGCCATTGGTGGTATATTTTAGCAGGAACTGCATGTAATTAATCTGTATCCTTTTTTAATTTAGACAGACATTATCCAGCTATTATTTTGCATTCAACAAATGCCCAAATTGTTGTCAAAATATAGGATGTCATTTTTTAAATGCACAATACTATAAGGACGTTTATGCCAAAAGCTGACGTGTGTTTTTATGTTGCTAAATGCCACCCCGCAGAAATCAAATGGTGGGAGGTGGAGGAAGTAGAGACGGCGGAGGGAGGGAGGGTCAGAGGCAGTCAACTCAGTCACCCTGGCACGGAGAGGGTAAATTAACAGCCTTCATTCAATGCAGGTAATTTCATACTGAAAAATTTACCACAGATATGTCATCAACAAACGTTTAGTGTGCAAGTTGCCAGATATATTGCTTGTTAAACAAACACAAACATCTAGTGCAAACTACCAGATGTTTGTTTTAATTAACACATAATCATCACATTGCCAAGGTTCAAGCAGTCATATGTACACGTGACTCCTCTTGTAGCCAGCGTAGCATCTGTCGAGGACTGAAGTGCCGACATCAACGCGTAGGAGTTGTAAGAAGTCAAGAGTATACTATAAGTAAGGCCCATGTCAATTTAGTATTATATTTAATTTATTTATTTTATTGAATTACACCACCTTCGAAAAGGACAATTTTGTATTACAGCGCTAAATCAGTGTTTTCTTTTATTATTATTATTATTAATTCACTTATTTATTTTACTTATTTTAACATATTTATTTAACTTACTTATTTAACTTAATTATTTAGCTTATATCTGTATAAGTTATGTATTTACTTTTTTATTATTAGCGTCTTTGACCAGGATTTTAACCCAGATAGATGACGTTTTTTGTATTTTCCCAATAATAAATAATAATAATATATCGGCACATATTCACATGCAGCATCGCACACGCACGCATACACTCGATAATACGCACATGCCTGCCAACACACACAAACGCATGTCGCCCGTAATCTAGCGCTCAATGATGTTAACGTTTAACGATAATAATGTAAACATTGAACTAATTCATTGATATTCGACTTGGTCGTCATGGGAATAATGCTAATAGTTGGTAATTAATTAATTAGTTCATCGAACCAGAATGTTAACCCATTGATCGCGGCCTCTCGCAGCGTGTTACAGGGAGAGGCTAGCAGCATTTGAGCGGCAACATCTATCAGTAAGGTATAATTATGCGTTCCAAACACCAAGCCCAAAATAAATTATCGTATTATAATTTTATGAATTAGGTTGCTTATCAAATACGTAAATATGTGACAGGATTTATTTTATGTAGCTTAGTTTATAGTATACCAGAGGGCACGTGCTACAATTAGCGTACAAGGAATGGTGGTGACTGTATGGTGTGTGTATAACGTATGTCCTTAGTAGATTCTGCCGATCTACACCGTTTTCATAATTACGAGTTCAAACAACCCAACACCCTGTTTTTCTGTAATTCAACGTTATGTAAATTGTATATTATTGTATTGTTATGCGTACGCACGCACGCACGCACGCACGCACGCACGCACGCACGCACACACGCACGCACGCACGCACCACACGCACGCACGCACCACACCACACACACACACACACACACACACACGAATATTTGTGGTGACCAATGAACTAATCGAAGTAGCGGAATATACCAACATATGTGACTCCCATCGCGCTGTTCACGATTGATTTAAATTATTTTTAAAAATCACATAATAGTAGGCATGCTTTCAGTTTGTTTTTCACTGTTTGTTATTTAGAATGTATTGATTATTGCGGTTGTCCGTCGACGTATAGATCAATTGAGTACTGATAGAATCTGGTTTGTATTCGGTGCCACGCAACCTGCGATTGTGTCCTTCACACGTGTGCTCAATAATTCAATACTGACCCTACGCACTTTGGCTCGACCGACCAGATTGCTATTACTCTTGGAAACTGCGGTAAACGGTATTGAACGGGCACGAATTATTACGTACGCGTCCGTTGTTTTTGTTATGTAGATGCCGTCTGTTAAGACCCTCCCTAAGTCTGTCGTCTCTCAGCCTACAGCCGGACACTGGTAGGTCTGACGCGTCTTGTAAGCCTTTACTTGAACGTCTGACGGTCGGGCGCTGGTGTTTCACTGGTGGGAGCGATCTGTGGGATACCAACGACGCGAGGATTCAGCCAAGCGTGCCGTGGAGCAAGGGGTCGCTT
>JAODUO010000163.1:302500-310000 GCA_025642075.2 Ridgeia piscesae | reverse complement strand
CTCGGATACTGATGAGAGAGCTGCTAGTCGCAGATGACAGTGCACTGGTTGCACACTCTGCCGAAGAGATGCAGAAAATAGTGGATGCTTTCTCCGATGCGTCAAAGAAGTTCGGCCTGAAGATTAACATCAAGAAGACCGAAGACTCTGTTCTGGAATTCACCTACACATGAAACACTATATCAAGTAATGGATGCATTGACGATGAAATTCAGAGGAGGATGGCCAAGACTAGTGCATCTTTCGGCCGACTACGCCAGAGACTCTGGAACAACCACCATGTGTCCATGCGGGATAAAGACAATATATACCGTGCAATCGTGCTGTCCACCCTCCTATACGGAGCCGAGGCCTGGACAGTGTACAGACGACAGGTGAAAAAGCTGCATGCCTTCATGATGCGACATCTGCGTTCGATCACGAGGATAACCTGGATGGACAAAATGACAAACAAGGACATACTCGAACGGACAGGGCAGCCATCTATGGAAGATCTTCTGATAAAAAAGAATCTCCATGAGGATGTCACCAAAGCAGATTCTCTATTCTCAAATGTCTTCTGGTCACAGAAAGAAAGGGCGCCCTCGTCTCCGGTTCAGGTTCACCAAGAGCAACTTGAAGCTGAGAGACATAAAGACCGACACATGGACATCACTCTGAGAGCAGAGAGATAAATGGAGAGCAATAGTCAAGTGATGGAAGCAGTCTTTGTCGCATCGCGACCTATAGCATGGTGATGATGATGATGATGATGATGATGATGATGATGATGATGATGATGATGATGATGATGATGATGATGATGATGAAAATTCTCTTCCGAAAATGTGCACAAATTTATTACGAATGACATATTAATAGTTCTTGCATCTTGGTGCAAATGTGAGAGATTGGTGTATCATTGACCATTACATATAACAGACATGTTCGCGGCTGTACCTTTAAACATCGGCTATTGTCAGTCTCAGTATTGCAGGAATACATACCGTTGTGCTGCTATTTATTCAATATTATTCGTAGTTAGGGACATGGATGACCAATGGCGTTTTTAGGCGTTTGGGTCATTGGGCGATGACCACCCCCTTTGGCTTTTTAAATATATTTAATAACGTATTGCGCCACTAAGTGACAAACTAATCACGTATTTACATGCTCTAGCAATTTTGCCTCTCCCCTTCCAAAATCCTAGATACGTCACTGTTGATGACAAATCTGTTGTCTACAGTCACGCCAAAACTACACGACAAGTGCCAATTAATTAAAACGTTGACTGACTTCCAATGGGTCACGCACCAGAATAAATGAGTGGTTCTGTTCAGAGCAATGTAACGGTTCTGTCTAGAACAATCTGAATAGTATACGATTACGTTTAACAACCAGCTCGCGTGTTCCGGGTGGCCGGCTGTGTGATGTGAGCGCGTGTTCTCGGTAGGATTGCCAGATCAAGATGCCAAGTCGCACTCTGCAGTTGTTAATCGATGTGTTTGAAGACCAGCAGGGCGTCGACTATGAACGGATGTGGCGCTCGCTCGTCTCGGCGCAGAGAGTTACAGGTGAGGAGTGGTTACGTTCAACACACCTGGGAGGTTATTATTGGCAACTGCATCACTCGTGGTCGTATGTTTTATTGATTGTTATAAAGAGTGCGGTTTTATAAGCTTCCTTGTTCCCATTCGCCTTCCTTCCTTCCTTCCTTCCTTCCTTCCTTCTTTCCTTCTTTCCTTCCTTACCTGATTCCATCCTCCCTCCCTCCCTCCCTCCCTCGCCCTCCCTGCCTTCCCTCTCCATCCCTCCCCCTCCCTCCCCTCCCTTCCTCCCTCCCTCCCTCCCTCCCTCCACCCCCTCCCTCCCTTACTTCCTTCTTTGTCCATATGTAGTAATTGTATTGTAGGTAAACGAGTTCGACGATGACGATGTCGATGTCATATGTTCTGAATAGTATACGATTACGCGCTGGCATATTTCGCATATCGGTTTGGGTATTTCACTAGACCCTATTCTGTTAGCCCAGCCGATATGTGACAAAATATGGTCGAATTGTGCGTTTTATGATACAAGCATGAAATTTGGCACACACCTAGAGTACATAATTACAAAAGTATTTTGATATAGGGCCATCTCAGATTTCGCACTGGAAGGCGTAGGCAGCCTTTTTAAAGAAGGCCGCCAAAAACAATTTCCTCTATCTAAAGACTTTTGGAACGTAGACTAGATTTTTGGAACCAAAACATACAATTTCTGGGTCAGTGATTTCAAGTATGTTACATTTGACCTTCTACGACATTCAAATCTGCCATTTGTAAAGATGGCGGCCGCCAAAACTAATGTTCCCATATCCCATGAACTACGTTACTTGGAGCGGTAATGTTGTTGTCACAGGATAAGTATGTGGACAGCCGATGTCACTGATTTGAATATTTTTGCATTTGACCGTCATCGACCATCGTACCCACCATTTTATAAAATCACAGCCGTTGGAACAACAACGTCTCGCGTTAAATTTTTTCCTCTTAGTTTCAGTAATTATGATAGGTGATAGCACATATTAATATTATGTTTTTTATCGGTAGGCGGTTTAGCAGCTGATCATGTGGTTGCGAGGATGTCACATGACCAAAAAGAAAGGAAACCGCGCTTCTTTTTGAATATGTGTTATGTTAGATGATATAAATGCGGAATGTACAAATCATAAAACACTTTTTAATGTAATGCATATAATCCGTAGAGTTATCTGAATGGCTAAAGTATATAAGTGGTGGATCAGCCTGGAACATCCAATGTACTGTCTGACGACAAACTGGAACAAATGCGTTCTTTGTCAGGAGGACACACCGGAGGTGCTTCGCTGTCCTGCTTCTTCAAAACGTGACGCAGAGGGGGTTGGTTACAAGACTATCGCTGACAATATTAAGGGTTTCGACAAGGTTGGTTGTTTACCTAAGACAATCAACCTGTCAAGGTTAGATGATGGTGTGGGCACTGAGGCAACCTTCCGAAAGAACCAAGCCAAATGGCATGACTCTTGTTCATTACAATTCAACAAGCCAAAATTGAGCGAGCAGAGAAGAGGAAATCTCGCATTGAGGACAATACAGCTGCTTCCAAGAAGTTCACCCGTCAGTCTATAGAAGAAACATTTCCTTCCACCGAAACATGTTTCTTCTGCGGCATGCCTCCAGTTGGAGAGACTTTACGCAATGCATCGATCTTTCAGGTTGATGTTCGCGTCAGACAGTGTGCTGTCAAATTGCAGAATACTGCCCTTCTTGCGAAATTAAATGCCGGGGACATGATCGCACAAGAGGCCAAATATCATACCCAATACCTGGTCTCTTTGTACAACAAAGCACGCGAAGTGGCAACATTTGATCAACGCGACGTAGACTCTGAGTATCATGGCATCACATTTGCTGGACTTATCTCATATATTGAAGAAGCCCGCATGGACAGTCTTGTTGTACCCGTTTTTAAACTCACTGACTTGGCAAACATGTACAGTAACCGACTTGAACAATTGGGAAGTGGTGTAGCGGGACGTATCCACTCCACAAGACTGAAGCAGAGAATACTTGCTTACTTTCCAGATATGGAAGCTCACAAGCAAGGCCGTGAAGTGGTTCTCGTTTGCAATAAAGATGTTGGATCGGCTGTACGAAAGGCATGTGAAAGGGATGTTGACAACGACGCTGTTAATTTTTCCAAGGCCCCTAACATTGTCCGGAGAGATATGTTCAAAATGAAAAAGCAATTCAGCGGTTCATTTGATGCCAAATGCCAGGAAGAGTCTGTGCCAATTTCATTGTTGGTATTAGTAGATATGGTGTTGAACGGAACAAACATCAAAACATAATTAAGCTCTGCATCTGTGCCTCAACCGACACTCTCCCTGGCACAGATACTGATGTTCAACTCTTCCGTACGTCGCAGAGAAGATGTCACTGCTTGTAGTACTAAGCACAACCAAGAACGGGAAACACCACTGATCTATCTAGGTGTGACGGTCCATACCAAAACTCGCAAACGTGAGCTTGTTGACACTCTCTATGATCTGGGCCTGTGGCTGTCATATGACAGGGTTCTCAACATCTCCACTGAACTTGGCAACAACGTATGTCGTCATTATGAGATTGAACTAGCCGTGTGTCCACCAAAACTCAACGGCGGTCTCTTCACGACAGCAGCAATAGACAACATCGACCACAATCCAAGTTCAACTACCTCGCATGACTCGTTCCATGGAACAGGAATATCTCTATTCCAACACCCAACCGACAAGGTGAGCGGTGTTCAACGGACTGTTCCAACTACCCACGCCAAAGATTGCATTGCGACCAAGAAAAAAACAGTAGCATATCTACCACAGACGTACACCAATGAGCCTCCTGTTGCAATGCATAAAGCCACTCCACTCATGCCAAAGTTATCGTGTGCCATACACACATGTGTACAGGAATGCTGAACTGTCACAGACGACATAGCAAGTTTCAGCTGTTGAATGTTTCTGTTGACATATCACAAAACATGGAATCAAACAACGCAAAATAAAATAAACAATTAATAAAAACTATGAAGCATTTCGGAGTTAACGTAAACTTTTCTAAACATCAAGAGAGTGAACGACTTCTGATACTCCTCTCGTGAATATAGGTTAGCTAGTAAATAGAGTTTGTTGATAGCCATTATAGAAAATAACCGCCATTTTTAGTCGCCATGAAAAAGACCGATACGAATGTCCGATAGGATCAAAACTAGCATATTTAAAATAGCAGCACGAAAAATCTTAATTATGAAGGCAATGTTATCTCTCTAGGTGGTTTAGTTCTCAAGATGTGAAGAAGTTTGGCTTTGAAAGGCGCCATCTTTAAAAATGGCGGATATTAATATTGGAGAAGGTCATACGTAACATCGTTACTTTGAAAAAGTTACATTTTGACACAAATGTAGCGGTTCTGACTGAAGCATTGTAAATGTGTGAACAAAATTCGTTTTTAGCGGACGTCATTTTTATAAAATGGCGGATACGAAGGTCGACAAAGGTCAAATACAAAATATTTTAATGCAGTGGAGTCGGCTGACTACTTACCTATATTTTGACCGTAAAATTTGCTCTCTAGGTCGCATAGGTCATGATATATACGGTTATTAATCTTGGCGGCCGCCATCTTTAAAAATGGCGGATATTAATGTCGGAGAAGGTCAAAAGTAATACATATGAAATGGCTGCCCCCGAACATCTTCAAAAGCAAAAGGAAGTAGTTACTAAGATATGTGAAAATACTACTTGAAGTAGTTACTAAGATATGTGAAAATATGTTTACGGCGGCCATCTTGGAAAATGGCCGCCAATGCCTTTCCGGGCGAAATTTGAGATGGCTCTATATCCAAATATTTTTTATTTATGTATTCTACGTTTGTGCCAAATTTCACACTTGTATCATAAAACGCACAATTCATTCACATATCGGCTGGACTATGTATAATGTTTCCCCCATTATTGCAAATATTATTGATAAAATCAAGTTTAAGTTTATCCATAAGCAGAATTAAATTAGCAAATGTTGTGAACTGTCGATGTCACCATGCATGTCCCATGCGTGCGAGATGAGACTGTCACTTTCTGGACGGAAGGTCGAGACAGCGTCTTGGCGCAGAATAAACGGAATGACCTGGACTCGAACCAGCGCTCACTGAACGAGGAGGAGAGAGACGCCGACTTGGTGAGGAGACTGCAGGAACAACTCCAACGAAGTCGTGACCCCTATGACCTGGACCAGCTGCGCAAAGCGTTCAAGGGCAAGGACACTAATAAAGTCGGCAAACTAGAGCGGAGTGAGGTAACTGACTATCTGCAGGCTAACTACATTTTTACAGTTTTTCGAGTATTTATAATTGTTATAATAATATTATTATCTATACTGTGTGTGTGTGTGTGTGTGTGTGTGTGTGTGTGTGTGTGTGTGTGTGTGTGTGTGTGTGTGTGTGTGTGTGTGTGTGTGTGTGTGTGTGTGTGTGTGTGTGTGTGTGTGTGTGTGTGTGTGTGTGTGTGTGTGTGTGTGTGTGTGTGTGTGTGTGTGTGTGTGTGTGTGTGTGTGTGTGTGTGTGTGTGTGTGTGTGTGTGTGTGTGTGTGTGTGTGTGTGTGTGTGTGTGTGTGTGTGTGTGTGTGTGTGTGTGTGTGTGTGTGTGTGTGTGTGTGTGTGTGTGTGTGTGTGTGTGTGTGTGTGTGTGTGTGTGTGTGTGTGTGTGTGTGTGTGTGTGTGTGTGTGTGTGTGTGTGTGTGTGTGTGTGTGTGTGTGTGTGTGTGTGTGTGTGTGTGTGTGTGTGTGTGTGTGTGTGTGTGTGTGTGTGTGTGTGTGTGTGTGTGTGTGTGTGTGTGTGTGTGTGTGTGTGTGTGTGTGTGTGTGTGTGTGTGTGTGTGTGTGTGTGTGTGTGTGTGTGTGTGTGTGTGTGTGTGTGTGTGAGAGAGAGAGAGAGAGAGAGAGAAGTCCGAGCGCGCGTGTGAGAGTCCGTGCGTGTGTGAGTGTCCGTGCGCGTGTGAGTGTCCGTGAATATGTGAGTGTCCGTGCGTTTGTGAGTGCCCGTGCGTGTGTGGGTGTCCGTGCGCGTGTGAGTGTCCGTGAATGTGTGAGTGTCCGTACGTGTGTGAGTGTCCGTGCGTGAGCGTCCGTGCGTGTGAGAATTACAGTAAGAACACGAACAAACAAACGCATCGTAAGAGTAAAGGACCCGCCGTAATTCTAGGGAATGTTTGCAATGTTAAGACTTTAACACATGTCGGTTATGACAGATGCTGAAGCTGTGCACAGACAACAAGCTGCCCATCTACGGCGCGCTACTGAGCAGTATTCTGACTCGTTGTGACGACGAGCTCAAGGGACAGATCAGGCAAGTGAACGCCCGCTGACACGAACAACGAGTCGGCCCACTCGGTGGTGCTCAACTCATTCAGAACCTTCTACCTCTGAATGAAGCTGATGGTCTTGGACACGTTGCAGTGTCTGTGTCGTTGTAGTGTCAACACAAACGACTGTGGGCATTCTGCCACAATTAATGTTTTGATCTGGTTTATTTATTATTTATAGTATCTTTGGTGGCGACTTATGAAAACCTTTTAATCATTAACATTCGTATTTCTTTATATTATGCCAGCATCTCCATCCGTGTTTTAAGTACAGTAAGCTAATGAAGACATCCCAGCCTTTAAGCCTACGATGTATGACAGGAACCGTTTGATTTCACAACTTTCTATAAGCTAAGACAGACATTGATAAGAACAGTTCAACATACTCGTGTGAAGACGTGAGCGTGTGTCCATCCGTTGTGCTTGCAGCTGGCCGGACGTGATGAGCTTCCTGGACAAGGCACACAAGAACCTCCCGGCGAAGTCGAAGCGGGGCGACGACAAGGGGATGCCACGGAACAGCTCCTCGACCAACGTGGACCGTGCCCCGGGCTCGACCTCGTCCTCCGCCAAGGCGCCGTCCGCTGGTGCCAACAGGACG
>JAODUO010000163.1:292500-295000 GCA_025642075.2 Ridgeia piscesae | reverse complement strand
GGCTGTGCCTGTTCTCGGTGTTTGGTCGACCGGTTGAAAGAGCTAAGTGTTATTCAACATGAAGAGTGACTCGGTCAATGATTCATTTATCAACACATCGCACGCATGGTAATACTTTGCCAAACATAACTCGTTCTAAGACTTCAAAAACTGAGCTAGATGAGATCTTGCGTGTGCAGCCATATTGCCGGGAATTTATGGCAGTAGGATTTCCGTGTGATCGGAGCGATATGCAAATGTACTTCCTGGTTATTGGGATTAAAGATTGCTGCGAGCTTTCCTACTAGAATATCTGTCTTGCAGAACCGTGTATGGCGTCGTATTCGTGCAAGCGTTGAAGCAAAGGCGGTCCATGTGTACATGCATTGTAGTTGATTGGGTCACGCTCGCCTGTTGGCGTGTAGTAGTCAGATAGCATGCAGAGGATGATAAACTAGTGCATTTGTAGTACAGACCTACTTGCTGAAGTAGAAGTACAGTAGAATACTGTGAAACAGACAGTATAATGTATAATACGCTGCAGTTTATGTATATATATATATATATATATATATATATATATATATATATATATATATATATATATATATATATATATAATATATATATATATAGTATATATAAGTATATAATATATATATATATATATATATATATATAGTATATATATTATATATATATATATATATATATATATATAGGTAGAAGTAGGAGGATTGAGAGCAGATGAGATGCGATAAGGAAGGGCAATAATATGAGACGGGGGAAAGATAACGGGGCAGAGTTAGACTGGGAGGGGACGGACACGATAAATGCGAGGTATTCCAAGCGCAAGTATACTGACAACACATGTAGGCCTACACGAACACAGCTGCAATATTTATCAATATCATGTACACATATTCTCCTCTACTTTTCCGATGGCCTGATGACATTGACCTTGCGACTGTCAGGACCGTCTCGCCGTCGTTGACAACAGTGATGACCACATTCTGTCCGTGTGGGACCTCTCTAAAGGCTCCGTGCTCGCACAGACGCCGGTAGGTGGCAGGGTGATCAGATAGGTTCTCATACAATTTTGCAAACATTTACGCACAGTCAACATACGCCCTACGCACATGAAATATTTCTAAGATGAATTGAATTAGTGCGGAAGTTGAGCATATGTAGAAGAGTAAATGCTCAAATTTGTAATAGTTGTGATACTAAGGCGAATACATTTATTTCAGGTAAATTCATAGTTTGATATATATATATATATATATATATATATATATATATTATATATATATATATATATACATAAATAGCCTATACAAATATGGTACAAATATGAGTAGATAAAGATTAAATAAGGTGATAAGTTCGATAATATAAAGGAGTAGGGTAATTGATAATGATTAGTACAACTGATTGTACAATTGATAAATATGCAATTTATATATAAAACATATAAACAACATTAATAAAATAAACAAATAAGTTGTATAACATACAAATGTATACATATATACACAGACACACGCATGCCCAGACACGCACGCACGCACGCACGCACGCACGCACTCGCACGCACGCACACCACGCACGCACACACACACACACACACACACACACACACACACACACTCGGCCCAGTTACTGCGGACACATGACGTGTACACTGGGCACAGTTGTATGGGGTATTAGGGGTTATCACTCGCCCTATTTGATGCTGAATGACGTCGACGAGCATGTGATCACTCGGCCCATGTTGTAGTTGCGGGTGGAGGTCGTGCATGACGTGTGATCACTCGGCCCGTGTTGTAGTTGCGGGTGGAGGTCGTGCATGGCGTGTTATCACTCGGCCCGTGTTGTAGCTGCGGGTGGAGGTCGTGCATGACGTGTGATCACTCGGCCCGTGTTGTAGTGCGGGTGGAGGTCGTGCATGACGTGTTATCACTCGGCCCGTGTTGTAGCTGCGGGTGGAGGTCGTGCATGACGTGTTATCACTCGGCCCGTGTTGTAGCTGCGGGTGGAGGTCGTGCATGACGTGTTATCACTCGGCCCGTGTTGTAGCTGCGGGTGGAGGTCGTGCATGGCGTGTTATCACTCGGCCCGTGTTGTAGCTGCGGGTGGAGGTCGTGCATGGCGTGTTATCACTCGGCCCGTGTTGTAGCTGCGGGTGGAGGTCGTGCATGACGTGTTATCACTCGGCCCGTGTTGTAGCTGCGGGTGGAGGTCGTGCATGACGTGTTATCACTCGGTCCGTGTTGTAGCTGCGGGTGGAGGTCGTGCATGACGTGTTATCACTCGGCCCGTGTTGTAGCTGCGGGTGGAGGTCGTGCATGACGTGTTATCACTCGGCCCGTGTTGTAGCTGCGGGTGGAGGTCGTGCATGACGTGTTATCACTCGGCCCGTGTTGTAGTTGCGAGTGGAGGTCGTGCATGACGTGTGATCACTCGGCCCGTGTTGTAGCTGCGGGTGGAGGTCGTGCATGACGTGTGATCACTCGGCCCG
>JAODUO010000163.1:0-285000 GCA_025642075.2 Ridgeia piscesae | reverse complement strand
AATACCATCACATTGGTAAAACTGTCCGCTATTGCCTCCCCATCTATGATACTACGGATGACAATACAATGTGTGAGGGACACTGTGCGTCGACTGTTGCAGGCAGGTGGGACAGTTCTCAATCCAAGAGGACATCCAGGATGGCATTTTCCTCACCGAAATCTGTAGCGTCTCTGTCGGTATCAATCAACTGACAACAGTGAAGCTGTCTCCAGGTAGCAATTCATTATACAAGTCGCTTCAGTAAAACGTAGCTAGGGCCTGCATCAGAAATATATAATACAAACTAGTTGACACACAGCAAACTGCGAAGAAAATGACATAGTTGTAGTGGACGTAAGCTTGCTTCGTACATGTGTGGTTGCAAGATCGTGCGTTGGTTGTAGACGGCCTGAGGATCGTGGCGGGGGACGTCAAAGGAGGTCTTCACATTGTGGCCCAGGCGGAAACCGAGGAGGACGGTCTTCAGTGGCAGCTGGTGGCCACATGCAAGGTAACACGTAGCACTCGTGACACGCTCCGTCACTGGAACATCGTTCGTGACTTGCTTGCCACGCCGCCATTAAAAGAAACATATCTGTCAGTCTGTTATGTGCGTGCGTGCGTACGCGTGCGGTGAGTGTGTGTGTATGTATGTGTGCGCTCACCTCACTCACTCTGTCGTGTGTGTGTGTGTGTGTGTGTGTGTGGTGTGTGTGTGTGTGCGTGCGTGCGTGGTGTGCGTGCGTGGTGCGTGTGCGTGCGTGGGTCGTGGGTGCGTGGGTGCGTGCGTGGTGCGTGGGTGCGTGGGTGCGTGGGTGCGTGGGTGCGTGGGTGCTGTGGGTGCGTGGGTGCGTGGGTGCGTGGGTGCGTGGGTGCGTGGGTGCGTGGGTGCGTGGGTGCGTGGGTGCGTGGGTGCGTGGGTGCGTGGGTGCGTGGGTGCGTGGGTGCGTGGGTGCGTGGGTGCGTGGGTGCGTGGGTGCGTGGGTGCGTGGGTGCGTGGGTGCGTGGGTGCGTGGTGCGTGCGTGCGTGTGCGTGTGCGTGTGCGTGTGCGTGTGCGTGTGCGTGTGCGTGTGCGCGTGCGCGTGGCGTGCGCGTGCGCGTGCGCGTGCGCGTGCGCGTGCGCGTGCGCGTGCGCGTGCGCGTGCGCGTGCGCGTGCGCGTGCGCGTGCGCGTGCGCGTGCGCGTGCGTGCGCGTGCGCGTGCGCGTGCGCGTGCGCGTGCGCGTGCGCGTGCGCGTGCGCGTGTGTATATAT
Source organism: Ridgeia piscesae (assembly GCA_025642075.2). Taxonomy (NCBI): domain Eukaryota; kingdom Metazoa; phylum Annelida; class Polychaeta; order Sabellida; family Siboglinidae; genus Ridgeia; species Ridgeia piscesae. The sequence goes on along the minus strand of JAODUO010000163.1, from coordinate 283,764 downwards.
GTTATACTTGTGTTGGGGTGTTGGGGTGTTGAGGTGTTGGAGTGTTGGGGTGTTTGGTGATGTTTAAGTCAATCACTGGTTTGTTTGGACTGTTCCACGGACAGGGTCACAAGGGGTCAGTGACTGGGCTGGACTGGTCAGAGACCAAACACAAGAACACATTCATTGTCCGCAGCAGCTCAAGTAGCACGGAACTTTGCTTCTGTAAGTTGCCATCGACGACTAATTGGGGGACGTATCTCGTATCCGCAGTAACTCTTGGATGTCTTTTCAATGTTTTATTACAAGAAAACAATAAACTAATACTTGTTTTACTTTGATAAAACTATGAACAGCCTTATTACGTGTAATTTATATTAATGCGATCAGTTTGTGAAAACATTTAGTTTCTTTGTTTACGATAAGGAACAACTGCATGGATGTTAATAACAGTTAAAAATAACTTTTTTCCTACGGGCTAAATCATTGCTGAACATCGTAAATCATATGTATATTGAATAAAACGATATTTGGGTGAGCTGCTATCGCGGAATGAACTGTACATCTCGACTACTGTCCTTGTGACAGGGCATGGTGAAACGTGCACAAGACATGACAACGACATGTTACTCCGCAATATGCAGTGGACGAGCAACCAGTGCAAACTGGGATTCTTTATTTCTGGTAAGTTGACTAGGTAATAGCTACGTCACTAAACACATCACTAATGTCTAGTTGGAAAATTACTATTTATTAAGTATTTAACAATCAACTACCGGGTAGTATTGGTAATTTTACAAAGGTACTTGGTAAGTGACATGACCAAGAGTACGTGGACTTAACAACGTATCTGCTGTAAGTGACTATTGCAATAACTGTCTTTACAACCAACTTAAAAAGTGCACTCAAAACTAGCGCAGGATGTGAGTAAGCAAGCACAGTTGAATTTAAGTTACAGAAAGGAATAATGTATTCAGGTATTTGGCATTCAAAACAAGCGCAGGATGCAGACATCACGGCTGTTGACGTCAACCCAAAGAAAACAGTCGTTGCTATGGGAGACAGTCATGGTTACATCAGCATGTTTCGATATCCATGCACAAAAAAGGGTGTAAGTGATTTTTTTATTTGTAGACAATTCCATTTTCATTAAAAAAAAATTAAGAAAAATATGACCATTGACATACACACGCAGGCACCCACGTACACAAATTATAATCGCCAATTATAATATTGATTTGATGTTTTTGCTAGCTTTCAATAAGCATACAATGGCAACTATTTATTCATATAACATAGAAGGAATTGTAGTGTAGGACAATTTAAATGTTAATGATGGAGGAATAGTAAGACAATCTGCATGCTGTAAGTAATGGAGCTGTAGGGACAGTTTGCATGTATTAATGCTGAAGCTTTTGTAGAACCGTCCAAGGAATGACACTTGTCCACAATGTGTTTTTGTTGACAGGTGTACTGTCACGTAGACAAGACGCCCCACGCGTGTGTGCATGACCTTCGCTTCACCTCCACCCGCATGTTGACCGTTGGTGACCTGGGAGTGGTCCAGTGGCACGCTACATAGCAACCGTAGCTGGACAGACACTAGATGTTGCTTGCTCTTGCAGCCCTAGTTGCAGTTGTAGAGTAGTGGTTAAGCACACCCGCTTTGCATGCCACGGTTCTGGGCTTATAATTCGAATCAGACAATGTGTGTTTGGCTAAAAAAACGTGACTTTCAACATTGGGGACACGTGTCTGTTGTGACTCGGATGACAATGTTAATGTTCCGAAAATGACTGACTTTTGAATAAGGCCTCACAAGACCTACACATTCTAGAGACTACTTTGATACACAGAAACTGGTCAGTCACTAGGTGCCGAGTGCTAGAAACAACTAGAACACTGGTAGTTTAGACTAGCTAGATAAGTAATTCATCAATGCATCGTGTATTCAGTTTATAACTACTGTACTGAGTGGATGTATTCAGGTTTTCAAACACCCTAACCATCTACAAAATAAGAGTTTTTATACTGCGTTTGGGACCATTTATTATTGTTAGGTGTCAAAACATAACTTTTTCTGTCTATAATAACTGTATCTTCCAACACAATTCTTTTTTATTGTACTGTATATCTTCTGGCAATAATAATGTTTATATGTCTGAATACATTCATTCATTACGATATACTCACATTTGCATTGTTACACAAAGTGAACCAACTTCACAGTTATAACCACCAGTAGCAAGGCATGCCCAAGAATCTACACTTACGTTAACATTGCGATTGCTACACGGTGACAAGACGAGTGACGCAGTGTCATGTTTCTTCTGACAGTTCTACAGTCACACCTACCGCAGTCACCTGAGAGTCTGCAACATCCGCTTCTCTCCGAGTGGCCGCAGTCTGCTGACCACTGGTGGAGCTGACCACACCACCATGCAGTGGAAGCTCCTCTAAGAAGCTGATTATTTACTATTATTATTATTTTTAATTGGCATATTATATGTATTAATTTAATCACATTTTAGGTATCTAAACGGCTAATTCATTTAATTTACACTTGTATTATATATATTTATTTGTCATGCTATCTAACTGACACTTCAAATAATTTTTTATGATCACTTTAACTCGTTTTCTTTTACCTTCTACTAAATGCTTCTATTTACATGTAAAATGTTTACGTCATTCATTGTATTTTTATTTGTACTCTATGACTGTAAGCGCTATTGAGCAGATTGTTTTCCGGACACATAGCGCTCTATAAATGCTTTATAATAAATAATGCACTCGCACTAGGCCAGTGGGCTTGTTGCCATCTTTACATCATGGTTTGCAACTGGATAGCAACCTTGCTCAATCGTGTTACATATTCAACAACTAGGATCGAGTTGATTTAATTGTTTATTGCAGCTTTACAACAACGTGTCATGTAACTAAATGCAACCACAAAATTACATATTAAATAAATAGCAGTTTCGACATATCTATATGTGTTTTATAAATCTGGTTTAGCAGATATACACAACTTGACTTGAAAGTTATATACATGGCAGGAAGTTGCTCAGGCCACAAAGTGATTACTAAAACAGTTTCACTGGTGCATTTACAATGTGGAATGACATCGTCAACTTTGACCAACTCCAACCAGTGACAAACAAACAAACACAGGGCAGGAGGTGTCACCCTATTCCAGGCATCACATATGCGATGTTGTCCAGTGTTTGGATGAGTGTGTCCTTGGGACAGCCGTCCAATTCCTTCACTTGTTTGGTGAGACATATGAGGGGGCAGAGGGCGCAGATGAGGGAGTCCAGTAGCACAGACACACTGCCCTGGACGGTGCCTGGACCCTGAAACCAACAGAAGAATACTTGTAGCACGGACACACTGCCCTGGACGGTGCCTGGACCCTGAAACCAACAGAAGAATACTTGTAGCAGGACACACTGCCCTGGACGGTGCCTGGACCCTGAAACCAACAGAAGAATACTTGTAGCATGGACACACTGCCCTGGACGGTGCCTGGACCCTGAAACCAACAGAAGAATACTTGTAGCACGGACACACTGCCCTGGACCCTGAAACCAATAGAAGAATACTTGTAGCAGGGACACACTGCCCTGGACCCTGAAACCAATAGAAGAATACTTGTAGCAGGGACACACTGCCCTGGACCCTGAAACCAATAGAAGAATACTTGTAGCATGGACACACTGCCCTGGACCCTGAAACAAATAGAAGAATACTTGTAGCATGGACACACTGCCCTGGACCATGAAACCAACAGAAGACTATATCTAGCATTGATTTGCTGCCCTGGATGGTGCCTGGACCCTGAAATCAACAGAAGAATACTTGTAGCACTGATACACTGCCCTGGACCCTGAAACCAATAGAAGAATACTTGTAGCAGGGACACACTGCCCTGGACCCTGAAACCAATAGAAGAATACTTGTAGCAGGGACACACTGCCCTGGACCCTGAAACCAATAGAAGAATACTTGTAGCATGGACACACTGCCCTGGACCCTGAAACAAACAGAAGAATACTTGTAGCATGGACACACTGCCCTGGACCATGAAACCAACAGAAGACTATATCTAGCATTGATTTGCTGCCCTGGATGGTGCCTGGACCCTGAAATGAACAGAAGAATACAGTAGCACTGATACACTGTCTTGGACCCTGAAATGAACAGAAGAATACAGTAGCACTGATACACTGTCTTGGACCCTGAAATGAACAGAAGAATACAATAGCACTGATACACTGTCTTGGACCCTGAAATGAACAGCAGAATACAGTAGCACTGATACACTGTCTTGGACCCTGAAATGAACAGAAGAATACAGTAGCACTGATACACTGTCTTGTACCATGAAACCGACAAAAGAATACAGCAGCGTTACATACTGCCCTGCAGGGTGCCTGGATCCTGAAGTCAGCATAAGAATGTTTATAGTGCTGACACATTGCCCTGGACCCTGAAATGAAGTGAAGGACACACTGCACTGAACTGAATGGTGTCTGGACACTGAAACCAATACAAGAATATTGTTATTTATAGCTAAACATCGATATATACAAACAAATAAAATGGCAGATTGAAATTCAAACGAAAACAATTATTATCTAAATAAAATAATATAAGCATTATATTGGATGATGTCTGAACCTGAAACAAATCAACCTCTATCAGTAGCTCTACTAGGTGATGCCTGAACCCTAAAACCAACCAACCTGCAATCAACTACGTATATATTTAGTCACCTTGCCATATATGTAGTAAAAGTGTATATATATAAACCAGTTGGCAATAAATCCTTACATATGACACCAAATAGATGTACATATGCAGTGTTTGTGAAATGGTCTGTATCCGAGGTAAGAAATGATTATAATAAACATCATACCACATGTTCCTTGAGTCTGGCGCCGATGACGCTGAGAGATTCACCGAGGAGCTTCAAGTGAGCGGCTGCATCAATGGGCTGACACCCAACCTGAAACAACAGACAGGCTACGCTTACACATATAGAAGAACAATACCTTGCGTAACACATTGTGGGGTGTTTAGGGGGGTTTTTGATCCCTGATCCCCTTTTGATAAATATCTGTAATTTTCCGTATAATTTTATCATCTGTAGTGCTGTTACATTTTAGCAAGGAAATTGAAAGTTGACTAAGCTTGAACCTTGACCCCTGCATGGGGTACACTGACACGCTGCTGGAGTGAAAGTGCAAAATATAATTATACAAAATGATGCAACACCAAAATTGGTGCCAATGTAGATATTATACACACTATGAAATATAAAGACCATTTTGAACTTATAATAAAATGTTTAGACATCGTCTATTTTTGTTATAAAAAATGTAGGATGATTATGCATATATTATTTCCTGGGTGGCTCCTATGATAGCAATCAGATTGATCTTAGTAGGAGTCTTCCATCGCAAAACAATTGATTTCTTTTCTTTTGAAAATGTATATATTGCCAAATGTATATCTTCAGTTGTACATTTCACTTTTTAAATATATTGCTGTATGTCCTAGTATACGTATGTGTACATATATATATATATATATATATATATATATATATATATATATATATAACACACACACACACACACACACATTATCTGTACTTGTTTTATTGCTGTGGAAGAACAATTTCTTATCCCGAGATGAGCCATCGGTTGAACCCTATGTCCACTCACATTGAACGCAGTCATCTTGTGTTCCTGGTCACTTTGACCGGCAATGGTATGACCATCACCATGGCTGACTGCCCGCTTACTGGTTGACCCCTTCACCTGGTGCTGCCCGCTCATTAGCAGGGTGCCCACGTGACCAGACTTGGCATGCCCAGTCTTACCGGTGCTGATCATGGTCGTACCCTTCGTACCTGCCTTCCTCGCTTTACGTTTCCAGCTCTGCCAACAGCGAATTAGTGTCTCACGACTGGTGCAGAAAACACTACTAATTGAAATTGTTCCTTTGACGTCTTACACTTTGAAAGTATTTCAGCAGTAGGACAACAGTATTAGATGACCATACCCATTAACATTATGTCCTGGTAACAACACACTTTGTGACAACACGACTGCCACCCAATGAATGAATTTACACGTAAGTATTGGTAGAAAATAGTCAAAATTACCCTTCAAATGTCAGAATCACACTTCAAATGTCAACCTTTACTGTAAAAAGTTCTTTATTACATGACATACGCATCCGATTTGTAGCTTCAGTGTGTTCAAGCTTTATACAATTCTTCAGAATAATGCATTTATCTATTTAATTTAGTAGATAAAAAGCACATTATTATTATATTGGTGTACTTTCATAAAAGAAAATTAAAATCAGACACAGATTGACCTAAATCTTACATAGCTAATTGTACATTACCATTTTCTGTTTCTCTGGCAACGCCTGCCACAACTCGCCCAGTCTCTTGCTCATCTGCACAAAATCTACAAGGAACTATAAATATAAATTGCTACCCATCATTAAATTCAAATTATTAACTTACTCAATATGGCCGACACTGTGCAATTTATCTGAATACTGTGAACCTCTTCTGCATACTGGTGTGTTGAATACAAATTCCCTATTTAAAACTTTTATGTAAGATTAAATAATGTTTAATAAAGTGAAAGAACAAAATAAATATTGCCTACCTTGAGTTAGTGACAAAGACTTATTAATACAGATAAGAACCGAAGCACATATTTAACAAACAGAAGAAATGAACTGGGTAACTTGGTATAGAAGACAGCTGCTCAACTACACTGCATGGTGCGGCTGTGATACAGTAGAGATGTTTACACTTTAAAGGAGAACTTGCCGATGCCTGGTGTCTCTGTGATAACCTTCTGTCTGTAGGACGCGCACCACAACATGTAGGCCGTTGGAGCTCGTCTCTTACGGGGCTGTACACAAGAAACAACATGTCAGATTGTCAGTGTCTGCAGACTTCACAATCATGTACACACTATATTTGTTATGTCTTGCGCTATTTAAAATACTAGGTCATGATGAATAGGTCAATAGTTAGCTGTGTATCTTGAAATAGTTACATTATCGCTTGAACTTCTAGTGTAGAGTGTAGACAAACACAGTGTAGAGAATGCCTACTGTCTCTGCTAAAATAATACAATGATACAATACAATGCAAAACCTCAAGTCGTTATTTTTAAATACACGATGAACTGAGAACATATCTCTGAAAATGTAACTAAAGCTAATGTTACATACCTTACACCCTTATGACAATATGTTGTTATCAAGACCTTACACAGGCGCAGTCTCTATTTTAGTTAACATTACACAGTATAAAAGATGTTTCAAACATTGTTTTTATTGGCGTTATTGTTTGTGTATAATGTATAATATTAAAACATAAAACATCTGTATTATAATATTAACAACAACAACAACAAAACTATATATCTAAACCTTGAGTGGATCTTCCTTCGTTTTTCCTTTCTTGTACTTCCGCTGTTTGCTTGCCTTCCTCTCAGCAGACGTCTTCAGTTTGAGCGCCATCTCACTTGCGTTGGCGTACACAGGCAACTTCGTGTCCAACCCATCCACAGCTTGTGTGTGCTCTACAGACCACATTAACCATAAACAGCTACTGTCTGTCTGTCTGTATGCGTGCGTGTGTGATGTTCAAAACTGTACATGTGCAAGAAGTCTGGAAATACTGGAAGAAAAGGAATGTCTTATGTTTTTTCTGAATTCATTGATGCCTAGGTTTTCTTAGCGGTTTTACGGTTTGTATGTTGGTCTTATTGAATGGATATAAATTGATTGTTCAGTTACATTATCCTAAGAACACATATATTTTGTCTGCATCAATCAGTTGGGAAAACATTTTCATGTTTTCTGTTGATGTGTAAAACTTTTTCAATTGTTTGATAAGCTATTTATATTACGAGGTATAATATTAGTACCAAGAGTCAAAATAAGTGTACAGTTTTTGCTATTTGTGACGATAACAGAACCAAACCTTGGCCAAAAGCATTCATGGTGGCCATGAATTCTTCCTCATCTGTTGACTGAGACATTGTCATCTGTTTCTTGGATGATTTCTTCTTTTTCTTGGCCACTGTCTCTCCTAGTAATAATGTCTTGAGTCCGTTCGCACCATCACTTTCCCGCTTCCTTTTCTTCTTTTTCTTCAATCTCTGTCAAATCATATCACATGCCAACTCATCAACAATGTCACACATTTCTAAGTGTTGCCTTAGCAACTGGCTTGTGTATGTGTAATATAAACCAGGCTATTAATATAATATAAATAAGTGCTTGTTGCAAGGGCTGTATAAAATTAGTGAGGGAGGGGACAGCTCCCGTTGGCAGGTCAAGGAAGACCAGACAGGACTCTGTGGCTGCAGACTTGAGTCTTTTCGGTATCAGCCCATGGGATGTTTGGGACCATGCCAGATGGGGAAAGGCAATTGGGAGAAAGGCGAACTGAGCAATGTTAAACACTGATAATGGTGAATGCAAGTGTCCAAACAAACTAACTCAAACTGAGATAATTCAACCATGATTACAATATGTGGACCTCTCTTTGTAAGGCTTGAATTTTCCTGCCTTTTACACCACCTTCATTTATCAATTAATAATAAAAAGACTCTTATAATTTGTTTTAAGAAAAATTTAGTAATAACGATTTAAATAAAATGTCTACTGTAATTGTGTACTGACCTTTTTTGGAGCTGATGCTGGTTCAGCTATCTGCAGTACGCCACCGCCATCATCCAATTCCATATCGTATGCTGCCGGAGATATGACATCCATGGTTTCACACAGTGGCACTTCCTTGTTGGGTGACAAGACTAGCTTCAGCTTCAAAGGCGGCGTTGTCTCTGCTGCGATGACACCGCCCGCAGGTAAGACAGTGTTGGACACATTGACTTGCAGGGGACTTTCTGCTAAGCATGGGGGTTGACCAAGCATTACCGGAGGTGGGGTTCCCTTTCCCTTTTTCGCTTTGCCTTTTTTAGTACTTTTTTCTGCTTTTCGTTTTGACCCTGGCTGGACAGGGGTGGTGGCAGTGAAGACAGCCTTAACTGCACCCACAGGTGGTTGTACAACAGAATCTACTGGCTCTGTGTCACCTTCCATGAAGCTGACTGCACTGGCTGTGGGTAAATTCACATCGCTGCCACAGCCTGCCGCAGACTTCTGCAGGGACGGGATAGATATGTTGACTTTAGTTGGCGTCTTCATGCCACCTAGTGTCTCGCGTAGACCCTTCACGGTGTCCTGAACCTTCTTCGACAGCGACTTCTCCATCTTCTCTGCTTCCTCCATCTCAAGCACCTTTGCTGACTTCTTCCTCACCTGCATATAGGCAAAACATATTATACTTAGTTTATTTATGTAATGCTATGATTTGATATCTTTGATTGTATGTTAATACATATTTGTGTTTCCAACTAAAGATTATTTTAATTAGAATATTCATGATCAATAAATCCACTGAACAAAATGTATTACTGCTTAAAATTAAATAAGTACATATAAAAAATAAAAACAAGGGATTCAACTAAATTTAATACAGGAAATCAAAAACAAATATGGACATTGGATATAATATATATATAACAAAAACTATATTTTAGCTTAGTAAAATAATTATGTGGGTTAGAGTATAATTTATGTTACGTTAGCTGATTCAATATTTTATTTCTTAGTAATTGTGCTTGTACTGCTGTTTATATACTAGTACATGTAGATCCAATTGTACAGACTGTTTTAACTGCCATAATTTTCTGGTGTAAATATGCTCAAACATAACATTAGGACTTGCAAGCCAGTGCACCTTATATGCGGCAGCCTACGTACGATCACATGTGGTAGATACATTTCTACCAGCATGATTGTGTGCATTTAACCATGTTATAACAAGCTTGAAGCCACACAAACAAAGATGGAAAGAAGGATGTTAAACATCACATAGATTTAACAAGATTGCCACCTAGAGATTCAACTCTAGATGGCAGGTGGACTAAGAAGCCATTTGGCTTATCGAGAGTCCAACCTATCTATCTAAGTATACCCCGCCCATCTTAGGTATGTCGATTTTATTTTTAAATGTATTAACACTACTAGCACCTACACAATCAGCTAATAATCTGTTCCATTCGTTTACTGTTCTTTGTGAAAATGAAACTTTTCTAATATCTACTCTACACTGCTTCTTTGCTAATGTAACTCCATGTCCTCTAGTCCTTCTCTCTTCCTTGACTGTGAAAACAATATTTCTGTCAATATTTTCATACCCATTCAATACTTTAAACACCTCAATCTGATCTCCTCTCAATCTTCTGGTTTCTAGTGTTGTTAAACCACATTCTTTTAGACGCATTTCATAACTAATATTCCTGAGTTTTGGTATCAATTTGGTTGCTCTCCTTTGTACTCTTTCTAGCATATCAATATCTTTCTTGTGATATGGCCTCCATGCTTGTATACAATATTCTAAGTGAGGCCTAACTATTGTTTTATACAGCGGTATTATTAGTTCTTTTTCTTTGTACATTATATTTTGCATAATTAATCCAAGAATTTGGTTTTTCGCTGCTGTTTAATATATAAAATAACTACGCCTCCCCTTCTTCCTAATCTATCTTTGCTGATTTATTTTTGCTATCTTTATATATGCCTCTAGTATTTGGCTTCTCTGTGTATCCCCCCTGCGAAACTAGTTAAAAAAGTTGCAACCTGTTCCATTGTCCATCGATCGAAGCAGGTTCTCGGAGAACACTGCTGCGCCCTTTCCGCTTAGAATAAGATGGAGGCCATCTCTCATATACATGTCTTCTTTCAGAACAAAATACCAGGAGAGGAAAACAAACATCTGGGTAAGAGACAAGACAAAGGTCACAGACATGATTGAACAAGTCGGAAGACGGAAGTGGACATCGACAGGGCACATCAGCAAAATACGAGATAACCAACGGACATGGCTTATCACCATCTGGAAACCCTATGAAGGGAAACGATCTTGAGGAAGACCGGCGAGACAAATGAGACACGAACTAGATGACTACCTTCTGGCAGAGGATAGTGCAAGATAGGCAGACATGGAAACGGCATGCCGAGGCCTTCACCCAACCACAGGACACTACGGCTGCACAGTGATGACGATAACAATTTTTAAACGTTTGAATATGCATATATTATGGATGATACATATGCATATATTATGGATGATACAAGGGGGTGTTAATAACTTACCCTGCCAGACTTTGTCACTGCAGGAGCCACTGCTGGGTCTTCAGTCTCTTTGGCTCGGCTTGCCATTGTGTTTGGTTATTACACACTGAAAACATACTGGTAATTATTACACTGTAGAATTATTTCATGCTTGGCTATAAAAGGTGCCAAAGACATACAATCTGGCTTTGATTAAATTTGTATAGGCTTGTGTTACTTACAAATATCATTGTTAACAGGCTGTTGTATCTTCAATTCATGTTATAATTCATGAATTACATGAATCAAAAACCAAAGTATCAGTACAAGGACAAAGTAGATTGCCATCAAAAATTCTTATTAATTTAAATACCAAAATATAATTTTATCACAATCATCCCATGAACTGTATTTTTACAGAAGTAAATAAAAAAAACACTGGGTTGAAAGTTAGCCATAAAATTAAGTAATGTTTAATTAAACCATCTTAGGTTTTGGTTAATATTGACTGTGGGTCTGAGACCGAGTCTGACTGTCACTCTAACTGTGACCAGCGACATATACTATTTAGATGAGACTATTCGCAGAGCAGTGACATCATTACTAACTATAGTTGGCACGTGTTCAAAGAAGTTTTTCTAAATACTATTTACTGTCATAATAATATCTAGGCGTCATTGCTCGGCAACCTGGGAAGCTGCCACTACTTGCAGAGCTGTGATGTCACTGCTCTGCAAATTAGGGAAACAGTTGCAGTATTTGCAGAGCACTGACGTCAGTGCTCTATGAATTAGGGAAATACTTGCGGTATTCGCAGAGCAGGTACGAAAGAGTGTTTACTATAGTGGCTATGTGTGTTGTTATAATAATAATAACAACAATAATAGTAAACTTTATTTAGACATTAAAATCTAAACTAAATATATGTTCAGCAGTGTCGCAAATAGTAGTTAAAATTTATAAAAAATAAATATAATAAAAATACATGTAAAACATATGAATACGCATAGCTATTGTATGGAACTGAACAAGAAAAAATTAAACTAAATCAAAGGTGGCATTGGTGTACATTTATATAATGTACCAATGTAGTGAAGAAATAGAAGTATATAAAATGTGTATATAACAATCAAATGCAAAATAAATAAATACATCAGCCATGAAACATGCTGCCTGGACCGTCTTTGAACCTGGGCCACCGACATGACAGGCGAAAATGTTAACAACTAAACTATACGCGCCTCTCGCTACAATTAATATCCACACTTCTCATCTTGACAATGTTAGGACAGTATAGTATTTAGAAAAAATCATCTTATTTACTGGGTGTAGCCTAGGACTGACTGGGACTGGGTCCCAGACTGAGTAGGATTGCAAATTACCAATGTTAACGCATCATTTAGTTTCTCATAAAAAATCAGTATGCATTGGCATTAAGCCCATGTTCTTGAACATTATTAGACTGTCGCTAATACGCACGACACACGTGCAAACATGCAGACTAGCAGTACTAACAAAGACAAAAGCTGAACTGAATGAAGAGTTTGCTCAATCAACAAGCGGAAGCATTTGCATCTAGCCAATGAAATTGCATATTGCAGTTAGCCCGGTTCTGTTGCTATGTCTATGCCTACTTGACAAATGCTTCGATTGTGGGCAACTGGTGCGCTGTGAAACGTCTCTGAAAGTGCAACCTTATTACCCAAATGTTTACCAATAAATAATAATTAAAACTAAACCAAGATCGACTCACAGCTCTCTTGACTTTTATTTTATATAGGCTTAATTACTCTTGCAAGAATTATCATCTGAGAATGAACCACCAGTGTATGAGTAGGCAATTAACAAAATGAAACATGGATGTTCCGTACAAACTTCGTTGTTCTATTACTGGTCACGAAAAAGATGTTCGTTCAGTTTGTGTGGGGCATTTTCCCGAAGGAGCCATTTTATCTGGATCTAGAGATGCTACTGCACGTATATGGGTCCCAAACGAGTGAGTTTTCATTGAAAAGTCGTGCTGCCACTCAAACTATCGCCGACACACCAGCCCAGGCTGCAGGCATCAATATCAGCGACACTAGTCTAAACTCTAGCGGGCCTAAGCCTATGGTCTGGACATTACGTGAACTTACGAGTTATGTTGCAAGTCACTTATGTCCTAGACGATATGGGTAATCTTCCAGTTAACTGGCCTAAATTATTAGGGTCTTCAAAACGGTTTTACAAATTTATTTGATGTGTATCATCATGTATATGTTCGGAATGTCATTCTAGTTCTATGGTCTATATCATTACCAGTAGTAGGCAGTACAAAGAAGTAAGATATTATTTTTTAAATTGTGTTTTAGATCAATCTAATTCCGTCGAGTCAACATAAACAAGCCAATGTCACAGGGCATGAGTAGTTAGCGCACACCAGACGCATCATGACTGCAAAGGCGATTTGCGGCGACGTCTTTAATTTGAATTCTGTATAATGCAGATTTATTTGTTTTAAGCTTAGATTTATTTTTAAAATATTGCTAATTCGGCATTGATGGATCTGGCCAACTGTTCGCATAAATCTTACACAAATGTCACCACTTATAAAGACAATAATATTAGCGGAATTAATCAACAGTCACCAACCAGTCAAATCTCATTAATTTAGTTTCAGTTAAGTCCCATTATTTAACAGTTATTGTTTATGTCACTGTAATAATATTAGATTGATGGTTCCCTGTAAACTAGTTGGTACAGTTAAGAGATTTGTGAGGCCTATTGGTCACCCTGGTTTCCAACTATTACATAATTGCTTTTGTTATTTTGATGTAAGATTTACCTTTTTTAATGCAAACACTGGGTTAAAAAAATTATTAGTAATCCCTATTTAAACATGTAAATACAGATCTGTTGGACTTGTTTCTATTTAGGTACGTGAGGCTGGCTTCAGTATTCATTTTCAATTTGTATGTTGTTTCTGATGTGTTGTTAAAATCTGAAGTACTTACTTCAAATATACTATATGAGCCTCATGCACAAGTGCAAGAAGGCTAGCAAATACGAGCATTTTCAACATTAAATATATATATGTTCAAGCAGGTTGAATAACATTTGTGGAACACCATTTGTAGTTTTGCAAGTTCACACGTTGCAGGTTTCTGGAAAAAAGTTTAAATAATGAAATTATAGTATTTAGATTGATTAAATACAAGGACATATTTAACCTCAACCCAGCTCCTCGGAAATGATGCCAAACCCCAGTAGAAACTGCAGTGAGTGATGACACAGACACGTTTGAAGTGCAAGGTAGCACAATGGTTTTAGCTCATCCAAGAGAACTCTGGTTTGAATCCTCCTGCTGCCGTTGCAAACCGTGAACAAGTTAATTCCACTCTGCAGTGGTCTTGTTCACTCATCTGTGTGAATGACTGGGTCTAGCAATAAACTGCGGTGGATGTTTGTGTTAAAATAGTATGCGCTGTAATTGCAGTATGGCTGAATGCTTCCCAGATAAGTCAACATGGTGTTTTATTGAACTGATCTGCCATGGATAAAGTGTTTTGAGCAGTCCTATGCAATGGCTACTGAACTTAGTATGGAGAAAGATCTGCACTTGACGTGTTTGGTTGTAGACAAGATGTAGGCTACAGAGAGGGCCACATGATGCGGGGCCAGAACCACTTTGTGTCGTGTGTGTGCATGATGCCAGCCGATGAAGAGTTCCCAGAAGGCCTGGTGATAACTGGCAGCACTGACCACACCATCCAGGCCTTCAGTCTTACATCCACACAGCCCGTCTTCTCACTCGCTGGACACTCAGACAATGGTAGGATGGTCAGCTCACACACGTGTCACTTTCAAACAGGGAATACCTCTTTCCCCTTTCTGCCACACCACATTGAGGGCAAAATATCCAACTTTTTTTATAATTTAAAACCAATAATATTTGTGATACAATTAAATTGTATATTTGTTGCAAACTGATTGTAAGGCCATTTTAAACAAATGCTTTTTCCATTAATATCTGGTTATCTCATATTTTTGTGTGTGTTCGTTGTTGTTGCAAATGATAACTGTATGAAATCCATGAAAAACAGCATAAAATAAGAAAGAAAAATAATAATGTACTTTTCAATTAACTATCATAGCGAACATTAATACTTCCCATAGCAGTCACTGTACAGGGTCATGTAACGTGTATGATTTTTTTTCTGTATATTTTCTCACAAATACAATGATAAAACTAAAATATGTATTATGATGTGGCATTTATTTACTCAGTGGAAATTACCATGTTGTTTGTTTTTTGCACAATGTACAGGTATGTTTGTAAAGTTTTGTTGGTCAGTCCCAATGACAGGACAATGTGACGGTGTTAAAACATGAGTTGTGTTTACATCTACTCCAGTGTGTTCCGTCATTGCTGGCAAGTTTGGTACACTCCTGAGTGGGTCCTGGGACAAGACGGCGCGTGTCTGGCTCAAACGCAAGTGCGTCATGGTACTGAAAGGTAAGTGCAAGTCTGAGCCGTTTGCTGCTTCAACATGTCAATTTAGTAGTTGTAAATATAAAAGTACAGCTCTGTGAGTGAATACATTTGGAGTAGAGCAATGAGACCAGTTATGGATCGTATGAAATTTGTGCCACTCATGCAATTTCAACTGTCCATGGTAGAATGTTGGGGTGTTTTAGCCATGCAGAACTCCTGCCATATATGAAGTAATTGTTACTGTCCACAAGGTTGCTCTGGAAGACTGGCTTCATGTAGTTGTACTGTTGTAGGCCATGAGGCGGCTGTGTGGGCCGTGGCTCTCATGTCAGAGACTGGCTTCATGTAGTTGTACTGTTGTAGGCCATGAGGAGGCTGTGTGGGCCGTGGCTCTCATGCCAGAGACTGGCTTCATGTAGTTGTACTGTTGTAGGCCATGAGGCGGCTGTGTGGGCCGTGGCTCTCATGTCAGAGACTGGTTTCATGTAGTTGTACTGTTGTAGGCCATGAGACGGCTGTGTGGGCCGTGGCTCTCATGTCAGAGACTGGCTTCATGTAGTTGTACTGTTGTAGGCCATGAGGCGGCTGTGTGGGCCGTGGCTCTCATGCCAGAGACTGGCTTCATGTAGTTGTACTGTTGTAGGCCATGAGGCGGCTGTGTGGGCCGTGGCTCTCATGCCAGAGACTGGCTTCATGTAGTTGTACTGTTGTAGGCCATGAGGAGGCTGTGTGGGCCGTGGCTCTCATGTCAGAGACTGGCTTCATGTAGTTGTACTGTTGTAGGCCATGAGGAGGCTGTGTGGGCCGTGGCTCTCATGCCAGAGACTGGTTTCATGTAGTTGTACTGTTGTAGGCCATGAGGAGGCTGTGTGGGCCGTGGCTCTCATGCCAGAGACTGGCTTCATGTAGTTGTACTGTTGTAGGCCATGAGGCGGCTGTGTGGGCCGTGGCTCTCATGCCAGAGACTGGCTTCATGTAGTTGTACTGTTGTAGGCCATGAGGCGGCTGTGTGGGCCGTGGCTCTCATGCCAGAGACTGGCTTCATGTAGTTGTACTGTTGTAGGCCATGAGGCGGCTGTGTGGGCCGTGGCTCTCATGCCAGAGACTGGCTTCATGTAGTTGTACTGTTGTAGGCCATGAGGAGGCTGTGTGGGCTGTGGCTCTCATGTCAGAGACTGGTTTCATGTAGTTGTACTGTTGTAGGCCATGAGGAGGCTGTGTGGGCCGTGGCTCTCATGTCAGAGACTGGCTTCATGTAGTTGTACTGTTGTAGGCCATGAGGAGGCTGTGTGGGCCGTGGCTCTCATGTCAGAGACTGGTTTCATGTAGTTGTACTGTTGTAGGCCATGAGGAGGCTGTGTGGGCCGAGGCTCTCATGCCAGAGACTGGCTTCATGTAGTTGTACTGTTGTAGGCCATGAGGCGGCTGTGTGGGCCGTGGCTCTCATGTCAGAGACTGGCTTCATGTAGTTGTACTGTTGTAGGCCATGAGGCGGCTGTGTGGGCCGTGGCTCTCATGTCAGAGACTGGCTTCATGTAGTTGTACTGTTGTAGGCCATGAGGAGGCTGTGTGGGCCGTGGCTCTCATGTCAGAGACTGGTTTCATGTAGTTGTACTGTTGTAGGCCATGAGGAGGCTGTGTGGGCCGTGGCTCTCATGCCAGAGACTGGCTTCATGTAGTTGTACTGTTGTAGGCCATGAGGCGGCTGTGTGGGCCGTGGCTCTCATGCCAGAGACTGGTTTCATGTAGTTGTACTGTTGTAGGCCATGAGGAGGCTGTGTGGGCCGTGGCTCTCATGTCAGAGACTGGTTTCATGTAGTTGTACTGTTGTAGGCCATGAGGAGGCTGTGTGGGCCGTGGCTCTCATGTCAGAGACTGGTTTCATGTAGTTGTACTGTTGTAGGCCATGAGGAGGCTGTGTGGGCCGTGGCTCTCATGTCAGAGACTGGTTTCATGTAGTTGTACTGTTGTAGGCCATGAGGAGGCTGTGTGGGCCGTGGCTCTCATGTCAGAGACTGGCTTCATGTAGTTGTACTGTTGTAGGCCATGAGGAGGCTGTGTGGGCCGTGGCTCTCATGCCAGAGACTGGTTTCATGTAGTTGTACTGTTGTAGGCCATGAGGCGGCTGTGTGGGCCGTGGCTCTCATGCCAGAGACTGGCTTCATGTAGTTGTACTGTTGTAGGCCATGAGGCGGCTGTGTGGGCCGTGGCTCTCATGCCAGAGACTGGCTTCATGTAGTTGTACTGTTGTAGGCCATGAGGCGGCTGTGTGGGCCGTGGCTCTCATGTCAGAGACTGGCTTCATGTAGTTGTACTGTTGTAGGCCATGAGGAGGCTGTGTGGGCCGTGGCTCTCATGTCAGAGACTGGTTTCATGTAGTTGTACTGTTGTAGGCCATGAGGAGGCTGTGTGGGCCGTGGCTCTCATGTCAGAGACTGGCTTCATGTAGTTGTACTGTTGTAGGCCATGAGGAGGCTGTGTGGGCTGTGGCTCTCATGTCAGAGACTGGTTTCATGTAGTTGTACTGTTGTAGGCCATGAGGAGGCTGTGTGGGCCGTGGCTCTCATGCCAGAGACTGGCTTCATGTAGTTGTACTGTTGTAGGCCATGAGGAGGCTGTGTGGGCCGTGGCTCTCATGTCAGAGACTGGCTTCATGTAGTTGTACTGTTGTAGGCCATGAGGCGGCTGTGTGGGCCGTGGCTCTCATGTCAGAGACTGGCTTCATGTAGTTGTACTGTTGTAGGCCATGAGGAGGCTGTGTGGGCCGTGGCTCTCATCCCAGAGACTGGCTTCATGTAGTTGTACTGTTGTAGGCCATGAGGAGGCTGTGTGGGCCGTGGCTCTCATGTCAGAGACTGGTTTCATGTAGTTGTACTGTTGTAGGCCATGAGGAGGCTGTGTGGGCCGTGGCTCTCATGCCAGAGACTGGCTTCATGTAGTTGTACTGTTGTAGGCCATGAGGCGGCTGTGTGGGCCGTGGCTCTCATGCCAGAGACTGGCTTCATGTAGTTGTACTGTTGTAGGCCATGAGGAGGCTGTGTGGGCCGTGGCTCTCATGTCAGAGACTGGCTTCATGTAGTTGTACTGTTGTAGGCCATGAGGCGGCTGTGTGGGCCGTGGCTCTCATGCCAGAGACTGGCTTCATGTAGTTGTACTGTTGTAGGCCATGAGGAGGCTGTGTGGGCCGTGGCTCTCATGCCAGAGACTGGCTTCATGTAGTTGTACTGTTGTAGGCCATGAGGCGACTGTGTGGGCCGTGGCTCTCATGCCAGAGACTGGCTTCATTTAGTTGTACTGTTGTAGGCCATGAGGAGGCTGTGTGGGCCGTGGCTCTCATGCCAGAGACTGGCTTCATGTAGTTGTACTGTTGTAGGCCATGAGGAGGCTGTGTGGGCCGTGGCTCTCATGTCAGAGACTGGCTTCATGTAGTTGTACTGTTGTAGGCCATGAGGCGGCTGTGTGGGCCGTGGCTCTCATGTCAGAGACTGGCTTCATGTAGTTGTACTGTTGTAGGCCATGAGGCGGCTGTGTGGGCTGTGGCTCTCATGCCAGAGACTGGCTTCATGTTGACTGGTTCAGCAGACAAGTCCATCAGAATGTGGCGTGCTGGCAAGTGTGAAAAGACATTTCTAGGTAAGTCTTCTTTTCTCTGTATATTCTGTATAAAATGTATTAATTCGCAAACTACATCTTATATGCTGCTAAGTGACAGATGTTGGCTATGCCTCTAATCTACTGTTTGATTGAACAAAACACCACAGGAATTTGGTTTTCGAAATAAGTTGGATAAGAAAAAAGGAAAATAAATTTAAAATATCTGAAGTCATGTAGGCACATTTGGCTGGTACTTTTGTTGCACTTGCTTACAATACATGCATGGCTCTCCTGTTATAGGCCACACAGACTGTGTGCGTGGGCTGGCCGTGGTGTCTGCGACAGAGTTCCTGTCCTGCTCCAACGATGCCTCTGTCAAGCGCTGGATGACAAGTACGGGGGAGTGCATCCAGACATGTTTTTCCCACACCAACTTTGTCTACTCGATCTCCATTGTTCCCGGGGCCCCAGACTGCTTCGTGACGACCGGTGAGGACCGTACACTGCGCATCTGGAAGGATGGCGACTGCTGCCAGACCATCACCCACCCTGCCCAGTCTGTGTGGACTGTCTGTGTACTGGCCAATGGGGACGTTGTCACGGGGGCCAGGTAGGCTTTGATCTCATAGTCTGTCAGTGAGCATGTATTTACCCTTTGACCTGTTTTTTCAGTTATGCCATGTTCTGTAGGCTTATGTAATGGATTGTGTCTTTGCAGCAGTGGTTTGATCCGTGTGTTCACCCAGTGATCTGTTTCCAGCAGTGGTGTGATTCACATGTTCACCCACTGATCTGTGTGTTTACAGTGATGGTGTGATCCGTGTGTTCATACAGTGATCTGCAGGGCTGCCTACCATTACGAATTTTCCGTAATCATTACGGAAATTGATCTCAGATTACGGTAGCACGGAAACTGCTCCTGTATTACGGAGATAAGAACTGCTGACACTTAAACTAATGTCCAGACATGGTCATACCCAGTGGCTGTGCTTAAGAAAATGTAACAATTCACTCCTTGCAATTTATCAGTAAAGGAAGCCGGTGGCTGCTGTGGTGGTTGGGCAGGGGGCAAATCCAGACTAGGGAAAGAAACAATTCATTCACATTTTAATGACTTGGGATTTAGTTACAGCCAGCGAATGGGTTAAGAGGGGGGGGTGGCACTGCCTGTAGCGGTAATAGTGGATGTGCTGACTTGGTTACCTATCAGTATATTTCGGTATATATTTTTGTATGGGCAATTTAGCCACAAATAGTCATGTCTTCCAATTCAAGAGGATCCCTCAATGACCCACTTCCAGTTCTGCCAGATTTAACACGATTGCCACCTAGAGAATCAACTCTAGATGGCAGGTGGACAAGGAAGCCCTTTGGCTTATCTAGAGTCCAACCTCTTTCTAAGTGTATCCCGCCATCTGAGATATATATATCAATTTTATTTTTAAACATTAACACTACTAGCATCTACACAATCGGCTGATAATCTGTTCAATTCATCTAAAGTTCTTTGAGAAAATGAGAATTTTCTAATATCTAGTCTACACTGCTTCTTTGCTAATGTAACTCCATGTCATCTAGTCCTTCTCTCTTCCTTAACCGAGAAACAAATATTTCTGTCAATATGTTCATACCCATTCAATATTTTAAACTCTTCTATCTGATTTCCGCTCAATCTCCTGGTTCCTTATGTAGTTAAACCATGTTCTTTTAGACGCAGTTCATAACTGATATCCCTGGATTTTTTTATCATTTTGCTATATGGCCTCCATGCTTATATGCAATATTCTGAATGAGCCCTAACTATTGTTTTGTACAGTGGTATTATAAGTTCTTTTTCCTTGTACACTATATTTCACATAATTAATCCAAGAATTTGGTTTCCAAATGCTGCAATTCCACACGGCTCTGATACCTTCATATCAGCACTAATTGACCAGGAACAGGAGATAACATCACAAATGTGTCCCTAGACCAAGGCTAAAATTTTGGCTCTTTAAAGTAAGGATTGGTCCCCTCCCCCACCCGTCACGCCCCCCTCACGATCATTACGGAAAAATATTTTTTTCAAGTAGGCAGCCCTGGATCTGTGTTTGCAGCGATTGTGCGATCAGTGTTTGCAGTTATGGTGTGATCCGTGTGTTTGTAGCAATGATGTGATCCATGTGTGTTCACCCAGTGATCTGTGTGTTTGCAGCGATGGTGTCATACGCGTGTTCACACAGTGTCGTGAGAGGATGGGTGACGCCTCTGAACAGGCTGTCTTTGATGAGCTGGTTGCCTCATCAGCCATTCCAGCTCAACTTGGTGACATCAAGACTGATCAGTTACCAGGGATGGAAGCCCTCCTTACTCCAGGTATCCCAGCACTAGTACAGATCATTGAAGCAGCACTGATGTCTTACCTGTTCTATCCACCTGTTCCTGTTCTTCACAACCCTCCAGTAATTGCCCAACTCCAGCCCAGTCGACTGTTTGATGTTGTCATCCCACCTCTTCTTCTGTCTACTTCTTCTCCCTGCTTCACTCTACCTTGCAAGATGGTCCTTGCAAGCCATTTTTAAAAATTTGCAAGACTACAATTTCACCACATTTCACATGATTGCTATCGGTGACATAAATTCTAGCTGACAGGTAAACAATGAATCCACTGTCTCATCAAAATGCCAACAATGTTGCCATGTATGTGTAACCCATCCAAGATATTTTATTTATGTTTTAAACACACCACATATGAATGAACAAGTTTGTGAGTCCAAGTGGAAATAGTTCTTACTTATTTAACATTTTTTCTCTGAAATAAGTAAAAAGATCACCATTTTAAGTTTCAACATATCAGATGTCCACACAGTCAGCAAGTGGTCCATGTTTGTGAGCAGGCAAGAGGGAAGGGCCCAAAGACACTGATGGTGAAGGATGACAACGTGGTGCAGGCCTACCAGTGGTCCAATGCAGAGACGAGGTGGGTGAAGATTGGAGACGTGGTCGGTGCCAGTGGAACGTCAAAGAAACTCTACCAGGGAAAGGTATGACACTTTCACAACATCATGTTGGTCGCAAACACCAATACCAAAGTCAAGAGTTTCTTGTTCTCATTGTGTCCTGTATATGACTTGGCAATGACATGTTTGATGTTTGCCATTGCGACAATATCAAGTCATGCATAAAAGTGTTTTTCACAATTTTGTCATTGTATGGGCAATTAAAGGTGATCCATTCCTGACTAAAAAAAGTCTAATAGGGCGTGCAAGTCTCGCGCGCGAAAACGAGGATGGGGACAGTTGGGGGCAGGAGGGCCATATACTCCATGTTAACATTATAGTATTTTGTTTTGTTTTTGGTCGTAATAATCGAACTGTTCCGAAATAGCATATTTCAGTTATATTGTCCGAAGGATTATTACAAGCAGAAGCAGTGGAACACTTTGCCGGTGACAATGATCACGGAAATCATGAATTTTAATCGATTATTATGGTGGTTGCCATGACAATAGCGGCAAGTACTTCTGTTTGGCGATCTTGACTAATAATGAAGAGTACCAGTTTTCGCGCAGTACAACCTGTTTGGGCCAAACGTATATATGTGTTATGATTATGTGCATTTAGACAACTTGTCAGATATAAGTGCTTATCGAAACCACAACGTACAGTAATGTAAAACGCAAATCCCGTAAAAGACACATACGGCCTAACATCGTGTCTATTATCTGCACTACGTAAATCGCTGTGTCTATGATAGTGTGATAAACTCAAAATTAAATCGGACATTTAAGATAAGAAACGTATAACACAAGATATTTATGAACTGATTTTCCTAGTATTCATCAGTCGGAAGCTACAACTGTCATCCATCGTTAGAATATTATTCTTGTGTCCAATCCCCAATTAGTCTCGCATAGTCCCCGATAAGCTCCAGTCGCGCGGAGTCACGCCATATATCGTGACCCACTTACAGGCCCTATATGCATAAATCCTCAGAACTGCAGCTTAGCAGCATATGACACCAGAAAGGTTAGCGAGTCTTGAAATCGATATGCAGCACTAAAACTGGTGAACTGGGTGTTACAATGATTCAGATGAAACAAATGTGTTCTGTGTCTTCTTTTGCACCTGACCTAAGACCAATATGGAGGGTTCTGCTCTCACTGAAGTCAGTGCAAAGCATATCTCCATTCTGTGGATGGACAATAAAGTTCTTATGAAGTCTTCTGCCTGCAGGAGTACGACTACATATTCGACGTGGACATCCAGGAGGACAAGCCCCCCTTGAAGCTGCCGTACAACATCACGGATGACCCTTGGATGGCCGCACACGACTTCCTCGAGAATAACGGCATCAGTCAGATGTACCTCGACCAAGTGGTCAAGTTTATTCAGGAACAGACAAAGGGCATCAGCCTAGGGTCGGCCCAACAACCCTCTGTCTCAGACCCGTTTACTGGTCAGTGTTTGTTATGTTTTTCCCAGTACGCTGCCAATGAATGTGTTTGCAATATTTCCCGAAGATGCACATTGCCTGCCATGGGTGGAAGTTGATGAAAATTCCCTGAGTGTTAATTACTCCCCCACTGTACCCAGAAATTTGCTATAGCAGTTGCACTTTGGTCCACATGTCAGTCTCTCTTACAGTGATTCAATGAACCAGGGGACTATTTCACTAACATCGTTAAGAGCTTTTAAACCTTAACAGATATCTTGAATATCTGCAAACTGTCAACACCATGAAGCACCAGCAGGACATTGTCACTGGTGTGTCATGGAAATAATGTCCTTGGTAATATGGCAACGGATATTTGCATTTTCAAAAATAAAAATTTAACAACATACTTTGTTTTAAGATGAGTTTTCCTTAAACTCTTTATCTTAGTGAAATGGTGCCCAGGTCAACTTCAAACAACAAGTAATTGCTTCTCTTCACCTACCCAGTCTGAGATGAAATGTAGTAGCAGCTGGCTAATCCCAAAACACTGAAATCTAACAAATGTTTTCATGTGATTGGCTACCACGACCAGCGATAAATTGACATGTTGGTAATGTTGGTAAGTGAATGTGACAAGCCTGGGATACTGACAATGCTTTTTGCACAGGGTGCTCACTACATGCTGTTGTTGTAGGAGGATCCAGGTACGTCCCTGGTGCTGCAACGTCAATCACTCCTCCAGCTGGACCCCCATCATCTGACCCCTTCACGGGCGCAGGCCGCTACGTTCCTGGTGCTCCAAGTCAGTATATCACTTCACTTGTCCAACTTTTATTGACATGATGCAAAATTATTTTTTATTGCTACTTATTATAGGATGTCAGTCTTAAAATAACTTGCTTCTAATACTCGTTTTGTCACTGCAGTATCATGTTTTCATAATCTTTATTAAACAATGATAGTAATAGAACAGTGTCGTTTTCCTTGTAGCTCTCTGTGCTATTTCATTTCCCTGGCAGTTACTCATTTCTATTTCCTTTTTTGCAACCTTGTCACCTTCGTCTTCATTTCTTAAATCCTCCTGTGTATCATTTCCACCTGTGTTGTGTCGATTTACCTGTCCCTAGCTCTTTGACCACCTCTGTTCCCTAGCGGTCACTTCGCTTGACCATCATCATTCCTCTTTATCTGCGCCAGGACCGCAGGTACTTTACCTTGAGTGACACCGGTGACGTAACAAGTGTACTGTCTGTTTGTGTCAGGTATAGGTGGAGGTGACACTGTGCCACCCAGGAATGGCAACGAGTTCTTCCCCAAAACAACGTATCTCTCCTTTGATACTGGTAACACAACTGCTATACTAGGTGAGGCACTGAGAGGAGGGGAGTTTTGAATGTTTAGCGCAGTCACAATATATAATATTACGTCGTTGTGTGTTTTGGTAAAAAAATTGTTGAAACCGTCCAGTATAAGAGTACTCTCTGCTCAGTTAACTTCCAAAATGTTACTGTACTATACACCCCATCCTACATCCTACACAGTATTTAAATACTGAGTAGAGAGTGGTTTTTGTTCATAGCGACCAGGTTGTCATGGTAATACTGGTGTGTTTGATAGGCAAGCTAAAGGAGTTCAATGCTATGATGGAGGGTGATGAGAAAGTCGATGAGGCAGACCTCGTGTCTCTCAATGACGTCATGAGTGGCAAGGACCCAACAGCCCCACAGTTGCAGCTGCTCTGGAAACTACTACAGTGGCCCAATGGTAAAACAACGGATACACTTAAATTATTATTTAGGAAGTGGTGATGTGTGTTTGATGATCGTAAAAGTAATACAGTTCATTCCAGATCTTCGCACTTGTCAGTGTTAGTTTATAGGAAGAGATAACAGAGTTGTGAGACAGTGACTTGAGCTGCATGGGGATATTTGAAAGACACCAACACAGATTTGCTTGGATTTAAACATACTTGACAAAATCAGCTTATAGCTGTGTCATATACACAAAATATATTGTTTGGTGTGCCTGAAAATGTGTCCATCTTTTTCTAATTCAACTTTTTGAAATATGCCCCTGATCAGTCTGATACCGTGTCCACCACACTGTTCTCCAGATCGCCTGTTTCCCGTGCTGGACGTCCTGCGGCTATCCGTGCGTCACACAGTCGCTGCGGAACACTTCTGTAACGAGAAGGACGGCCCTCAGTTCCTCGCACACCTCCTCACAACCACCCTCACTGCTGACTCGCCTCAGTCCAACCAGATGCTCACACTGCGGACTTTGTGCAACGCCTTCAAGCACAGCTTCGGAGAGGCGCTGTTGAGGAACTCCCGCGACCAGGTCATCTCTGCCATGCTCAACTGCTGCACAAGTAACAGCAAGAACGTGCACATTGCCATCAGCTCTGTGCTGCTCAACTATGCGATCATGTACCACAGGAACACTGACGTAGAGGCCAAGGCACAGTGTGTGCTGGCTGCCGGTGAGGTCACCGAGTGGCAGAGCGATCCTGAGGCCAACTTCCGACTGCTCGTCTGCGTTGGTACATTACTAGCGTCTGACCAGAACACGACTGAATTGGCAAAGGCGACTAAACTGCCACAGTTTGTTGAAAGATGTAAGGCATGTCGTGACGTGAAAAAAGTTGCTGACTGTGGTCGGTTAGTTGGACAGCTTATACTGTGAGATGTTTCAATTGAGGATGTGTCAGTAAAGTAGTTCTCAGTGACTACATGTTTTGCTGTCATTAATTAACAGATGTAGTCTATGAGAACTGGAACCTGGCAGTGTGACTGAGCCCTGAAATGTATCGATATAATTTACATACGTTGTTACAACAGTTGTATCCGCATAATTTATTTCCCATGCGTTCCTCAATTTTATCATCATTAGGTAGATAAACATAATTATTTTAATAAATTCTCATTGTTGTGACAATTATTAATGCTATTCCGTGATTTGTTCAGTAGACTGTATTTGTGTTTGCGTACTGGTATTACTGACACTGCCAAGAAGCGAGTAGTTTTATTGTAATTCATTGGGTGAATAAACTCCCGTCCACATTCACATATCTGCTACAGTGATGTCACTGTGAGTTGGAACATCTGTTTACACGACAAGTGGGTAAACTATAAGAAGAATACAACTTGTCTCTTCCGAGAGCTAAAGGGGCTAGGGTGTGTAGTTTTGTGTGACATTAGACATACCTAATGGTTGTCAGTGAAACAATTATTAAGGCATCTCACCATGTATTCCATGTATTTACAGTGTATATGCTCTTGCTGAAATGGATATATTTATGGAAAAAAGGGTTACGTCCTGTGACTGACTCTGATTGCAATGATATGGATGTGCAAAATTATAGTTTTACTAACGAGAATGTTATGCATGCAGTTTCAACTTGGAATTTACAAGTCATTTTTGAAGATAACTTAATTTTAGAGAACACATCTCAGGTTTGCTGAACTGTTGTGATATTCGTGAACTATTGCAACTGTGCTAGTCAGTAGACTATTCTAACTCCTTTCTTTCAAAATACTACTTTTAAAGATATCACAAAATCATGTTGTGTCCATGTTTTACTCTATGCCATCTATTTGCATTTATTACTTGCTCCTGTATGAAAACTTATCCAGCTTCTAATGAACGTTTTGTCCTGGGCCGAGGGCCTTTTCTGCAGCTGCATCTACTGGAATCAGGGCTGCGGACATATTTCCCCCATAATGATCATGGAGGTTGACAGCAGGGGGGACACTACCCTTACATTAGCGCAAAAATGTTACCCTTGGTCTAGGGACACCTTTGTGACATAATCTCCTGGTCAATCTGGCAATTGGTCACTGAGGAGTCCTTTAGAGTTGGAAGACAAGTTGCCCATGAAAATTGTCCTGAGTAGTTGCCAATATATACTGAAATATACTGGATAGGTGCATGCTGTGATAAAAACCTAGACTT
This sequence comes from Ridgeia piscesae, assembly GCA_025642075.2. Classification (NCBI taxonomy): domain Eukaryota; kingdom Metazoa; phylum Annelida; class Polychaeta; order Sabellida; family Siboglinidae; genus Ridgeia; species Ridgeia piscesae. The sequence goes on along the minus strand of JAODUO010000163.1, from coordinate 256,118 downwards.
GAAATAATGCCGATGTCTAGGGACCATCTGTATAATGTTGGCCCTTGTTATAGCCTTTTCAGGATAACATCTGAAAAACAACATTGGTGACCCATAAACTACTACAGGCAGTGCCACCCCCACCCCCATTTTATCCACACCATCCTACAGTAATTAATCAAGCCTTTCTCAGTGACTTGTCAGCCCATTCCCTGGCTGAAGTAATTAAAACTGATGAATTGTTTCTTTCCCTCTAGTCTTACTGGTCTGAAGCCTGTTGTTTACTGGTATTTCCGTACTACTGTAATTTGTGGTCAATTTCCAAGATTACAAAAAACCATAATGGTAGGCAGCCCTGTGGAATATGCCTATTGTAGTATTAGACGACTAAGATCAGTTAAAAAATTCAGCCATGATTTAAAAATGTACCTTTACAACCTTGCCTATCCACCATAACTCCCTGGCATATCAATCAACATATCTGGAATTGTTTATTGATGATGAGATTACTTAACCCTTTGTATTGATCTGCCTCTGAGCTTGGTTTTCAAGGATTTAGATACAGTAGAAGTTATATAATTATATTGCATTACATCTACTACATTAAAAGTATCTACAGAAGGTCACTATTGTCCTGACTCCACGGTACATAAGACACAACCATAACATTGATTCAGAGAAGTTTAATGACTTCCAGCAATAACCGATAAGATTTACAGTTCAAAGTTCAGATGATTGAGACTTGTGACTGCATCCGTCAGCATGCCTTGACTGTTATTTACGCCTTGGGTTTTGCCTTCCCTTTGCCCTTAGACAGAGTCTTCCTGGGACGACCCCGACCTTTGGTTGATGTATCCATGGTAGCAATCTAGTCAAACAAAACACACAATTAATTAACAGTTGTACAAACAGACACCACATGAGCTATACTAGCATATGCATGGAGCCACTAGTATAAGGACAACACTGGAAATGTGTCAACCGAGTCTGTCTAGTCAATGCTGCTATACCCATTGACACATAGTAGTGTTGGCTAGATCACGTATACACAACAGGTCAACCCATAACCGTACGTTTGATTTTTGAACTACTTTTAAGTTCACAGTAACATTAATAATTATGATTTCTGTAGTAACAGTACTGAGCAGATTGCTACATGAATGGATTATATTTTATATCAACATGTACATGTATCAACAACTTGCTACACTGCTGGTCTAGATACTCACCCCACGTTTCTGGTCACTGCGAACTTGCTTCTGCTTCTTGCGTTCTTCCTCCACCAATTTAGCAGTCTTCTTCTGTACTCCAGCGTATGGGTTAAGGCGCATCATGATACGCAGGTTCTTCAGCGGGTTCCTCTTCAATACATGCCTTTGCTTGGTTTTCCTGAGACAAAACAGTGTACACATGTATAGCAGGTCACAAAACATTGCACTGACATGCACCAAATAACATTGCACATATGTTCATATGACAAAACTAACGTACCTTAAAAAAAAACTTGTTTTAACACGTTCACATTGAAAAACTGCTCCCATGATCAAGTGACAAATACATAACAGGAAACATGACTAAGGAACACACAAGAATCAACAAAAAATCAGTTATCCATGTTTTAACATCTGTAGATGAAATATTCAGATGACACTTACTGTGGTGGTCTAATGGCTTTCTGGATTTCGTCACTCTTCAGCAGACGTGAAAGGTCGGTATTAGTCATTTTTGGCATTGGTAAACTGAAACATAAATGCACAAAATGAAAGTAATTATCAAAACATCTACTACTAAAACAGAACTCAATGAGTATCACGAGATCACCTTTACAAATTATCTACACACAATACCAGTATTGTAATTTGCTAAAGCAAAATTTAAGTTCTTTCACAATGCAGTGATCAGCCCTCTACTTTTACATCACCCACAGGGAAACCAACAAAACTTGATTCCACCTCAAATGCCTTCATTCAGCCATGCTCCAATTATTGCACAAAGACTACCGGTAATCATACACAAATGTCCAATTGTCTACAGCAGGTACTCGTTCATACAGCGAGTCATTGAAAAAAACCTTGCACTAAAACCACTCTTACTTTATACATCCAATAACACTCACTTGAAACCGTTCTTTTCAGAAGATGGTTTCCTCCAGGTACCATAAAGGCCATCCAATTTTTTAAAAGCGGACTCTGTCCAGATACAGAAGCGTCCAACGTGACCACCAGGGGCTATCTTGAGTAGGTTGAGGCGAGCGACATTGAGAAGTGTAATGCCAGGGATGTTACGGAAAGCCCGTGTGATGCCATTGTCCTGGTTATAAATGATGAGAGGTCCACGTCGCTGAATACGACGACGATTCCTCATTTTTCCCTTGCCGGCACGGAACCTGCGGGAGTTCTTGACCTATAAACACCAACAATCAATCTTTAGTATAATTGAACACCAACAATGAATCTTTAGTACACTGGCGCTAACCTCTTACTCAAGTTCAGTTTATGATTTGCTGCATTATTCTGTTTGGGGGTCAGTCTTCTGAAGAGAATCATGTACGTTCATAAACACGGACCAGAAGTAACTCATCATTCCCCCAAACAATAATCACCAACACACTTGAAACCAAACCATATTAAAAACAAGTTTGCATGCCATGCAATCATGTAATACTTGCTTCTTGGTAATGATATATAAAAATGTATACGGCTAGTTCTATAGCATTCATGCCATCATTCCACTAAAATTTATTTCTCAAGAAACCAACTACCACTATTTTTAGCATATTAATCTGCAGTTAAGACAACTAGCAAAACTTATATAAGGTAATTTGAAACTGCATGAAGGGTCAGACTTCTGAGAAGAATCACGTTTTTCATAAACACGGACCAGAAGTAACTCATCACACCCATAAAAAATTCTTAAATTCTGAAACATTTGTTACACTAATAACTTTATACACAAGATGCGTGTATATAATGTAACAACGCAGACATAACATACAAGCACAACTGGATTTCACTAGAGGTATTGTGTCGTAGCAGTACGCATTTAATGACTTAATTGCAGATTACTTCAAAACACTGAACAGTTGAGCGTCATTAGTACTAATATTAGCATTAAAATGCAGGGAAAACAATCCATACACCAAATTAATTACCTACAATCTATGGAAAACACTGGTATAAATCTAATCACATAGTGTTTGAAGGGTCAGTCTTCTGAAAAGAATCATGTTTTTCATAAACACGGACCAGAAGTAACTCATCATACCCATATAAACAAAACGTTTAAATGCAGGAACATTTGCTGCCATAGTAATTTTACACAGATGATAAGTATATACAATGCAAGACAACATAATGCACAACTGGATTTCACTTGAGGTATTGTGTCGTAGCAGTATGCATTTAATGACTTAACTGCAGATTACTTCAAAACACTGAACAGTTGAGCGTCATTAATGTATATATTAGCATTAAAATGCAGGGAAAACAATCCATACACCAAACAAACTAATTACATACAATCTATGGAAAACACTGGTATAAATCTAATCACATTATAGTGTTTGAAGGGTCAGTCTTCTGAAAAGAATCATGTTTTTCATAAACACGGACCAGAAGTAACTCATCATACCCATATAAATAAAACGTTTAAATTCAGATTATAAGTATATACAATGCACGACCTAACATACATGCATAACTAATTTTTACCACTTCACTTGAAGTATATGGCTGTAGCCATAAGCAGACAAATGGTTAAATTGCAGATTACTTCAAAACATTGAACAGTTGAGTGTCATTAATAAAATATAATATTGCATTAAAATGCCAGGAAAATAATAAATACACAAAAAATGAATTACCAACAATCTACAGAAAACACTGGAACCCAAATATTTATAATATCACATTGTCATATTTGAAGGGTCAGCCTTCTGAAAAGAATCATGTTTTTCATAAACACGGACCAGAAGTAACTCATCACACCCACGTAAACAACAACCAGTTCTGCATATTTCATTCTGAAGCCACACACAACTGTCATGTATAAATCAAATTTCTATCATATGCAATATCTGAGACAGGAGGTAACCACAGCAAATTCACCCATGTAAGCTACTTAATCATTGTTCTGTAAAATACTAAACAGAAAATGGTGGCCTTCTGCAAAACATTTAAAAAGCATACTGGTGTTAACATTCAGCTAATTATTAATGTTTCAATCAAACATAAATACACGACTGACGTATGTTACATATATGGCTAGTTGGTACGGGGTCAGACTTCTGATAGGAATCATTATCTCATAAACACGGACCAGAAGTGACTCATCATTCCCCTTTCAAAAACTACAGTAATCTCTTTTAATTATATCTATAACCACCAACCTTTTCAATTTCTTGCCAGGCATTGATCTTTCTCAGCACACCAACAGCCTGTTTTGTCTTCTTGATCTCCTCCACCTTGTCACAGAGCACCAGAGGCATCTCAGCCACCTGCTCAATGCGGTGACCTGCACAAACATAACATGCCATCACAAGTCACAATATGGTACTTTGTGGTCTTTTAACACGGAGAAAATCAACTTCCTATCCTCAACCTCGTTTTCGAGACTTACATACGACCTATTACATATTTCAGTGTCGCAATAATTTAAGACTATTAATTTTCATTTTACTAATAGCTCATTCATTTGCCAATACTGTATAATTATGTAAGTGTCGTAAATAAGAGTAAATAGTACAATAAAACCTCATGTTACGTAGTTTGTCTAGATGTTCTGAAAGGAATCATTGTCTCATAAACACAGACCAGAAGTGACTCATCATTTCCTTTGCAAACCTACATCCGGCCATCTCCTGGTTCACTCAACAATAGCAGCAACACCCAACACTCACCCTTTGACATGACAACTGAAGGAATGCCTGTGCTGGCAATGGCAGAGCAGATTGCGTAACGTCTCTGCTGGATGTTGATGTGGCGATGCCAACGACGCCAGACCTTTGTTGGTGCAAACATGCGTCCTCCACGGCACATGTTGCCGAACGCTCCCTGGCCAGATCTGTGGGTGCCGCCACCTCGCACACGTGGAATACGTGCCACAGCTCGACCAGTGCCCCATGACTCAGCAGATGTCTGGTGGCCTGTCAAACAAACGTGAAATTTAATGTGACCCAGATACATTTTCCACGTGTAGAGAGCAGTAACCACAATGATAAAGTGCCTCTCTGGACTATCACAAATTCAACGTATCTGAAAAGCTAATGGCTTTCTATAAAATAGAAAGTGACATTCCCTCAAGCTTTCCCAATTCAAGACCTGCACAACATTCAAAATGACGTTGCATTTACAATACTAAGGTTTGAGATTCATACCAGCTTTTTCAGACACAGCATATGGCTGACGGCCATTCTTCTTCATCTCAAAGTGGACAAAGTTGACAATATCCGGGCGGATGGGTGCCCGGAACACTGCTGGAAGTGTGACATTGGAGGAGGTTGCCACACCCTTCTCATCGTAGACGGTAATCAAAGGTCTTGCAGACTGAAAGAAAAAATTGTTTTAAGTTTGCAAAAAATGGAAGTGGCCAAAGTTTCCAACGAATGGCCTATTAGCATTACCTACTTCTACAAATTAGCCTTCTTATATTTACAACATTAGGACACAGCACACCAATGTACAGATCGTATACATACAAACTGCATGACGTGCTGCCATGTTTGCCAAACAATGTTCCTAAAAGCTTCGAAAAAGTACTATTATAGAAAAGCGAACTTTTATTAAACTTCAATCTTGCATTCTTGGCTAGTCATAGGGTTGTTCCCGTCACTCGTACCCAACGAACGGTAACGCCGTGAACATTGACATTTTTTGGACAACCTGCAGATTTATTTACACCATGTACGACACTAACAGAAACTTGCTTTCATCATGCACACATTGCACTGTATAATAGTATTTATTAACCAAAACGGACAAGCGTTTTACCATTTTATTGGATCGGCGACTTTTACACGTGCTACAAAATGGTCGTCGCCGAGTAGAAAAGATAGAAGTAGTTCCCACTGAGGAAGAGCTCGAATGCGCGTAGTGATATCATGTTTTTTTTTTTTTAGTTTATGTATAGATATATTTGTAGCTAACCACTATTATCTATTGGTAACCCATATATATGTACAACATCATCGATATTTATCAACATAGCATACCAACGCAACATATTTACATAGTTTTAGTTTACTTGCTCCTTAACATCATGGGTGATTAGGCTCTTCGTCCAAAAGCCGACGGAAGCATCAAAGCCACGCAGACATTTCCTGCAGCTGCCGAAGTGTGTTGCTCAGCTACCGTCACGGTGTGCGTGCGCGAGCGCGCGTGCATGTGTGTACGTGTGCATTGTGCACGTGTGTGCACGCAAGTGCATATGCATGTACGTGCGTGCGTGTTGTGTGTGTGTGTGTGTGTGTGTGTGTGTGTGTGTGTGTGTGTGTGTGTGTGTGTGTGTGTGTGTGTGTGTGTGTGTGTGTGTGTGTGTGTGTGTGTGTGTGTGTGTGTGTGTGTGTGTGTGTGTGTGTGTGTGGGCTGGGGGGGGGGGATCGGAAAAAAATCGCCGGTGTGCGGCCATAACTTCAAAAAAGTTCAGTCTAGAACACGTTAAATTAGCTTCTACGGTTTCGACTAACCTACGGCTATATACAAGACAGACAACAGTGGTTTCGACCAATTGCATGTGTCATGCATGCAAGCAGCATGCACAGCCAAGTTAGATCGAGCCAACACGGCACGTGCACAACATGCTAGCTATAGGCCCGATCGACGCTTGGTATAGGAACGTTCGGGGTTCGGTGCCGCTGCGCCAAACTCGCCATGTTCTACAAAATCCGAACTTCTGTGTAGCAGGTGTCCAGTACTTGTTTATGGTGGTTTCTTCTACTACTGGGAGGCAAACTCATGAGGCACCTATACATGCACGCTTGTTCGTTTCTCCTCCTTCCCCCGCCATTGACTCATTCACAGAGCGGAACGCCCCCATAAATCATCCAACGTAAAGCCTAAAGGTCTCCACTCTCCACATTCAGTAATTCGATCATTCCATGACCGTGAAAACAATATTATTCAATAAACGATTTGCGGGTCTGTATGGGACAACGGTGTCAGCAATAGGTTTGCACAATTCATCTAAGACTAAGCGTATGATTCGAGACAAAATATTTGTACTTTCGCCTATATCCTCACATTTCTCGGCAAGTTGAGGTTAGGCAACTACTGGAAGAAGAATAAGAAACGGCGTCTGTCCGAAAACGGCGTGCATTGAGTGCGGTATATTGGGTTAGGCAACTCCTGGATGTACTGGTGGTTATTTTCCCGTTTTCATATTATTGGCTTCTCACTTCCCGTCATCGTAATGAACTTTGACAGCTCATTCTTCTATTAATATTTTCGACATGGTATCTTCCAGCAGAGGGACAGTCATAGAAGGCATAGGCGATGACTTAGTCTATGCTGGTTCTGCGCTGTTTGGTGGAACTTTCGTACTGATCGCCACAATAGTTTACTGGTAAATGTTATAACCGTTTCTTGAGGTGTTACTCGCCGACTGTGCCTCGGGCCGTGTTGGCCAGACAAAAAAAAAACTCCCGTAAAACATGTCATTATCGTGGAGCGGCTTACATGGTCTTTGATTGTGCATATGGTCATGGAAAAAAATAATCGTATATGCGATACATTCGTAGGCTCACTTTAGCCATGGGCAATCTTTTATTTTTTTACTTAACCATGAACAAGACAATTAGTATAGTATTACAGTCTACACTACAACCGCTAAAGATCTACTCACATATCTTATGTACAGATCCACAAGCTAGGTTACAAAATAATATCACTTACATTATTGAAACAAATAAAATTCATAAAACATACGCAAAACTCAATGGAAACTGGACACCATCAGCTTTGAAATTCAGCTGTGTACACACATAGCTTTGACTTTGTGTCAGTGTGATTACTGTAATATCGGTATTGTATCAAAGTTTAGGATTAGAGTTAGTTTGGTTTAGTTTAGGGTTATTTAAGGCTAGTTTAGGGCAGAGCTTTCTGTAGGATAACATGTTTGCCATTCACACATTTGTTGGGTGCACACATTTGTTGGGTTGAGTTGTGTTTTATGACCTGAAATCAGCTACAAACACAAATGTGACACTGATTTTCAAGCCATAACTGATAAGATCTTATGATTTTAGATGGCCTTTTTTGCTCCTTCAATTTTTTGGTAATCTTCTAGTTAATTAAATTATTAGGGACTTTTCAAAATAGTTGTTACTATTTTTGATATCTATGTGTTTGGAATGTCATTCTACATCACTTCCAGTAGAAAGAAGGCAGATAGTAGTTTTTAAAGTGTGCTTTATGCCAATTTAATTCCGTTGATTCAATGTGAACATGCAGATGTCACAGCTCCACATAGCTGACGCACTCCACAGGTATATGAACCACAAAGACGTTAACTGCATGGATAATGCGAAGTCTGAAATGAAATAAAAAAGCAATATTTTGTAAATTTTAACATTTACAAAACTACAAATCTGCATTGCCAAGAACAACTGATATGGCCTGATTTTTGGATACATCTGGAAAAATCGTAAAAAATTGCTTTTGCAGTTCTGTGCCCATGAGATGTGCGTAGCTATGACATCGGCTTGTTTACATCAACTCTACGGAATTACATTGGTCTAAAACACAATTTAAAAAATAATATCTGCCTTCTTTGTACTGGAAGCAATGTAGAATGACATTCCAAATACATACACATAAATAAAACCATCCACCACCCATCCAGTGATATTTCTACCAGTCCTCATTGGATTTTACCCATCAAAGTGATGGGTGGACGGGTCTCTGCATAAAGCTATGGTTTAGGGTTAGGATGGAAAAATTTGTAAAGTGCCATGTCTCCGGGTTTAAAAACCTGCTCAAAGACGCTAACAACATAAAACATATAAATACATATTATTGTCTATATGGTATGTAATTTATGTTTATTCTCGTTGCATATTTTAGGGGTGAATGTAAACATGTGACTGAAGCTATTTGAAATTTGGCATGCGGCTGTGATTCTAACAAGCCGAAGCGGCTCACTATACAGTTACAACCAGTAATGCTACCTCTCTCCAACATAATTGACTAACTGATGACATGATGACGACCGACGATCAACATTGTGAGACAGACATGGTGGTAAGCTCTGAATTAGTAGACCTGATGTAAATCAGCTGTCTTTATTTTTAAATGTTTTTGTAAAAATGAAGATACATTATACAGGTTGAAATAAAATGTGTACATGTATGTTTACACATTTGATTTTATATATTCGATATATTAACAGATGCAGTTTTAAACCTTCAAACACTGTGTATGGCCATAGTTCACATTCTATGCATTTATGGAACGATGTAACGTGCATCAACTAACATAAACTGTGAAAATACAGGACAAAGATGAGGCACCAGAACTATGAGATCCATCCCGACAGTCAGGCAAGTGTTCTAGATGCCAGAGAACGACTTAGTCAACACAGTATGGCGGCAGATCCAGAGCGACGCACATTTCGGGGGTCAGACATCATGTGCCCGATTTGCCTTGGTGAACGACAGCTTTCAGTGGAAACAAATTGTGGACATATATTTTGTGGTATGTAGGTTTTTTAAAACATTCAGTTTGTTTTTACCTCAATATTCACAGAGGACAGTGGATGAATGGGACAGTTTACCTGTAGATTGTGAACAAGTTAAGGACATGCCAGATATACCCCAGGTAGAAGAAATGTGGTTAGACTTGTGATCAGCCAATGGCTTCATCATCCAGCTTTTGTCTGGAGATAGTTCAGTTGGATTTAATAATGGCAAATTTTATTACATCAAAATACTAGAAAACAAACGTTCTCTACAATCTCTACAAAGGTTTTCATTTCTTTCTAAAATCCTCTTAAGACCACAATAACTATGTTGAACATATTGCTGTACTGCCTGACAAATTGTGTTTTGTAAGCTCTAACAATGTCTGCAATTTGGAAGATACTACCTTGGAGTATGTTCAAATGGTAATTACTATTCTTGGTAATTTTACGTAGAAGAACAGATCTCTTGCCAGTTGCACATACCGGGTATTCAGAACTCATAAATTGTCTTCTAAATCATTGTCTTCTACTCTTTTGGGTGATATAATCAATGATAATGTTTCAGGTCAGTGCATAACAACCTACTGGCAGCATGGTAACTGGCTAGGGGCGGTGCGCTGTCCAATCTGTAGACAAGAGGTATGTTGTATATTTCTTTGTCATTGCCATAACAGTTGATAGAGATCTGTGGCCATTTTACACTAGATCTTGAAGGCTTCTTCACTTTATATCACATTGGTGATTCAGCCGACTCACAGTTATTATCATCCAAAGTATTTCTGTAACATTAAGATACATCAAGTAAGTTAGACCAGTTAATACTGTCAACTTGCTATTGAGGTCACTTTGACCTATTTATGAGATTGACCTTAACATTGAGGTACCAATACCACAGCCATGACATATAATATTCACACTATAGCAGAACTCATCGAAAACTCTTAGCATATATGAAAACATGTAGATGCTTTCATTAAGATTGTGTACCGTTTGATATATTTTGTTGTCTTGAAACTGATGTAGAGATTGATACAATTCTCACACTGATCTCATTTTGTGATGGAATAGTTACATAGGGAAGCTTTAATTCTTGCAGAGGGTTGTGGCCCAAAAGTCCCATAACTATTCTAGTGCCTTATTCAAGCAATATCTATGATTACACAACTAGTACTTTCTACTCACATTAAGGTTTCAACCTCCATCGGTGGCCCTCATCAGGAACTGAATTGTCACTGCTCACTAGATGGCGTGGCGAGCAGACTGTCCCATACATGACTTAGTCTGTAGCACCCGTCGTCTCTGTTCATAGTTGGTACTGTCTTCCTAATCCAGATGGCTTCTTTTATCCAACTCACACACCTGTTCGTCTCTCTATCCACCACTTTCGCTCCCGCCCAGTCTATCACACAGTTGTGTCTGTCCGCTTGGTCTGTTATTGCTGATTTCTGTTCTACCTTTGTCAATCATTTTCTTCTCTCAAGAATGAAATGTCTAGTTGTTATGGTTTCAACTTCTTTTTTGTGTTCATCTAGTCTTACATGGGATTTGGTACACAATCGGTCTTGCATTTGTCTTCCTCTTTACCTTTTGGATGCACTAGTATTTGTGGGGTTTCTGTGTAGTCTGACAGCTGATGCTATAATCTGCTATATCATGTTTTAGGATACGCTGTACCGGTTCCGTCACCCCTTGGACATATTGTAGTGTAACCAAACCTCTGGACTTCTCATTGTTCTTATTCTTAGTCTTTCTTCTTTGGTTTTGCTGCTTTTCTCTGATTTTCCTTATAGTGCACTTAGGGTAGCCACACTCCTGTCGAGCCTTGGTGATGTGCTCCTCTTCTTTCTGTCTGTCCTCTGGGTCTGTGAGAATGTTGTTGCATCTGTCTAGTAATGTTTTTATGACCCCCAGTTTCTGATGTAGCGGGTGATGTGAACTAAAGTTCAGATACTTGTCGGTGTGTGCTCTTTTGATACATGCGGAGTTTGATTGTTCCATCTTCCTTCTATACCATCAACGTGTTTAGGCATGGCAGTGACCCCTCACTGAATTGTCCCTGCTCGCCATCTAGTGAGCAGTGACAATTCAGTTCCCGATGAAGGCCGCCGATGGTGGCTGAAACCTTAATGTGAGTTGAAATTACTAGTTGTGTAATCATAAATATTGCTTGAATAATGTACTTCCAACTTGTTGAACATTTTCAGAAATATTCTAGTGCCTTCAGTCTTGGTATTGTGTAAGACATCTAACAGGCTCCTTCTTGCAGATATCATAAATGTGTCCTGTATATCGACAGTGACTCATAATGCGGTAATGTATTCTGTAGGACAATGTGGAATTACACTAATTTTTTCTATGTAAAACTAGAAATCAAATTTTTTATTTGGTCACTTTTCAGGTTTCAATATTGCTGCATAACTTTTCGGACCTTGAAACGAACAACCAATCAGAAGAAAAAATTGGTATTATTCATCTAATTGCCATGTACAACCGGCGCTTCTCTGGGCGACCAGTTCCGGTAAGTCTACACTGGTACATTTCCTTATTGTTAGGGTGCACTAAGCAATATTTGTTGATTTAATGACATTTTCTGCATAGCAGTTCTATATAAAATCATTTTTGTAGAATTTGTTGAATTTATAATTTCAAGGGATTTAAAAAGTATTTGGTAACTCATGGTATCTGTACCTCTGGTTTTATTCAGACTTCACATTAAATTATACATGACAGGTCATGTTTAAATATATGAATTATTGTTTCAGCTTGTCGACCAGCTGCGAGATCTGCCAACTTTGTTGCGCCACCTACTGGCCGAATTCTTCTCTCTGCACGGTCTCGTGCTCATGTTTCGTATCCGCCTCATCGTGTGTTGTATTATGGCCTTCATCTACATAGTCTCACCCCTCGACATCATCCCTGAGTCAGCATTTGGCATTCTGGGACTGCTTGATGACGTCTTTGTCATGGTCTTGCTGGCAGTTTATGCTAGTGTGCTATACAGACGCTATGTTGCTGACCAAGCAATGGACGATGACTGACCCTCAAGCCAGAACGCCAGCTGCATTGTTGTGATATAATACCAGTGATGGAAATCACCACGGTTTCCAGAACGTATGAATATGCAACCAATCCAGAGAAGTAATATTTATATTTGTAACTGATGTCTGTGGGTAAACTTGTAAGGAAATCGTGTACAGAAGAACTTCTGTTTACATTAGCCAAATAATAACATGCATAAAAATTGCATATTCGCATGGGTGTGGAATGTGAGCTATTGTATTTAGTGGCTTTAACTGCTACAGTGACCTCCTGTGTTGGTCTTGTTTCCAACTACAGAAGGCGTGTTTTATTCTACCTGCTAACATATCACGTGGTATGTACATGACAAAAAAGGAAATCGTTGTAGATTGTCCACATTCTTTGAAATGCAGCGATTGTAACAAACAAAGATAACATAACAAATGTGCTTGAACAGTTCACTGTCAAGTGTCCACTGTAATATAAAACTTCTGTCTAGTTGGTCTGGTTAGTCAGTTAGTTTCTTTTATCGTACTCATCTTTCAGTCTTGGCAGCTATACAACTGATATGAATAAGGTGAATTAAGATTTTATTATTTATGGATTACCGGTGATGTTTTGGTTCTTTAGTCGAATTGCTTTTTCAGATAACCGGTAATGTGAGTCATGTTAACTAACAATGTCAAACCTTTATATACTGCCTTCATCACATGCTAATCTAGAGATGTTTCCAAATCGTTCTCTTTCAGTTATTTATTTCAGTATAAATTATATACTGGTATTTACATAGCATATATAATATATATGCATCCATGAAGGTGTGTATGATATGAACAGTGTGGGAATTTATGCTCATGTGTAGAGGATTTAATATCTTTTAAAACATGCACATTAGTTTGTTTAGTGCACTTGCCCTAAGAATGGGATGGACACTTTCCCACCATTATTTGTCTTTCTTATAAAATTCTCCCATCTTATGACTGGTGGCATATGTTCACTGTCTTGTAACATGTTCATTGTGTGATCACCACTCAGCATGTGATCACCATTCAGTAAGTATGTGATCACCACTCAGCATGTGATCACCATTCAGTAAGTATGTGATCACCTCTCAGCATGTGATCACCATTCAGTAAGTATGTGATCACCACTCAGCATGTGATCACCATTCAGTAAGTATGTGATCACCATTCAGTAAGTATGTGATCACCACTCAGCATGTGATCACCATTCAGCATGTTATCACCATTCAGTAAGTATGTGATCACCACTCAGTATGTGATCACCATTCAGTAACTATGTGATCACCATTCAGTAACTATGTGATCACAACCCAGCATGTGATCACCATTCAGTATGTGATCACTACGTCGGGGGAAATAAGTGCTGCTATAGTTTGACATTAATAGGGCATGCAAGTGATTCTCGTTTCGGGTCAGTTTTGAGTGATACTTTACGAGACCACCCACAACTGGCCCCCACCTTGTTGTCCAAAAGCATAGTCAGATTCAAAATTACTGCAATACGCAAACAATTTGAAAAATAATAACTTATTGCATCGTCTAATACATAGCTCATTCGGGTCTTTGGGGACCGGATAATGAATGAAAATGGCAAAATAGAATAAAAACAAGGTGGCGGCAGACGTGACTTGCGTGCCCTGAGTAGCCATTTTGAATCGTAAAAAACCCAAGTGTGACATCACATACTGATGGTAGTGATCTGAACCAACATACGTTTTTTAGACTTCACAAATGTATAAGATCATCTCATGTATGACAGAAATACTGGATCACATTTAACACTATTTGCCCCACCAAAGGTTTGCTGTCGTTTATGGATATGCTGTGATTTATATACAATATAATCTACACTTTGGTGCTGTGTTCATATTTTATGCTGTGTGATTTTGGGGTTTCTTTTTATGCAGTGCTATGATGTTTGCCAGTTTAGTACACCGTGTACGGCTGTACACTATAAACAGTATAGGAGATTGAAAAAACTATATTCTGTATTCCCACTGCATACTATATTTGATGTCCACCAAAACTCCCGAGTAATGTTTTTGCTGCCATGGATTGTTCTGTAATGAGGATAACACTGTCATCGTGCCTGGAACGTGGTTTCACAGATGGAAATTATCGATGCTATAGTGTTTATTTTGGTCTCATCTCAAACAGTACAATCTCTGACTGCGAGTGTTTTCGCTTAGTTGAATTTCGCCACACTTAGACGATATTAATTAGTGATTTTTGTGTTGAACTACACTACAAGTGTTCCCAGTGACTAAAGGCAACATTAATTTATAACAATCCCACTTAATGGACCACATAATGAAAGTAACCCATCTGATATGTGCCATTACAATTGTTTTACTGATTATTGATACGTAGCATTAGTGTATCTTTCTGTCTCACATTAGTGACTCAGAAGGTGCTGTGTCTGCCTTGTAAGGTTAAGACTGAGTCTTGTAACAACAGAATCTACCAGCCTGTTATCAGTTCACTTGACAACATATAAAAGCGTACATGACAAAACTGAGAATTCTCAGTTGCTGCAGTCACCAGACTGTGAGCCCGATGTGTACCACACGGTCTGCACTCGTAACAACGTGCAAATAAAATGTGTCACATTCTCACTGTATTTATTCAATTTTCTGCCTTAATTTGCACTTTCTTCAATACTATCAACGTTTTCTGATTTTCATGGCATTATCATTCAAGATTGTATTCTGAATCGTCACTGATTATTAATAAAAAACGGTGCCGATTTTTCCAGATTTTTTAATACAAATAAATGTTTGATGTGAAAACACTTCGGAGAACAATCGCAAATGAAAGTGTACTGACCATAATTAATACAGTCCCCGTCGCCAGTGTGTAGTTGTTAGTGCACAGAACGAATCACTGACATGTATAACAAACCTTGTCTTAGAAATAACTAAATGTATGTACTACATAAAAGCATTAAGAGCAGTCTAGTGAATCAACTGATGGAGTTAAATTCCAACATAGTTAATGGCTGTAGTCGTACCTTTAAATACTGATTAAGACCTTGTAACAGACACAAGATATACATCTTAGACACAAAGATAACTGCAGTAGACTGCTCCGTGGTGGCTACTAGTGCAGCAGAAATAAGAATTTATCACATTATCTAGATCCGTTATGGTAAACCATGGGAATTTTAATTTCCAAAAAGAAAACAATGCACTCAATCACTGACATAATTTTGCACACAAGAGTTATACAGGCATATAGTATCTGCAGAAGCCTAATCAAGCATGATACTGTGAGTAAACAGTCTGAACATCTACCTATGACTATTCAATGACAGACATTTCATATATATATTTCAAATAATTGTGTATCATCCTGTACAATTATGAATACAATTTTGTTGTAAATAGACAACCCAAGATGACTGTAATAACATAACAAACATCACACCTCTTCTAACACCATGATAGGACAATTTCTAATATCCAGTTGAACAGGATAGTTGGTAATTAAAAATGCTACATCTCGTCAGATTTTAGTTAACATAAAAAGCTCAACTAATTAAAAACAACAGGCGAGTCTGCATCAATAGTAATACGTTTAAAGGGAAACAGAAGACAACCTTTTGCTGTTATGCACCTAAGAGTCAATACCAACCAAAGTATGTCTAAGATAAAGTAATAATTGGTTTGGTTTGCCCTCAAAATTCCTGGCATGTACTCTCCTAGATGTAAATACCCTACCTGTCCTCGCTCCAAAAGTGACGACCAATTTATGCCTCGCTTACCTTTAGTAAAGTTTACTGTGCTGGATGTTTACAGACAACTACCATGGTAAATTGTGCATATTGTTAACGCCAACAATGTCTCGAGTGGTACAAGATTATCATGTAGATGCCAAGTAGGCCCAGCCCTACTAATGACCTTGTTGGGACTTTTTTAGTACAATTGACAGCAAACCTGGGTTGCTTCAATAGCCGAGATCTGTGTCTAATTTATCTTTACCTCTGTTCTGTACTTCAACACTTGACATCATCAAATTTGGTTCCACTAACTTATATATAATACACACACACACACCATACCACACGCATGCACGCACGCACACGCACGCACGCACGCACACACACACACACTTCAAAGCACGTTTCTTAAAACTAAGCTGATCAAAGCAAGGGTGTCCGAACATAACTTTAAAAATCCATCATTTAGCTTCAATTTTGTTCAATCCATATGGAAATGAGATCAAGAAAACTGCTTATTCTTCATTATAGTATTGCTACAAGTGTGGAATATTGCAAAATAAAATGCTTTTTGCAAACTGACCTTCTGCTTGCTGCTCATCTACTGGATGCTTTTGGCATCATCTTCCTTTTTTAACCACATTCTGAGTAAACTACTGTCATCACAGTTGCAAATGTTAGTTGGTATTAACTCTTAGGAACGTAACACAAAAAGGTTTATTTCCCTTTAACTTGCGACATTGGTACCGCATTGAGAAATCTGATCTGAAACTTGGAAACATGTTAAGGCATGATTATCTGTAATTGCATGATACACTAAACACACATTGTTCAGTTTGGTACGTGTCATCCTTGTGGGCGGCACATGTCACCTTGGTTCAAGTGCTTTCTGCGCCACGAAGAACACGCAGTCATACTCATACCTGAGCATCGACCGTGGATTTTGTGTGTAACTTGCCCGCATATGCGTTACCTCTTTCTGAAAATGTAATCCATTTCTAATTCACCTTCTGTTCACAAATCAATTCATTCCTCACTGCAATACTCCAAGTGATACATACAACAATGATAATATGCATCTGTTAGAAAGTAATTTATTGTGACATTGAGCAAATTTAGTTTTCAGTTAACTCAAATATGGGAACAAATTGTTTTTGGACTGTGTGTTTTTTGTGCTGACTATTTAATGAAGTTTAGTGACTTGGACTTTTATTGCACTAGGCAAAATAAAATAAAAATTCAAGCAAAATGGCAGTTTTGAATTGATATAATTGTAAACAAATTTAAGATTAATTTTTCTTCTCAAATATTGTGTAAAGCATCAACCAATAATCCTAGACAAATGCAATTGTATTCTTATTTGAATATAATTATCCGGTTTCTTGGTTCATTGTTAATTAGTAAACAATTTACCTTTCAAGAAACTTTCTTTCTTTTCTGTATATTTCAACTGTCTCTCATAGCCTTCTTTAAAGAAGGCTGTGAGAGAACAGCTGAAATATATGGAAAAACAAAGAAACCATTTCTTGAGAGGTAAATAATTTACTGATTACTTGTGTTCTTGTGTTGTTTAATGATGTTTCAAGCTTTTCGAAGACAACTAAAAAAATTTCAAAAATAATCACAAAACGACATTTCATTTTGACAACAAAAACAGACAAGAAACAT
Organism: Ridgeia piscesae; assembly: GCA_025642075.2. Classification (NCBI taxonomy): domain Eukaryota; kingdom Metazoa; phylum Annelida; class Polychaeta; order Sabellida; family Siboglinidae; genus Ridgeia; species Ridgeia piscesae. Next base: position 238,040 of record JAODUO010000163.1, on the reverse strand, counting down.
TGGCATTAATTGTATGTCCACAACCTACAGTAGGTATTCTATGTGTGTGAACAAATGCAATGTAATCTTAGCAGAACCAGAAAGTTAAACAATATACAAAGACTACTGGTACAGTACTAAGAGAACATTTGAGACATTTCAAAATGATATCCTTGTTACCAGTACATGCCAGTAATAGAATATAAAAGTTACACTTACAACAATATCAAAGTTAAACTTTGTGATGATCTTTCTTACTTCTTCATAACTCAACTCAACTGAGCTCTCATTTGACATGTCAGCGAAGTGGTACAACAGTGGACCTACAACGACAGCAAACACGACGCACACTCACTAATGTGTCGATATAACCACACACACAAGTATGTCAGTTGTCACCAGTGCTTTACACAAGTACCTTGGGCTAATGCCAAGATTCGTAGTTTATGGCGAGAAGAATTGTGATTGTGCTTCTCTCAAGTATGTTGGGATGTTGCCAAAGTGTCGATGTCGAAGCCAGAAGAATGCATCACACTGACTGTGATTTTCATAAGTACTCTAGATTGTTGGCAAAGTTCTGAGTTTGAATCCACAAGAACACATAAAATGATAGCGTGATTATGCTTCTCCCAAATACTTTGTGTTTTGACATGAGATGATGACACAAGAATACATAACACTGATTGTGTTCTTTTAAACTACTTTGGCCTATTGACAATGTTTTTACATTGACATAGATTAAACAGTGTCTATATGTGCCTGTGGTATGCCACAGAAAAAGCAGTGTGTGTTGGTAGATGATATGTTGTGAGGGTGTTATAGTGTGTCTGTGCGTGTCACGTCACTCAAGAATGATTGGAGTACATTGGTATCATGCCATCAAGAGTGTTTTTCATACAATGAGACATGTATGTACACATTAAGTCACTAGATATGTTAAACAGCATCAGAGAAGAAGGTTTGGGAAAAGAACAAGATCAGCCAATTGAGCCAGGACAGCGAGATAATAACGACTCATTGTTATCTCACGCTGTGTGACCTGATGTCCTAAGAAAGAACCGCAGCTGTTACCCATGGACAAAGTACACAACATAGTGAGCATACACACCCAGGTTTATCCAGTAACCGCCTGGCTTCAGTATGTGCCAGATGGTCTCAATGTAAGCGATGATGTTGTGAGCCGTGTCGAGAAAGAACACCGTAGCCACACAGTCCCATCGCTCTAAAAACATAACAAACTATAACCCCACTGCCCCACTGCTGGACAACACATCAGACCTCACCCAGTCTAGTCCTATCTCCACCCACTGGAACTTGTAGATAAACCATTAGCTTTTCATAATGACATATTCCTAACATCTGGGGACCATTTCACTAAGATAAAGAGCTCTTAAGAAAATTTCATCATTAAACAAAATCTGTTATTAAATTAAACAATATTAATTTCAAAATAAAAATGTCCATTGCCATAATACAGAAGACTATTTTCATGACACACCAGTGACAAAGTCCTGTTGGTGTGTCATGGTGTTGACTGTTTTCAGATAGTCAAGAGCATAGCTACGGGTCAAGATTGGTTTTAAAGTGCAAAATTGGGATTAAGAGCTCTTACTAACATTAGTGAAATGGTCCCCTGGTTACCTGACTGATCCTGCAAATATAGCTAACCCCAGAAGTTTGTATGACATGTGATTGAAACAACACAGTATGTGCTCTTCTTCAAATATTTGTGACAATAACTTGTACAAAACTATAGTTGTCAGAGTGAATGTTATTGTTAATATTATTACAAATCTACAGACACTGTCCCTGGTATTTATAGTTGGCACCTATCCCACTCTCTCTCTGGAAGTTCTCTGAATCAGTTTGGTCCATGTGTTGGTCTCATCCTGTGGTCACAGGACTAAGGTCAACTTAACACAGTAAACAAATTGTCTGTCATTGGTCGTCCACCACATAATATGTAATAGCAGACAATTAAACCAGAAGTGCCTGCATCTGAAAGGTCTCCAAGTCTAATGCACGCAGCGATACATCCACATCCTAACAAGATAACATGCCACAGTATAGGATATTTTGTAAGAAATTAAATTACTTAGGAGCACAGCTTTTGAAACATTGTATGTTTCAAAAGCTGTGCTCCAAAGTAAGTTCATTCTTTACAAAAATAACCATATCCTGGAGCCATGAACAATAATATTATATTCCATATTGCAGTCAATGGAGCATGTCAGGATGCATTAGAGCGTAAATGAGACTCGCCTGGGTCTGTGTAGACCTCGAGGAAGTCACCAGCAGCCATGGAGAAGTTGGCGGTTGGAGACAGGGCGGACGGGTTGATGTCAGGGAAGGTGACAGAGTGTACCTGGTCACTCCAGCTCAAGTTGTTACACCACTGATGCACCCAGGGGTACAGGGTGTATATGTCTGTGTCCTTACACCTGTGGGGTTTGTCATTGCACATGTGGAAGTTACTGCATTCATGCAATGCAAGAACTTTGTGAATTGGTATGATTATTAATACATAGCATTACTTCACACTGCGCGACAAAGGTCTAGCAACAAAAGGATTATATTTCTGTTACATTTACATTACCAATAACTCATACTTGTAACTACTGTATACCTTGTAGCCACGTTTAAATTAAATATATCCTAAACAGTTAAAATCTTCAAAAACACCTTGAACTGCAACATGGCGTAAACACAACACTAGCACCTAATATAAGAAATAAAAAAGTACACCATTTTTTATTAGTTATATAATTTCACTAATTATATCATATGAGTCCCAATAATAAATGTATACAGGTTGAAAGCACTTACTTGTTAAGAACAAAATTGGACGCAAACAGCATAAAGAGACTGAATTCGTTGCCTTCGCACGTGTAGCCGAGACAAGCGATCTCAAATGCGAGTCTGCCCAGCCCTGCTCCCGGCACCAGGACCGACACCTCTGACGCCTGACTACACACCAGACACAACAGGAGAAACAGCAATAACATCTTGACTGCCACATGTGGTTACATCTGTACCGTATGTAACATAGATGCATTTCAATGCATTAATGGAAATGACAGGTGATATTCAACTGGCATACGTACAAGCTACCCAAGAATAACAAACACCAGTAAGACCAGTGCGACAGATAACACATCTGTAATATTTTTTAAAGTTAGCCTGCCGTGTTACCTCACTAACCTGGGATATGTTAATTGGGTCGCATAAGATTGTGTCAGCTGGTCTTACACAGTTGAAATAACTGCAGGTGTCGTCCATAGGATTTACTTTGACCTGATTATCTGTTGTTTGCATGAAATCAGACAAACACAAACATACGATGTATTGATAACACAAACAAGATTTGCTACAAATGCACAACACCATGAGGTATGTTTTGTAAAATTTCAGAAAAATTCTTTAAGATTAATGGAAAAACCATAATATTTGGCATCTAATCTAGTAATATTGAGGTGGGTGTGGTAGAAAGTTATTGAAACCCTCAATGTTAAAAAATTATAAACCAAAGTTTCACTGTCAAATACAAATTGTCAACGTGTGTTTGTCTTACCATGAATCTAGGGGGAATCGCTCTAGGATCTCACTAATGATGGGTTGGTAGCAGGCGTTCCTCTCCTCCTTCCCTTCCTCGCTCCAGTCTCGCACAAACTGCTTGATCGTGCTCTTCACCTTGTCCATGTAGAACTCACCGGCCGGTTGTGTGACGCCATCCTACATGAAGACACAACATTTGCAACTACCTACAAGATAGAAATTTATCTGTGAACGCACAGAAACTGAATGCCATGAATGTGTACTCAGGGTTTATGTTCAAGATAAAAGTGCATGATCTGTCATTATGCTACATTTGGATTTTCTAAGTGTTACTTAAGAACATATAAATCTCATTTCACTTATGCCTATTGTGTCTTTCAGAAAGGTATCTGTCTTAAGGTGAAACATGGCAAATGAAAGGAACACTTAGAAAAAACATGCCACATGCATAACAAAATACAAAACTCTAATTTGTAATTATTTAAGTAAAACAAACACTACATTGTAATTATTAAAATAAATTACAGCCAACTGAAACTGATAGAAACTACGTGCAATGATATCAGATACATGTTGTAACTATAACTGAATATGAACAAAGTAACTTCTTCACTCAAGTCAGGTATATATATATATATATATATATATATTATTATATATACACTTACAAATAACAGTAATTAGTCCACAGACTGATGGGAGTATGCATAGATTATAACAAGAAATCACTTGTCTATCTAAACAACTAGACCATCATGATTTATCTATGGCTAAAGAGGAAAAAACATTTAAGAATAACTTTATCTATGAGTAAAGAGAGAAAAACTAACTTTGGCTGGACCATGGTCCTTGTTCTCAAACATGTGGTCCGTGTTTGAGACAATCAGCTGGATAATCTCTGCATTCTGCTCGATGGCAGTTTTGACATTTCGCAAATGTTCCTGGAAGTTGGGCAGCAGCTTGCGATGGTGTGCAGGCAACTCACTGAAGTATTTCTCTGACTGCAGAAGTCGTTTCACAGAATGTGTTCTGCGTAAGTTACAAAACATTTTGTAAGTCTTGTCCTGTGGTCTTAACAATAGATGAGCATTCGTCACAGTGTTGTTCTACCCTAATCTAGAATTAAAATCTACAAAGTAAGGTGTATTACATAATTTTTTATTCTTGGTACAGTGTACATGTATTTCAAATAATAAAATCTTAATATTTGCACATAAAAGTAAAAAAGAAATAGAATTTGAATATTGCCATTAAATGGCTGACAATCATTACATACAACAGTATAATAGAATGTGATGACAATTATTACAGCACGCACATATCACTGCTATAGACCAGTTCTTATCCACTTGGCTGCTGCCCAGTCATTTTGAGTAGGTTTTCAAGAATCTCCAGTGACTGTCTGAATTTTCCATAAAAATTACCCGATGCATGCAAGATGAATTATTTATACCTTTTTGATTGTTGGATGCATTGGAAATGCTTATTACATTGTCATGTACTGAATATATCAGAATTTCAACTATCACAACAATTGGAGTAAGCTGGGTTGGGATAAAAAAATTCATTTTGCATCACTTGTGTGCAGTCATGGGGGTGTTTCTGTTGACAATTGAACCACACCACGGCAGTATAATTTTTCTATTTTAAGGTATTCTCTTATTTTTGTGCCTGTTCCTTCATAAAAAATTGGTGAGGGACGATTTGAAATGAATCTATTATTGCTAAATGCTGAAATATTAATACAGCGGTAGGTTTCAGCTTTAGATGATTCCAAAATTAAGAAAAATTACGGACTGCATGCAGGGGCAGTTCCTATATATTCAGGTGCAATTCTACGAAATATTCTTGAGGTACGCCTTCTGACTTTAGCTTTTATTATTTTATAAATTACAGCCGATTTCAGTTTTTAAGTTAATTTAAAAAAATTGTTTTAAAAACAACATTATTACTGCATTTATTAGTAATATCGAGACATGACTGTAACTTATAGTGTTCACTCTGGTGCACCTATCACTGTATTTAAACAACACATGCAAACTTCAAGGATCAAGCGTCAAGTGCAAGCCTCCCCCCTCTGAGTCTCAACAACAGAACGAGTGGCAAGACTCAACTCAATATTTGGAATTATACTATATACCTATAAAAACGCAACGCATTAATAACCCTTTGGAAATGGGCACGTTCTTGCTCTTCGATGTCTTCTTGGTCTGTTGACGTATGATTCTGCTGTTCCCTTTTTTCATCATGAACATGATTTGAGTCTGACAGTGACATGTTTTTGGAGTTTTTCTGTGAGATCAAAATGTTCCAAAAGTAGTTACCGCATAGACTGGTCAATCATTAACCCGTTATACCAATAGAAACGCTGAGCGGAGTGGACTCGTAACAATCATTTATTTATTTATGACACAATGAGCAATATATACATACAAGAACCGCCTACGGAAGGAAAGGTTTGCTTGTTACTAAAACTGATGCATTGATTAATTGTTGCACATTAATTTTATTTTGTAGGCGCGAAAGCAATAAAATGTGACGTTGGGCGATAATAGATACATTTTGTTCAGTAGCGCAGTTTCTCCTGGTTTATTACAAGTGGAAATCCGTCGATGAATATTTCCACATTTGTTGCAGTGGTGTGCATAGGTTTAACATTTCACTAGTTTAAACATAATTTGAAAAAAGGGATATTACAAAAGTTAAAAGATCAAAATATAAAAATTAAATTGAAATTTTACAGAATTATGTCTTACTTACGGCATCGTTTATGATGGATTACTTGTAACGATTGGAAAAAGAATAAAACAGTATTAAATATACATGAAAATCATCTAGATTCCAGCTCTGCAATTACATAGAAATCCACGCACACATCAATACATATAGAGGATATCTTATACGGATACACACTAAAAATATTAAAATCGGCCTCTTGGGTCTGACGCAACCCTACAATCATGACCAAGAGCAAGAGGGTGATAGCGACCTCTGCATGGTCTGAAGAAATTACATATGTGTGTGATGGTCTGTCCCATTATGCGATGACGACTGCAAACAATCCGTATGGGCAATATCCATAATTTTAAGCAATCTAACATCAATCTTCTTCCCCCAGAAGCATACATACACTACAGTGACTACATCCATTTCAACATATTGATGATGTAAGTAGCATCTGCCATTACTGCAGTCAAAGATATTTGCAGTCGGTCACACAAAATTGCATAAATCTCAAAAACTAGTATGGTAATAATCAATGATTAGTACAATTGCAGAGCTTAGGTGTCAGCCTTAAAGGCGATGTATAACATGTGCCTCCACATAATAGATAGTTGTGTGTAAAACGATTTAAATATCAGACATCATCACTGACGCTTGGAAGTTGAATTCCTGCTTTGACTCTTGATCCAATAACACTTGTATAGTTATGATGAATTATTATTGAATTTCATATTGTTTGACTGTGTTAAATTGCTGAGGGTGTGATAAGTGAGTGTCATTGACATGGATGTGTTTGTGCAGTTGATGCTGGTGACAACTTTGGCCTGTGGGACATTGGTGTTGATCTATTAATGCAGGAGTCACTGATAACAACTGTGTATAACATTGGTGTTGATCTACTGTATTTATACATGTGTTGCTGGTGGTAGCTGTGTCAGTGACATTGGTGTTGATCTATTTATGCAGACGTCCTTGGTGACAACTGTGGAAGACATTGGTGTTCATAGCTTTATACAGAGACCCGTCCACCCATTATTTGGACGGGTAAAAACCTTTGTGGATGGGTACAAATATGGGTGGACGGGTAAAAAAAGAAGGAACAAAAAAGGTCTTCCAAAACCATAGATAATGTCAGTTATGCCTTAGAAGTGAGTGTAATTGGTGTCACATGTGTGTTTGTAATCCATTTCAGGTCATCAGACACATTTTAAGGTTTATAAATTGGCTTAACAATTAACATCCATGTGTTCACCAAAACATGTGTGACTGGCAATAATTTGGTCCTGCATAAAGCCCTGTTGATGTTAGTCTACAGTATTCTACAGGTACTGCTGGTGACAACTGTGGATGACATTGGTGTTAATCTGCAGTATTCTACAGGTACTGCTGGTGACAACTGTGGGTGACATTGGTGTTAATCTGCAGTATTCTACAGGTACTGCTGGTGACAACTGTGGGTGACATTGATGTGGAGCTGTGGTCAAAGGAAGCACCGAGAGCATGTCGCAACTTTGTGCAGCTGTGTATGGAAGGTTACTACGATGGCAGCATCTTCCACCGAGTTGTGAAAGACTTCATCGTGCAGGGCGGTGACCCCACAGGCACAGGCCATGGCGGCGACTCTATCTATGGAAAGCCATTTAGGGTAAGACTAAATAAATTATACATATCTCAGACTTTCTCAGTAATACATCTTGTAATATTTGTTGTCCTTAGAGGAGACTTTATGCTGGTTTGATAATATTAACTTAAATAAATATAAAATATAATACAAAATCAGCATCATAGATTTTATGGTAATGACTTTGTATGAAAACAAAATATATTAATAATATTTGCTTTGCCAGTTGTCTTGTAATATGTATGTTTTATAATATATAGTGTATTTATGCAATTTGGTTATTTTTAATTGACACTACATTCTACTCATAGACTCCATTTACTCAACTGATTTAGTGATCACTTTTTTTTCTCAAATATTTAGCAGATAGTCCAATACACCAATATGTTATTAGTGTGGTGATTTATTTTCTTCCAAACATTTTACAAAATATGTAAAATAAAACAGAAACAGTGTATCATAAATATCAAGATATAAACACAGATTTGTTTCCTCAGGATGAGTTTCACTCGAGGCTGCGGTTCGTGCGTCGAGGTCTTGTGGCGATGGCCAACAGCGGACCAAATGACAATGGCAGCCAGTTCTTCTTCACTCTCACAGCCACACCTGAGCTCATCAACAAACACACCATCTTTGGGAAGGTTAGTTCTACCTGATAGTTTGTCTTTCCACAGAACACTGTCACTTTAGAATTTGTAACAGCATGGTTTTAAGAGTTAGATGATTGTTTTGAAATCTGAAATGGTGAACCCAATGGTGAAATACTTCATAATATTTGATGTCTAAATATTGGGTTCTTCTTAGTAACACAGGGGCATATGCAGGTGTTATTTTCAGTTAATTTGTCATAATCCAGCTATATTATTCAACATTACAACATTCCGTATGTTAGAATATATACGAACTGATGTCATTATTTTGTGAGCACAAGTCAGAAAAGACTTGCATTCTTACTCTTGTCCTGACAACAGTAATTTGTTACAATGAGTTGTTTACCATCCTAAATGTATGTTTTCATATTCATGACAGATTGAGGGAAACACAATCTACAACATGCTCAAATTAGCCGAGTGTGAAACAGATTCCAATGAGAGGCCACTGTACCCCCACAAACTAGTCAGAGCAAAGGTAAGATTGTAATTTTTATAAAATATGTTCAAGTACAATGTATCCCAAACCCATTTTAAAATGAAGTGGCTAGTTTATGGTTGCCTTTATAACCCTTCTTAGCTCCCTGACACATCTGTTAGCAGCTCGTATGCAGCATGTCGATTTTGAGATTGTCTTCATTTCGCAGAGCTTAGTTTGCAAGATTTCGCCACTAAAGAAGTTACCTTATTATCTTGACTAACATAATTGTTTCATTGTGCAAATATTTCTATTTGTCATGCCAAAAAGTCTAAAGTGTTAAGACAGTAATTATGTAGTTACGTATCATGCGACATTATGCACGTTTGTAAAGTCTGTCTTATGAGATATTAAGAAGTGACTGTTACATTTGCTTCCCATCAACACGTTCAGATTATTATCAATACTCGTGGTTCTTTCAGATATTAGCAAATCCATTTGAAGACATCATTCCAAGGACGTTACCAAAGAAAGCAGACAGGGGTGGCGAGGAACGGAAAAAAAGCAAATCCAAAGCCACAAAGTATGTTAATATAAATTGTTTGTCAACACTGTAAACCATGACATTGGAAGTCAGTCCAAGGACTGTTGTGAATGTGTCATTAATGCTGTGACCTGTCTTTGATGCACATTTATGGCATGCACACATATGTTTGACGTTCTTCTCGATCACTTTGTTTGCTTATCCCATTTGGTTGCTGGTGTACATGTACAGTGCCCATAACTTTGTATTACAATATCAACTCCCTTACAAAAAATACCATTCATATACCATTCAAATACCATTCAATTGAATAGTACTTGAATGGTCCTAGGGGGTGTTATTGCCAAGGGTATTTGAATGGTGTCAGAATGTTTTTTTGAATGATATTTTGGATTCTTTGTACCGTTCAGTGGTATTGAATGGTATTTTAAATAATTACCATTGAGAGTACCGCTGAATCCTGCTGAAATATCATTGAAAGGTCCAATGGTACTGAATGATACTGAATGGTAATCAATGGTAATCAGTGGTATATCATTGGCTCTTTTTGTAAGGGCTGCACTACAGCAGGGATATCCTTGGTATCATCACCACATAATGTTTAGTTTAAAAATAATATATATATATATATATATATATATATATTTATTATACACATCTCTTTAACAGTCACCACTTGCATATGTCTAAGAAAATTAAAAGCATACAGCTAAATGCAATTTTTTTACACAAATTCGAACTTGTCCGGTAGAATAATGACGATTACTTGTGGTATAAATTACTGGTTTTAATAACATGCTTGGAATGAAGCAGTAAAACAACTTAGAAATACTTGCCACAGTGTCATAGTTGGCATTATACCGACAGCATTGTGTGGCTGGTTACTGGCTACACACCCAACATCTCAACATCCTGGGCTAATAATGAGATTTCTGCCTGAATTTATAGAAATTTCAGTTTGTTGTCATTTGGTGCGGAGGCAGAAGAGGATGAGGAGGAAGTAGAAGAAGCCACCAAGGTGAACCACAATTCTCTGAATATATTGAAACTTTGACGATTAACTTACTTTCTCTCATCTCAGTTGGTCAATGCCTCTGGTATTTGTATTGTCTCTTTGATCTGTTGTCCATTGTTTCATACCCATTGTTGTGGTAGTTTCACAATTGTTGTGAAAGTGTTGAAGTCTTTGTCTTGGAAATATACCTTAACTTTGTTATGCTATATATTTTATTCTTTTCTTATTACGCTGTACCTGGTAATTATACTTAACATCAATTACTAAAGACTTTTAATATAAACAAAGCAACTTAATGTGTCGATGACCACAATCTCCATGCTGTGGCATCATTGTCACTACATGTATATTTATTGATCTTACATCACTGATAAGTGTCAAAATATATGTTGTAAGTTTTGTAACATATTACTGTGACTAAATATCATGTTACTCTTATAACGCTACACTGCTGTTTATGTTTAACAGTGCTGTTTACCGTGTACATTTATTAGTGAAACCCTGTAATGATTGTTCCACACTACAGGTGTATTGTGCTGCATTGTTGATGTTTCTTGTAGAAAATAAAACATAAAAGCAAGAGCAGCCACGACCTGTTGAATGACAAGAAGTTAAGTCGAGTGCCGGCCGTCGAGGTGGACGAGTCAGCAGTTTCACCATCAAAACGAATTCACAGCGATGATTCAGAGGTGGCGTCATACTGTCGTTCATGCAGTGTTAATTGCATAAAAGTATTTTTTTTAAACACCTTTTTAAGAATGTAGTTCTTGAGTTAAAAACCTGATTAGGAAAGAAGCGTAGCATTACAAATATGTTTTCTTGAGTAAGAAACGTTCTGCTAAACAAATTCTAACGTAAGAAATATTTTTTGAGCAAGATTTGTTTTTAAATTTATTCACAAAATATGAAAACAAATTAAACAAACTTTTTTTGAATAGGTTTTTTAAATGTATTTATACAATATATTCAATTAAATAAGTGTTTGTGAATACCATTTCTCATGACATTTAAACTGGGAATACAGAACGTCACAATAGGATTTTCATGATTTACATTTTGGTTTGCGTCAGAGTCCGGATGAGAAACTTGACGAAGAGAAAGAATTGGTGAAAGAGAGAATAAAGAAGAAACTGAAGAAGGATAGCTCAGGAGCCACAGGGGGTGGAGGGGAAGCAAGGGGGGAGGAGGACAACGACAGAGACAACACCAGGATGTTAGTTTTGTTCAATTAATTCTCTCTTAAAAGGAGGAAATCTCTTTTCCTAGGTGTTTATTTATAAATATGATCATAAGACCATGTTGAAGGTGTAGTGTCCGTTAAATTGTGTTTGTTTCTTTATCCGTCCAGTAACTATGTTCACAAGGTGAACATTTCACACCCGAAACACATTAATGGTAAATAAAAAATTCAATTTTGGAAAAAAATTCTATTGGCAATGTTGCCAAGTTGGGCCAAGTTACACTGTAATGCAATATGCTTTGTTCAATGATGTCCCATTTTGCCACGGTCAAGACATAGACTTCCCGTTACAAATTGTCATTAATTCTAGTTAGTCAAACTGTTTGCTTCCCTATGAACATTTTACCTGAATGCATACCTGGTATTCATTTCTTTGACATTATGACTCAACTTTTGCCATCCCTGACGAAATATATTCTACCTGTACAATTAATAGATGTTAATGAGGACTTGTTTATATACAATTGTTTTTATATGCATTTATAACATTATCAAAGACGATTTTATTTTTATGAAGATTAACACAATTATAATATGGTTTTACATATTTCTTTTTGATTTTTTTATAATGTCAATTTACCTACCCCGTAGACGTATATAAATGACATGGATTTTGCATAACTGGTTCTTCATATAAACCAAAATGTATATACCCCTGGGGTACTGGTGTAATGCAGAATCACGTGTAACTGGCATTGGCAGGGAGGAATTAAAGAAGGAAGCAGAGATGCTGAAGAGAGAGTTGCGAGCGCTGAAGAAGTCCGAGAAGGAGAAGAAGGACAAAGTGGAAAGAGACGAGGATGCATCACCGACAGACAAAGGTAATATCACATTGTTCTTCATTATAGCTTTCAGCAGTACAAAAAGGGGACACACGTATGCAGTAGATTAAAACATTTCAGTTTTGGCACCGCAGCCATTATGCAAGGAGCTGTGTAAGAAATATACAGGGGACACTTGTTCGAGAGACACCTGATGTAAGGAATGATTGCTGTAACTAACTGTGAAGATATGGTGGATTAAGAGCAAGTCCAAACATAAACGCATAGTTTTTAAAAACCAATTCTACAAAGGTTGCACCTGTGTTGCATCTCGCATAAAAAATCTTGATATAACATCTTTTCTATAATCCTTTAAGCCTCAGAAAACCCAGAAGATGCTGACGATTTGATCAGTCGACACAAGGCAGAGCGACAGAAGTACAAGCAGCTGAAGAAGAAACAGCCACGCAAGGGATCTTCACGAGAGCAGGAGACTCTGGCAATACTGGCAAAGTTCCAGTCAAAACTGAACGCCAGCAAAATGCTTAATGAATACGGAGATGAGGATGAAGAGAAGGAAGAAGAGGAGAAAAAGTTGGAGGAAGACGTGGATGAGGGAGCAGCTACTGACGACTTCAGCTGGTGGAGCAAGTGATACACCGAGTGTTTTGTGTCGGTACAGCTGGACCTCACCACTGGGCCAACATTATCAGAATAATGAGATTGACATATTACTGAGATTTATTTTGTACATTTTATTTTATGGAAATTATTTTTGAACTGTCCTGTGTTGATTATAATTGCAAGGTGGTGAAATGCAAAGTTTTACTGTCAAAAGTGCTGCTTCCCTGTGGTCACAAACTCTGAATACTATTTGTAGACAATCATCACTTGCCAATGCAACACTTGCTCAATTCTTTGCTTTTAAACTTGACATAGTTCTACTTAACTTTTGTCTAAATATATACTTTTTTTGCTACTTAAATAGTCTAATATAATTTATGTATCCAGGTTGCTTAGCAAACTCCATCAAACGATCAACAAAATGGCTGCCTAACACGTTTTTTTCATCATATATTTTGTGGAAATTCAGGTTTCAGAAGATTATCTTTATAACAGAAACCTAGGGAAACTGTATGCAGCAATGTTTGTGTAGGAAATATTGTGTCGCATTAGTAATGTAACCTTTATCTACATTGTTGGCAAAGCTTGAGGGAGGTCTTGCACATAATTCTGATTGTAACATAAGCAAACTGCGATGTACTGGATACATCAATCACTCTGACATAATTTCCTGGCTTTGTTGTCTTTTTCCACACTCAGGCTAAGTCACAAGCTGCAGTTTGAAGGACGTGATGCGAATGTGATAGACGCCAATATAGATAATGAAGACCGCTACACAATCTCAGACCCAAGAAACCCACTAACACAGCGACGGCGTGAGGCCAGCAAACAGGCGATGAAGGGAAAGAGATAGTGAAAGCACAGGCAGCTACAGCATTGCCAATAAGGTTGGCACAGGGAACACAGTACAACATGAAATTCTGATCAACAAGTATTTTTAATATGCAAAACGTTTGCCCATTGACAAGGTTGTCATATTCACTTGAGACAGACAATGTTGGCTGGACACACCCAGTCACTGGAAGTGTCGCAATCAGTCTGCAGAGTTTCTCATCTTGGAGATAAGTCAGTCATATATATAAGTTCATCGTTATCATGACCAAGCATGCTAAACTATCAGTACAGTGGAATCTTGTTACTACAGACATTTTTGTTGCGAATGTATATATCTGATGAATTAACATGTTTTATGGATAGACCACTTGGTAAATCAGTGTTTGGAAATACAGTTCCCTCAAAATTATGTACACATGCCGATGTATTTGTATTATGAGTCTGGATCAATAAGACTACATCATATCATTAAATATGTCGTAATGAAGGCATGGCACAGCTGAACTGGACATTTGATCTGTGCTTGATTACCTAAGCAAGGTAATTATTTCTGCCATTTACACACATGGAAACATGTTTAATAAATGGGATAAGTCTATTATATCACTGCGTCTTAGTGGCATGGTCTTCACACGTAACAATGTAACACATTATGCAACCTGATCGAAGCATCCCATATTGTTAACTGCATTGTTGGGTAAATTAGGAGTATTCAAGTTGAATGCATTGTATGCAATGTACGCATAAACTGTAATGGATGTATACTAACTATCATGGTGAGATTGATAGAAACGTCTTCAATGACTGCCACGTTGTACATAAATTAGTTAAACATGATTATACTCAACTGGAAATCTCAACGTATCTGCTCAGAAATAAATAATAAGAAATAGACAAGCTAAGCTGTACAGTTTTAAACAGTAGCTGGGATTTTGTCAAAATTCCCACCCATCCCATGATTCCCATCCCATCCCAACCTGTAATTTCTACAGCAGTTTTCAGCACAGAGAGCAATGGCAAATTCTCACCATTCGATCTGATGGCTCAATTTAAAAGGGGCTATGTAAGGTATTAGCAATCTACAGATTAGAAGCACCCCTACAGAAATACTGACATTCGCAGTCACTTTGAAGCAGCCGTCTCCCCAAGACATTCAAAGCTCTCTTCTATGTACACAAATTACAAGTGAATCTCCTTTATGAAGAGTCGCCTGCTCGCATGGTGCACAGAGAATATTGTGGACTTCCCTGCAGATACAACCTTCAAGACCACCTGCGTGCGGGTCACATGATCCTATTGACTGACCAATGGTCAAGACGGCCCACTAAGGCTACTGATGCTCTGGGAGCGGTTCTGGTAGAGCCTGGACATGCGTTGACTCATCAGCTGACCAGGAGGTGACCATCCGATTGAACTCTCCGCAGCCGACACTCTGAAAGGTTATTATAATGATAACACTAGTTCTTTTATCACATGATCACTAACTAAATGTTAATCAAATACTCACAATAAATATATACATATGTTAATACATTAATAGAAAAAACACTAAGTCACAAAAATGTCATTAAAATATTTTTATTTGCCACCATATGCTCGTTTCAATAAATATGTTTGTAGTAAATATTAATTTATATATATATATATTAATTATAGTAAATATTAATTATTAAATTAAAGTCCCTACCTAGGCATATGCACATGTCATAAACTACCTGCAACGATAATATCCAAAGAATATTAAATTAAATTTTTCCAACCTGATTAGCATTTTCACAAGTTATGTTTAATGATTCGTGTGAATGAAATATCAGATTAAGATTAATCAATACAAGCTGTGGATAAAAGCGAATTTAGTGACTTGTTGGTCCAGAGAAAATAAGAATGATGGACAGCTCATTGGAAATAAACAGTCACAACTGAATGTTTTAATTAATGCATATGACATCAAATGAACGGGTGCACAAGTAACAATTTTGGTAGCTCCATGCGTGGTTCTAAACAATGCAATGTTAAGGAAAATATTGAGGGCCTCAGTAAAAAATCCTCCTTAGCTTGTTTGAATGAATAACTGGAAGAGTAATGTGAGGGAATGGCTACACAAGGGGGAACAGGTAGCATTCTACTAGACAGACAGAAAGTATGAATAATAGAGAAATGAAAGGTAAACTTTATGGTAATACAGTGATCCAAAAACTATCATATATTGCCTCTTACTGTGTTGATCAACATTGAATTTAATTTTTAAAAAAAAACGTTTTTGTCAGAAATCAGAAGTGGAACTGGCAGGGCATATCTGTACAATAGGAGATAACCGATGGACATTGTGTATTATCAACTGGAAACGTTAAGGAAAACTGGAAATATGGTGAACTAGACGAGTACTGGAAGGGCACCATCTGGCAGAGGATAGCGCAAGACAGGCAGATGTGAGATTGGGAAATGTCAACTGTACATATCTAGTAACAAATTAAGTAAATTTTGTATAAATCTAAAACTATACCACAATGTTGTGAATACCAGTTACAACAAATAAATGCATTTTTTAATAGGTTATGCTCTTATCTTTAAAATATAAAATGGGGATGCATAACATTTGTCTGCGCCATAAATCTGGCACTTCTAGCTATTCAGAGGCACATTATGGCACTGATAATGGCAGTACTAATTTGTAAACATTAAATATAAATGTCATATCTTTATACTAATATAGCAGTAAATTAATCCAAATAAAATAAATAATATAAATGATAATAAAACTAAGATAATAAGTATGATAAATACTAGTACAATACACTGCAAATGAAACAAAAAAAGTTACTATAATGCTCTAATCGTTCAAACTTAACAAGCTCATTTAAAAAGAGGATCTTAAGTTGCTTCTGAAAAGAACTCTAACAATCCGTGGCAAGCTGCAGATTGTTCCCGAGGGATGTGTAGTTAGCCAGAGATGACTGGTGGTTCTGCACTGGACTAGTCCTACCGGAGTGGTTGTGACCGAGTATTTACTTGTGCGTATGTGAACCGCTGACGCTGCCAGCAGTGTCTCGGGCGATGGAATGGGGCGCGTTCTTCGCTTCAGCGGCAAACTGGTAGACGATGAGGAGACAGTCGCGGCACAGCTGTACAATGCGGCGGCAACAAGCCATCTCAAACGGAGTGATGTGGTCCGAGCTCTTGTTGAAGATTGTCTCCCACGAATTCCTGCCGACAATGTGAGAAGGCATTAATGATTGGAGGGTGGTAGTCGAGTTGACAACTGGCACAAGTAAAATATCTCCTGACTTTTGTGGTTACAGTTTTCATACAGAATACTGTCGTATCACCAACTACTTCACAATAACTGTTAATGATGTTTTGTGATTGCTGTTCCCTGAGCCAATTTTGTGGGTTACGTCACTTGATATGTCTGTCCTACCTGACGAGTCATTCCCACTTTACCCTATCTTCTGCTATTCACCTTCACCCTCGACTTATCATCCCATCATAACCTCTCTTTACACTATCCCTCATCACCCTGTCACTCAACCTTGGTTTTCTTCTCCCTCTGACACCCCCTTTTTTTCCCCGTGCTCATCCTTGCAATTGTTCCATGTCTCGTTCCCATTTTTGTATGATTTTACATGACCATACATTTTCATCTTAATCTTCTTCTGCCGTCAAGTGATCATGGTTATTTCTGATGATTGTATCACTACAGAATACTATGACAAGATGCCGACAAATGTAAAGTGAATCATTACGACACATGTACAGAGAAAGATGAACCCTCAAATACATGATAATATTATACAGTGTACATTGAAATACTTCATTTACGTATTGAAACATTAAATGCACACGATGAGATACAGACAAGAGACGGTTACCCTGAAGCCTGGAAGCAGTTCCAGAGGCCCTGGCCATGACTCCAGAGGAGACGATTGAAGACGCGGCTGAAGACGCGGTACAGATGTAACGTGTCAACATCAGCACAGTTCCACGTCTTCTGAATGACCGCGCGCACATTGGACCGGACAATGTCCACCACCTGTAGCACAGTAGCACATCACCGTGTTTTACTTTAATTAATGTGTTGAAGCAGGTAAAGTTACAACTTTACTTACTTCAACACATTAATTAAAGTCAAACACTTGAATAAAGTATAAATAAAGAGAGAGTGTTAGTACACACATAATAAGTATGTCATAGCTTGTTCAGAATGTGACAAACAAACATTAACATTAAAGACATTAACATCTAATCCACTATTGTTAGGTATAATTATTTAAATCTTTAAGATGAATTTCACTTCAGAGTTATCACGACCCAGTTTTATTGACTTGACAAAACAGTTTCTTAAAGCTACATTTTCAATTTGTTTATTCAATCATGAAATTGGTTCAGCGATGCTCAACTCATGTTCCTTTAGCAATAAAGGAAAACTTTTTATTTTTTTGAATTAATTCATCAAAATTAAATGACTCATTTGTACAAATGAATATAACTTAGTGTAGTAGACACGAGATCGCTTTTTGATGCAATTAATGTGTGACGACTATTCGTACACAAATATCCACCACTGTCTACAGCCAGGTACTCATTTACCCAGCTGAGTGAACTTGAGCAATGTAGGGTGAAAAAACTTGCCCAAGGTTTAACATGATAGCACAGGATTTGAACCCGGGTTATCTTAGTCAAGAGTGCACAGCTCTAGCACTGCACCACTGTGACACTACACATAGCAATGTAAGGTTAGTTTGGTCTGCTAATTACCTTGCGGCGTTTGATTGAGTCTAACTTGACAAGCCAGTAGGAGGCTATTCTTGGTTTGTGGTATTTCCAGTTCTCATTCAGCTGACAAACAGAAAGTATGCACCATAAGTCACTGATGACATAAGTCACTGATGACATAAGTCACTGATGACATAAGTCACTGACGACACAGAAGCTTTGACATGAGGTATCATAACAATGTTACACAAATCAAGAGCAAATTTTAACAACATTGCATTAATACATAAAAAGGAAAAATAAATACAATAAAAATAATGTCAACTACTACTACCAAACAGCGTAATATAGCCACATGATTTTTATATATATTTCTATATTTACAGTGCTTTAAAAACCAACTTTACTGCTGGCTGGAACAGTCATAACCACTGCTGACTTGCAAAATGTAACCATGTTTTAACTACTAAACTTGCAGGCGTAGTAATTATGCACACATGTGCTTGCAAGTTGAGTCCTGCTGTCTGACCATGTGAAAAACCTGGAGTTACACACTTTATCGAGGATGTATTCAGCTTCACTGTCTGTTTTGCCAGGGAACTTGATCTTCATCTCATTCAGTGCCAGGAGAGTTGCCTTCGTCAGCTCCTCTTCTCTCTCCCTCTCTGTCATGTCTTCTTGCTGTCAACATCACCATGTCACAACTGTCAACCATGATATTAACATGTCAGTCATGTGTTCTTGCTGTCAACATCACGTCACAACTGTCAACACTGATATTAACATGTCATAGTCATGTCTTCTTGCTGTCAACATCACATCATATCTGTCAACACTGATATTGACATGTCATAGTCATGTCTTCTTGCTGTCAACATCACAATGTCACAACTGTCAACACTGATATTAACATGTCACAGTCATGTCTTATTGCGGTCAACATCACAATGTCACAACTGTCAACACTGATACAAACATGTCACAATCACGTCTTCTTGCCTTCAACATCACAATGTCACAACTGTCAACACTGATATTAACATGTCACAGTCATGCCTTCTTGCTGTCAACATCACCATGTCACAACTGTCAACACTGATATTAACATGTCATAGTCATGTATTACCATTGTCTATACCAATAACACGTAATAATTGTTAACATTGATATGAATGTCACATGCATGGAAACATAATATATGCATCATAAATGCTAGAAACAAAATTCTATAATGTTAACAATTTATCAAAATGTAAATTTATAATGTGTCTTTTCCAACCCAAAAGCTGAAAGATACTTCACAAATTATATATAATAATAAACAAAAATACACCACCTGCTATCACAGAATATATTTTCATTTTTTGAATACTTTTGAGCACACATAAGATTACAGCACTGTTTGATCAATGATATGTTGAAAGAGCATGTACATGCAAATGCACAACGTTAAATGTTCACTCCATATGATTACATACACTAAAGATACATCAACATACACTTGTTAAAGACCAATGTTGCTATTATGTCAATATTTAAAATAAGTGTCATCTTTTGTAGTATATTCCTGAACTACTGTGGAAGATTAACATTGTTGAAATTAATATAATAAAAACAAACCTGATTTGTGCTCAAATCATCAGAAACCACACTCAAAGACACATCATAATAACATGGTTATTCAATCTATAAATTGCCAAACACAATTAAATTTGTCAACACATCGATAAATATGCCATAATTTAGTTAACAGTGGAATTATGTAATACGTTACTCTACTTATTTTTTGTTAGTAGTAGCCATAATTTAAGGCATACACATCAACATAACTTTCTCAAATTACTTTTGAGAAGTCACCAATCATATTCCTAAGCTGTTACTAGCATGACATTCAACATTGTCATCCAACGGTGACATCTATTTTACATTTGTGTCCATAACTGGACAGAAATATAATGTGAGATCTTTCAGACCATTTATTTTAAGTTTTGATGTAATGGCAGTAGGAGATCTACTGTGAGTGGTGACACTGTCTCTAACAAGACCGATGAGAGACCATGACATGACCTATGGTGACCTACCAGACACAGGTCATTGGCCGATGGGGCCCCCCGCAGTAACCGACCACGCCGTCCAGTCTTGGCGGGGAGACGGGGGTTGTGAAGGGACGTTGAACCAGACAGGGGTCGGATAGGTTGACCGGTGGAGAGTCCAGTGGTGCGGGAGGAGTGCTGGACATGCAGGCGCGAGGGTGACCGTGCGCTAGTGTCATTCTCCAGCTGTTCATCATAGTCGTCCTCATCGTCATCAAAGTCACAGTCAGTGGACAGCTTCACCAGTGTCGGCATACTGGACAGTGGCTGCAACAGGCGGGGTGACTGGTCAGGGTGGATGGTCCGCGTGATTGGTCAGTGTGAATCGTCAGGGTGACGGGTCAGTGTGGGTGATCAGTGTTGGTCGATAGACAGCATAACTGCATGTCAGTGTGACTGGTCAGCATGATTGGTCACTATGAATGGTCAGTGTAATTGGTCAGCGAGACTAGTCAGCGGGATGGTCAGAGTGCTTGGACAGTGTGACTACCCCGGTAGTTACCATGATTGGCCAGTAAGAGTGCTCAGTGTGGATGGTCAGCATGGGTAGTCAGCATGAATTGTCAGTGTGACTGGTCAGCATGACTGGTTCGTGAGGTTGCTCAACGAGATTAATCAGTGTGAATAGTGAGTGTGAATGATTAGTCTTGCTTACCATTCATACTGACCATTCACGCTGACCATCTACATTAACCAATCACATTAACCTGTCTCACTGACCACCCACACTGACCAGACATGCTGACCCATCAATGTTTAATTTGTGCCAAAAACTACCCTTAGGGCCACATTGAAAAACTGGCAACAAAATGTTTTCATGGAACCAAAGATTCTATATGAAATTTCATTTTTTTACATTTACCGATGTACTCTATACAGAGCTAATCCATCTGAGCTGGGGTCTTCAACCACAGCTCCTTCCCATGAATGGTAAAACAACATAAAACAAATACCGTACTAAATGATGAGACGTCCGAGATAGAATGAGATCTGTGCGCGTTTGGTTCCATTGGGGCAGTGCCCCAGCTCCTATCTAATAGCTCTGCATTATACTATAATTGTTCAGCCTAATGGGACATTTTGAGATGAATTGAACAAAAAAGTTGATAACATGTTAGTCACCTCTTCATCTAAAAAACATAATTTTTATTGTTTATAAAAAAATTCATGTATAAAATTATAATTTCATGTCACTAACAAAAATGAACCATTTCAGTACCACACAGCCGATTCCACCGATCACCTGTTTTGCCAAAAAAGTGCAACTAGCTGATTGCACCAATCTTGTTTTCAAACATCTACCCCTACCGACCACTAGTTTTTACAATTACGTTTAGTTTTGTTTTTCATTAACTTGCTGGTGAAAACAAGCTAGAAGTCATGTCCAAATAGTAACTTTCATATATGTAACATCGAAACATGTCAAAGGACAGTCTAAGCACATATATTAGTGAAAATAGGTCATGGTGTGTTATTTGAGTATTACATTTTTGGAACTAAATAGAAAAATATCTGTCCTTTCAGGAAATGTGTAATTTACTAAGTGACATTTGAACTCTAACTGCATAAAAACACAAGTTTAGAATGGCGTGCAGGTCTCATAAAAAGGCTTGGCACTTTTAGTTCATCAGCACAATTTTGTCTGGCACTGAAATGGTCAAACACTGGTTTAAATATGAAGTGTACTTCTTAGATAGTAGTACACAATCTACACAAGTATCATGGCGGTTCTGGTCAGTTTGATAAAACAAGTCGTTTGATAAAACAAGTCATCTACAAACTGCCCTAGTAGTGTGGAATAGACGCCCTACTGTGAATCACGACATATGTAGACTACATAAGACATAGGGCACTACAATCAGGGCCAAGTGGCCAGAACATCACTTCCTCTCTGTTACCTTAGGCCCTGCTGGCATAGACCGCGCTGTGAGACTCCCCGAAAAGCCAACTCTCTCGTCTGCCTCACACTGGGCTAACATGTCCAAGATGTCTTCCTCCTGCAAACAACGCATGTCATTAAAGTTCATGCTTCTTACCAATCACCTGAATAAGATTGACATTGCTAGATCACTATACTAGTTGATGATTAGACTAGGTTGTATTTGTCTTCTTCTTAGTCAGCATTGTCATGCTGGGTGTGCCTTTCTCTCGACTGCCTTTCTCTCGACTGCCTTTCTCTCGACTGCCTTTCTCTCGACTGCCTTTCTCTCGACTGCCTTTCTCTCGACTGCCTTTCTCTCGACTGCCTTTCTGTCGACTGCCTTTCTCTCAACTGCCTTTCTCCAATTGGCACAGTCCTGAGCATCCCATCTTAACAAAATGAGTCGGATGTTGGTAAAAAACAGATTTTCCGTAAATGCTGCTTTTGTGAAAAAATTGCGAATCCAACAATTTTGAGATTTTCCCTGAATCATTAGTATTCATTTTATCAGTTTTCACAATTGGTACCATCTATATAAGTCTATTTTAGGTATTTTGGTGTCATGTTCAAGGAGCCAAATTTTATGAAGCATTCTGCTTGAATTTCATGAAACGACATGGAAAAATCTGGTAATTGCATGCTATCTTTGCCGCTAAATTTGAGACGATGCTTTACAAATTGGGTATTACGACGAAACTTGGTGTGCCATATATGGGCAAATTTATGTTAATAAATGCGAACTCTGACCCACAGGGGTGGCCTGTTTGCCTCAGCAGTGTAAACAACTACATAGCAATGTCATCCAAGGCACTGGTTACCACCCAGATCGCGCTACTGATTGGTGGAGCGAGGTTATATAAATAATCAAATGCAAATTGGTGTTTCTATGACCCTGGTACTAGTCTATGTAAGACACATGCTTCGGCATGGCGGGGACTATCACTGACACCCGTGAACACCATGCTACACTGTGCCTGATGACTATATAATCAACTAGAGGAGAAGCCGCACCTTCAGTTGGCCTCTGTATGTCCTGTGTATCTCCTTCTGCAGAGAGGTTGGTGCGGCCAGACAGGAAGACACTGAAGGCATCCTGAAGCATGCCTGCGTACTTTTCACGCAGAAACTTGTCGTCCGGTGGGAAGATTCGCCGGAACCGACCACTGTTCCGATTTTCAAAGTCCTCACGGGCCGCCTCCCTCCGGATACGCATCAGCATGTCTTTCTGCAGCGCAATCATTGATGATGTCAGCATAATATGTAGGAACTCATAACTAATTTGTGTGTGTATATACACACAAATAAATAAATATATATATATATGTAGATGAATATGGTATCTCTTCTTAAATAAATTTCTTTTATATAACCTCCAATTAAAAAATTGGCAAAGACGTGCACAAATAACATCCTTATAAAAGTTCTCAAAACAAGTAAACTGAAACTGTGAAGAAATTGGAGAATTATGTCAATGACGTGCATTGCTATGAATTTGCAGCCATATTTCAAAACTGATTGCTGATTTGTGTCAAATAAATATCACAATCACCAACTGAGTTACCAATAATTTCCATATCAATCAACCAGAGATAATTATCTTGATACATGTGTACAACCAATCTATATTTCATGCTAAAAAGAGCATATGTCATTATTTTCACAGTACAGTACAGTGCAGTGCAGTACAGTGACAGTGCAGTCAGTGCAGTACAGTACAGTACAGTACAGTACAGTACAGTACAGTACAGTACAGTACAGTACAGTACAGTACAGTACAGTACAGACTGGACCTGTGGTGTGAATGGAAGATGAATGATTGGCAAAGAAAGACAACGATGACGACCAAGACATTCATTTGGAGGATTGTGAAACAGGAGATTTGGGGGGATTGGGAGAGAAGTGGAGGATAAGAGGAATGCCTGAGGGGAGAGATGACGGTTGGTGGGAGTAGGACAAGAATATTGAGGGGAAAGGAAACTGAAACTAATCTGGATGCCAGCCTCACTCCACACATAAAGGACAAGAAGAGAAGAAGAGGAGCCCAACAGACATCATATATGCGTGTGCGCGTGTTTGTGTGGTGCGCGTGTTGCGTGTGCATGTTGTGTGTGCGCATGCATGTGCATGCGCGCGCGTGTGTTTGTGTGTATGTGTGTGTATGTTTGTGTGTGTGTTTTGTGTTTATGTGTGTGTGTGTGTGTGTTTTGTGTGTTTTGTGTTTTGTGTTTTTTGTGTGTTTTTTGTGTGTGTGTTTTGTGTGTGTGTGTGTGTGTGTGTGTGTGTGTGCTGTGTGTGTGTGTGTGTGTGTGTATGTGTGTGAGTGAGTGAGTGTGTGAGTGAGTGAGTGAGTGAGTGAGTGAGTGAGTGTGTAGTGAGTGAGTGAGTGAGTGAGTGAGTGAGTGTGGTGTGTGTGTGTGTGTGTGTGTGTGTGTGTGTGTGTGTGTGTGTGTGTGTGTGTGTGTTTGTATGAGTGTGTAAGTGAGTGTATGAGTGTGTGCGCGTGTGTGAGTGTTTGTGTGTGTGAATGTGTGTGTATGCATGCATGTGTGCATGTGGAGGCCGTGTGTGTGTGTTTGTGAGTGTCTGCATGCATATATATATATTTATTATATATATATATATATATATATATATATATTTAATTTTTAATTTTTATGACACTGACAGCATATATATATGTCAGTTTTTATGTTACAGCAAACAAACAACAGTCAACTCCTGGGCATGTGCAGTCAGGTCTCACCAGTTCTTCCTTCCGTCGTTCCACTGACTGTTTGCGTTTCTCCGCCTCGTACGTCTCTCCCTCCAGCCTCTTGCTGGTGCGGAAGAGTCTGCGCTGGGTGAGGGCCTTCTGGGCCGCGATGTTCTTCCTCTTGTCACTCGCCCTGTCAACATCAATGTCTCCAGGCTGTCTACAGGTGACACCAACTTCTCCAGTTTGTCTACAGGTGACACCAACGTCTCTAGTCTGTCTACAGGTGACACCAACGTATCCAGTCTGTCTACAGGTGACACCAACTTCTCCAGTTTGTCTACAGGTGACACCAACTTCTCTAGTCTGTCTACAGGTGACACCAACGTCTCCAGTCTGTCTACAGGTGACATCAACATATCCAGTCTGTCTACAGGTGACACCAATGTCTCCTGTCTGTCTACAGGTGACACCAACGTCTCCAGTCTGTCTACAGGTGACACCAACGTATCCAGTCTGTCTACAGGTGACACCAACATCTCCAGTCTGTCAACAGGTGACACCAATGTCTCCTGTCTGTCTACAGGTGACACCAACGTCTCCAGTCTGTCTACGGGTGACATCAACGTATCCAGTCTGTCTACAGGTGACATCAACATCTCCAGTCTGTCTACAGGTGACACCAATGTCTCCTGTCTGTCTACAGGTGACGTCAACGTCTCCAATCTGTCTACAGGTGACGTCTACTACATGCCATGTTGTTTGTTGAAATCTGAATTGTTAACTTTAAATTATGTATAAATCAATCATTTTATTATTAAAATAACCACACAGATAACCACAATATAACAAATATGTATATATGCAGTCATAGTATTTCTCCTCACTGTTTTTGATGTGCTCTATCCAACAACAAAATAAACAGAAAGGGTAACACAATAGTAATAGTTATAACCATCAAAGCAACAACAAAACAACAGAAACAGCAAAGAAACAATTACAATAACATGACCACCAATACCACAACAACAACCCCCAAAATCCATTTGTAACTACAATACTAACTGCAACAGTAACATTTATTTTATGTATATGCCTGGAATATCCGACAAAATGTCAAGTGAGTCTTAAAGTAAAATGCATGAGCAATCGAAATATAATTTTACATAATCTAAATAATGGATGACCACATATCAGACCTACCAACTCACAACACAAAGACAGCTCACATTCCAACTCTATATGTTGACATCTGACCTGTTGTGTGTTCTTTCACACTGCTTAACTTAGTAGCCTCAACTCCTGATGTATAATGGGACTAACCCAACTAACGTTAGGGTATATATCCCTTAGGGCCATGCCCACCTAGTTACTAACTGAAATAGCCATAGAACAACCGTACGTATATCTAAGATAGGCTACAGAAAGTCGTCGAAGCAATACATACTGGGAGATGGCACAAGCTACTCTCCAACGTGATGCGACCAGATAGTCCATTCATAATCTACTACAAGATCAAGAATGAACCACCCCAAATCGTGACATCGTATCGTTGTGCCCCAATCGCTGCATGCCAAAGGCATCGATTTGGCGCATGAAGGTCACCTTGGCCTCGTGAAATCGAAAAAGGTTTGGTTTCCAAAGACAGATGCAATGATGGCAGAGAGAAGAGAAGTGCTACCTGCATTCCATGCCAAGCCAACACCTTCACTTCGTCCGGAACCCCTGCATATGTCAGAGACACCTGACTATGTGTGGCAGGAGTAAGTGCAGACTTCTATGGACCCTTTCAATCAGGCGTATACCTGTTGGTGATGATCAACGAATACTCTCAATATCCAGTCATTGAAGTAGTCCATTCTACTAACACAAACAGACACATACCAACGTTCGACAAAGTGTTCGCAATGCTGGGAATTCCTATGTCTCTGAAAACCAACAATGGACTGCCATCAGTTTGCTACATTCGCAAAATATGTGGGTTTCAAACATCAACGGATTGCTCCACTGTGGCCACAGGTGACCGCCGAAGCAGAACGATTCAAACGAAATCTGAGGAAGGTGATCAGATCCACACTCATTGAAGGTAAATCATAGAGGCAGGAGTTATATACATTCCTTGGTAACTATCAGGCAACTCCACATTCATCAACTGGTATTGTGCCAGCCACAGCTCTCTTCAACCACAAGATGATAATTAAATTGCCAAACACAATGACACAATCACCTCCATCTGAAATGCGAGCGAAGCTGAGAACGAATGACAAATAATCGAAACGAAAATGAAGGCGTATGCAGATGAGAAGCGACACGCCAGCACACGCCTCATCACACCAGGAGGTACTGCGCTGGTGCGACACCCAAGATGACACAAAATACAGTCACCGTTTGATCACTGCCCACACACAGTGACATAGAAGAAAGATGCAATGGCAACAGCAAAACAAAACGAACACGAAATAACATGAAACGCCTCACAGTTCAAACACATCAAACTCGAACTGGGTAGTGTGGTCAGCAACTGTGACGATGACAAAGAAACGTATATCCCGACAACACATATGGATATATCACCAAACACTGTGAGTGAACGATATGACAGAGATCATGCTGAGACAACTCCTGCATCCCGGTGATCATAGCACCCAAGGAAGTTGCCTGTTCATCTCGAGAGATACCAATTAGCAGCCATAAACGGACTATTAAGGTTACAGACCTATTAGTGGTATCAGACTAATTAGTGGCATTAGTTTATGAACTGTATTGAACTGTAAGTCATGTGTGACTATACATATAATCTTGGACTTACAGACATTGTCTATATGATGGATGTTAACAAATAGTCATGTGTGACTATACATAATTATAATCTTGGCCTTACAGACTTCTGTATGATGGACGTTATTATAATCAATTATAATCAATAATAGTCAACTTTGGGAGGAATGTAGTGTTCTTACACACTGCTTAGCCTAGTAGCCTCGACCCCTGATGTATAATGGGACTAACCCAACTAACGTTAGGATATATATCCCCAGGGGCCACGCCCACCTAGTTAGTGAGTAACTAAGATAGCCATAGAACAACCATATGTATATCTACTACAGGCTGCAGTACCATGTATGCCTGCGTAATAAAACGGATATCATTATAAACATGAATCCTTGAGTTATCACTCATACCCCAAACAGGGACGACACAACATCTCTAACCTATTTCTCCCACATCTCTTGGAAATAAAGAAGCTCTGAACGATCCAATAAATGGATTAGGCCAATACAGCATTAACAACTGCTACTTTTATTGGTCTATGGGAGATGCTATACTGTCTCCAACCTTCAGTTCTCTCTAGCGCAGTGCTGTACATTTAAAGAGCATACATCATAATGAAATCATACATTAATGAAAAACCAATATTTGAGCAATAAGTAATTACAAAAGTTAAAACATTACAGCACAGTATGTGTGAAGTGGTGAGCAGTGCCAATGTGTTATATTAAAACAGGATTAGACAACTAAAACAGCTCATTTAGTCTCAGTCAAATGTTTGTCCAGTTTCACCGATATGTTGTTGGTCTTGCTGGGGATTTGGTATACGCAGTCAGCCTTACTTTTGTCTTCCAGTTTATCTTTTGGAGCAGTGAAGACACAATTCCTGATGAAGGCCACTGGTGGTGGTCAAAACGTTGATGTGAGTGAATATTTATTATTTGTGTAATAAGGATTTTGTTTGAATATAGTATTCTTTCAACTCTATGAACATTTTCACAAGTGCTGAAGTGTGTTTAACTACCTGATATTGAGCAGTCTGAGAGTGTCCTCCATCACGCCAGATTTGATGTCATAATCCAATTTCTCATCTGTCGCAAAACTTGGTGATCTGTTAATCTGAAGGAACACAAAACAGTTTTCTTCACCAAAATAATTAGTGGTGCATAATCAATGCAAGTTAGACACCATAATGCACAGGACAAGAACGCTGATTAATTATTATTATACACACATTTAAAACACTGACACACACTAGCACACACATATACATAATTACATACATATACAATAATTTTGAAACAATTAAAATAAATCAATTAATAAAATAAAAAGTTACTAAATTAATTGTGAAAGTCACTAAAATACAAACACAACCATATGTGAAGTGTAAACAAAATACAAACACACAACCATATGTGAAGTGTAAACATTCACTAACTTTTGTTTACAAAATATGACATAACAGTGACAAAATACATGGACAACTAAACAGATTAAGTCATTCACTCATACCTCAAGCAGCCAGGGTCGCAGCTTACGATCGACGATGATGTCAAAGCCGAGGATCTCAAAGCAGACGCTGTCGGAGTTGACGGGTTGTCCCGGCCGACACATGCGGTACGCGTGCAGCACGTGTGGCTGTGCGACGATCAGTGTCTTGATGATGACGTCTGTAATACTCTGCCACAATGCTCCCACGTCATAGTCGTGGTGACGCAGGTACTGGTTGAAGTAACGCAGGGAGCGCTTACTGCCCGTGTCCACTGTCCCACTCTTCTCATAAGTCTCACTGTGTTTGTTGACGGAGTAGTTGGTCAGGTGCATGAACAGGTGGTCCTGTGTGACAGGGACAGTTCAGGAGTTTGCTTGTGTTCAAATTACTAGATTTATCCCCGACAGGAATGTTTTCATAATTTCCCTATTTCCAGGAAACAAATGTATCTCCACAGTGGTGCCCCCTGGAGAGTGGGTGATCATTTAAATGTCCAATAAGAAAAAGTAAATAACTCTAAATGATACGTTTCTGATTGTTTTATTGGCAATTCGTATATCAGAGTGCCACACACAACCAGATGGTAATACTTTCAAAACAGTTATGTGTTTGCACGTGTACATATTTAAGTTATTCATATTATGAAAGTAGAATATATAATCTGGTAGTACCAGATTATCAGCATAGGTAGATAAAGCACAGTGTCTCCAAGAAACAATGTGACAGTCTTCATAGCTCCAACATCTATGAGAGCTTTCATTTTATTTAACTTTTGCTCTATTTATGTATTTGTTTTTTTTTATTTATTTATTACTTTATGAACACCGCACACAAATAGTCATTCATGAGAAAATAAATATTAATATAGTCTATTATATGTCTATGACAGCTGTCACATCTTCATTTACAATAACCACACCAACAGCTAATAAGCTATAAGCAATGCCACACTTACCAGATTAACCTCAGATGGTTGCACGTATTTTTCAGTTCCCATTCGCAGAAGTCCGTCGTTGTAGAGAAATATCTTGAGTGGATCGCACGACGTGACGAGGGCGTAGATTCTCATGTCGCACTTGTACTGTTCCACGAGGAACGGCCTGTCAATGTACTCCTGCACCACAGTGTGGTCGTTCTGTGGGATCTTTTCAGCCAATCGGTACAGAGATATTCTGAAATCATGCAGCAATGTATAACTGATGTCAATGTGTTCCTTACATAAAAAAATTGCTTCTTAGGGCACTTATTTCGGTTGGAATAGCACTGAGAATCACACAAACTTCTGTTGTGATACAACATGCTTGTGCAATACAGTCATTATTGCTCGAAAATACAAAATAACTCTATGGAAATATGAACTGCTACAACTACCGTAAAATACACTGACTGGTCCCAGTAACTGCACATGATCATGATTACATTGAATGCTTGGCATAGAAAACACGACGTAAGAATGCTTAATGGTATAAGTAATTGATGCCAATCTGATACACTCACTAAACCTTATGTGTCACCAATGAAAAGTTGTCGACGTTTTGACAAGTGAAATAAACAAGGTCTGGTCAGTTATGAGATTGAGTACACTTTAAGGTATAAAACCTGCATTTGAGAACAATGATTTCTAGCTGTACATGGTGTGCTGATGACACAAGACGAAAATGCCTTATAAATCAGAGTGTGGAAACAGGGAAATGTTGGTCTGGTAGGAAACATGTTCTCACCCATTTCCCATTGCGCCATTGGCTGGCTTCACAATGAAAGTCCTATTCTTTTTCTTCCGACGCAATTCCCTTGCATAATTCTGGAATATGCCATACTCTGAAGGAAATATCCACGTCTTTGGCAGAATCTGGTATTCTTCTGGGTGAATTTTGCACATTCTGAAAGGCACAATAACACAACTGATTATAGATTGCAACTTACAAGTTGATAAATATTCAGTTTCAACATCAGCTCTGAATAAATGTGACATTTACTGCCCAGGAGTGGCAGCAGTAGAAAAACTTAATTTAAATCTCAGTTCTGTGTATTTAGCTACAGACCATACAAATTTGTCCACCTTTTGGTAATTTTAGCCACCTTCCTGACCTCCCACTTCCAAACAAAGTTTAGCTGATTTCAAATTTGATCCATCTGATTTGACATCAGTTCAGAATTTGCACCCTTTGATTACTTAAGTTAATTTATGCATAATCGTACAACTTAATGTTGTTAATAAAAAAGGCAAAAATCATCAGAGTTGTGTCACTTATAAATGTGCATATTTTCCACACAGCCTTTTGGCGACTGGGCTGGATGTTGAAACACATCAAAGCTTTCTATACCGGGGTAATTTATGTAAAAATAATCATTCTGTAAGTGGTGAGACTATTAAACATATTCAGTAAATCTCTTTGAAGAAACATCTCACCATGGAATCGATGGAATCCAGCATGTGGAGACGATGTTTGTGTAAATTTGGCAGGTCTGTGTCAGGCTGACTTACTTGGCAATATTCCTTGCGAGACAGTCCTTGCGACAGATCTCCCCCATGCCTGGGAAGTGGTTGATCTTCTGATATGGCTTCAGCTCCGAGATACGCTCGGTCGACACAAAACTGTCATTCCAGATCAGGTAACTACAACATAAAGAATTACATTTCAGATTAAATTACATATACAAACAATCTGGAATTTATGGAATGTAATGTTCATGGCACCAAGATTGTGTTATATTGTGAGAATTTAACTTACTTTGGGACATGTTATTTGAAATGTCACACATTTCAAGTAATTTGCTTCATTGAAGTTAATTTCTTACAATATATCTGATGCTTATCATTACAAGAAGGTCTGCAATATATTTCATCAATATTTTGTTATGGTGATTTTGCTTACAAAAACCAAGTACTAGTTTAGTCATAAATCATTAAAGTGTCAAGCAATTATGCATATTTTTATCATAATCATACCAGTTTGCATCGTCTTCTTCACTGATGACAAAGCCACACTGTTCCACCATAATCCGCACTGCAGGAAAAAAAACATTACACACATCAACAAATTGCTGAGTGAGTTCTGCACTTTACTAAACTTAATATGTGCTATACTGACTTCAATATACAATATGCCAATTATTCCCAAAGTAACTCATTTATACACGTTGACCCAAAAATTATTGTAGGTGATCCATAGCCACGGAACTAGAACATAATTAACTGCCTGAAAATATGTCAGACAAGTGCTGCTTGTGCTAAAACCAGAGTAAAGATGAATAAGTAGAACTTTTTTTATTTTGCACCTGTCTTGCAAGCATTTTAAACGGCTATAAACATAAAAGTCTATAACAATGTTTCATTTCTGCCAAAGACAAACACTAATTGTTTATTCCGACTGAGCACCCACCAATGTCATATCTGGTGCCTCCAAGATGCGCAGTGATTGGAGGTTTGCGTCGCCGTTTCTTCCCCTTTCCGTTCACCTGGATGGCCTTGCTCACATGTTCCACAGCATGACGTGCCCTGCCCGTGTGGGAGGACAACGCACTTCGACCCTTCGTGTAGCCAGACCCTGTCGCATTCACTTGGGGCACTTCTGAAACATGCATCTTCAATCTGTGACACACACACTCGTCCTGTTGAAACCAGATTGGTAAGTTTCATAAAGGTAAAGGTATGTTCTTATATAGCGCAGTATCTAACCCTCAGGATTCCTCCAAGTGTGTTACACGTTACTCCCTGTCAGACCTGTTCAATCGGACTTCTCTCTCTGGGAAGCTTCCAGTCATGACGCAATTAATGTGCAGAGATTATTCATACAAAAAACATCCACCATTGGCTACAGCCAGGTACTCATTCATACAGCTGAGTGAACTGGAGCAATACAGATTGAAAAAACACGCCATGGTTGCACAG
Source organism: Ridgeia piscesae (assembly GCA_025642075.2). Classification (NCBI taxonomy): domain Eukaryota; kingdom Metazoa; phylum Annelida; class Polychaeta; order Sabellida; family Siboglinidae; genus Ridgeia; species Ridgeia piscesae. Next base: position 204,500 of record JAODUO010000163.1, on the reverse strand, counting down.
GATTCGAACCCGGGGTCAAGTCAAGAGTCTAAAGCCCCAGTGACTGCACTAGTACTATGGTTTGGCCTACCTGGTATTCATCATTATATTCACATAAAACTTACAGCAATTAATATTTTCAAGGCCTGGCTATCACATTATGTAATATTTCATATTGTTAACTATTGTCCTATGTACTCTGTAATCTTTGCTCCAGAAGAATTTAGCCTTTAAAACTAACTTTTGACACTGGCCTCACTCTTGCCCAGGTACTAGATACAGACCAGTTTCTGACAGGCTATGGCTCTGTCACATTCATGACAAGTCCATTATGCAACTATAGAACACATCAGACTACTTCAAGTGTTGACAATGACCTCATGAATGCGCTCTGATGATTGTCATTGGGTGTGCAATATGAGGGCCTATTACATTTTAAATGTGCACAAAGAGACCATGTTACATGGTTTACTAAACATCTGCAGAACTTGAGAAAGGACACATAGTTAGTAGCTGGTTAAGCTTACCTACATATTGCACTTGTTGAAACCAAAATGGCTGCTTTGAAAAGAGCAGTTGCATCTCAACTCTAGAAATTCACATATTATCTTGCATGAGACCGTATAAGACCATAACAGTGTAACCACAATATATACAGTCTAGTCAGCTAATAGAATGGTGTCATGCACTTTAAACAACCATAAAACTACAAAACATATATCATAATAACATCAAAACATGCAATTGCATAGTATATAGCACTCAAACAGAAACAAATTCTAAGTGTCTATTTATTAAAAGATACTTCTTGTTCAAGCTTATAAACAAATACAGAAAACAGATAGCTAAATTAGTTAAATACTGAATACTCAAAGTGAGGTAACTATAATATTATACAACTACGCCTTATGTCCACCTATGCAGTGAGACAGATAACATCAAACTTGTTTAATTGTCAACTCAGCTGAGCTGGATTCGCAATACAGTGTATACAATCGATAAACTAGAATAAATAATATACACTGGTTTATTATTCCCAACAAAGCATTTCTGACAGCCTATGTAGACCAGAATTCATATAACCTCTTGGATCTGACAGATTACTGGTTGTAAGCGTCTACTGAGCCAGAACAAGTGCAGGTGTAATGGTGTCCAGGCAAGGGTCAACCCGCTATGTCATTCACACAGTTAAGACTATTACAGCTGTACCAACTTGGGTCTACATAGTAAGCGTGTTATAAATAACATTTTCATTCCCTGCGTGACTTACTCATGATACCATGAATTTCTAGTTACCATAATTACACCTTGAAAAAACTTTTTACTGTTGTGTTGTAAGAAATTAATTTACTTTGGAACAAAATTTATAGAAACTTACAACGTTTCAACGTGATTTCAACCAGTCACCTACAAGTCTTGGTCATGTACTGGTGTCATGTGTGTTGGCTCAGGTTTCAGTGGGATAATTTGGTAAGGGCTCTCGGTTTGATATACATAGCCTCCTTCACTTTTCTCTTGTGCCAGTTGGATTCATGGGTCAGTACTTTGGTGTTACCCATGGACACTGAGTGTCTGTCCTGTGGCCCGGCAATGGTCTCCTACTCCTGTAGGTTTGTCCAGGTTTGTATGTTCTTTGAACCTCTGACTGAGTTGCACCAAGGTATGTGTGGCTGCTGTCACGACACCAGTATGTGACTGATAATAATGTTCTATAAAATGTTCTCCAAATTAACTTAATTTCTTACAACATAACTTTATCTTGGAGCCATGAATAATATATTCAATAACTTTTTACTGAGTTACTTCACTGCCACGTGGCTACACAGTGGTCCAGGTGTGTATGTTCACAGTGACACAGCACCTACTGGTTATCCACAGTGACACAGCACCTACTGGTTATTCACAGTGACACAGCACCTATGGGTTATTTAGTGACACAACACCTACTGGTTATCCACAGTGACACAGCACCTACGGGTTATTCAGTGACACAGCACCTACTGGTTATCCACAGTGACATAGCACCTACTGGTTATCTACAGTGACACAGCACCTACTGGTTATCCACAGTGACACAGCACCTACTGGTTATCTACAGTGACACAGCACCTACTGGTTATCCATAGTGACACAGCACCTACGGTTTATTAGTCCAACTACTGGTGTACACAGTGACACCTACTGGTTATCCACAGTGACACAGCACCTACTGGTTATCCACAGTGACACAGCACCTACTGGTTATCCACAGTGACACAGCACCTACTGGTTATCCACAGTGACACAACACCTGGTTATCCACAGTGACACAGCTCCTACTGGTTATCCACAGTGACACAACACCTACTGGTTATCCACAGTGACACAGCACCTGGTTATCCACAGTGACACAACACCTACTGGTTATCCACAGTGACACAGCACCTACTGGTTATCCACAGTGACACAGCACCTACTGGTTATCCACAGTGACACAGCACCTACTGGTTATCCACAGTGACACAGCACCTACTGGTTATCCACAGTGACACAACACCTACTGGTTATTCACAGTGACACAACACCTGGTTATCCACAGTGACACAGCACCTACTGGTTATCCACAGTGACACAACACCTACTGGTTATCCACAGTGACACAACACCTGGTTATCCACAGTGACACAGCACCTACTGGTTATCCACAGTGACACAGCACCTACTGGTTATCCACAGTGACACAGCACCTACTGGTTATCCAGTGACACAGCACCTACTGGTTATCCACAGTGACACAGCACCTACTGGTTATCCACAGTGACACAGCACCTACTGGTTATCCACAGTGACACAGCACCTACGGTTATCCACAGTGACACAGCACCTACTGGTTATCCACAGTGACACAGCACCTACTGGTTATCCACAGTGACACAGCACCTACTGGTTATCCACAGTGACACAGCACCTACTGGTTATCCACAGTGACACAGCACCTACTGGTTATCCACAGTGACACAGCACCTACTGGTTATCCACAGTGACACAGCACCTACTGGTTATCCACAGTGACACAGCACCTACTGGTTATCCACAGTGACACAACACCTACTGGTTATCCACAGTGACACAGCACCTACTGGTTATCCACAGTGACACAGCACCTACTGGTTATCCACAGTGACACAGCACCTACTGGTTATCCACAGTGACACAGCACCTACTGGTTATCCACAGTGACACAGCACCTACTGGTTATCCACAGTGACACAGCACCTTGGTTATCCACAGTGACACAGCACCTACTGGTTATCCACAGTGACACAGCACCTACTGGTTATCCACAGTGACACAGCACCTACTGGTTATCCACAGTGACACAGCACCTACTGGTTATCCACAGTGACACAGCACCTACTGGTTATCCACAGTGACACAGCACCTACTGGTTATCCACAGTGACACAACACCTACTGGTTATGCACAGTGACACAACACCTACTGGTTATGCACAGTGACACAGCACCTACTGGTTATCCACAGTGACACAGCACCTACTGGTTATCCACAGTGACACAGCACCTACTGGTTATCCACAGTGACACAGCACCTACTGGTTATCCACAGTGACACAGCACCTACTGGTTATCCACAGTGACACAGCACCTACTGGTTATCCACAGTGACACAGCACCTACTGGTTATCCACAGTGACACAGCACCTACTGGTTATCCACAGTGACACAGCACCTACTGGTTATCCACAGTGACACAACACCTACGGGTTATCCACAGTGACACAGCACCTACTGGTTATCCACAGTGACACAACACCTACGGGTTATCCACAGTGACACAACACCTACGGGTTATCCACAGTGACACAACACCTACTGGTTATCCACTGTGCTCATATGAATAGACTTTAATTAAATGTTTCTTTTATCTGCACCTTGACTACAGCATGAATTACAACAATGTCAAAGCTTATTAGCTGTATTGTAGTTTACTGACCCTTGTGAGACCATACACCACTCCAAAGCCAGAAACCATTTAGAAATCCAATCAGAAAATAAACTACAGCTGTGTGTAGTTTTCTCGGAATTATACTTAGCAATTTACCAATTTACATTGTAGATTGTTTGGACCCCTTAAGTGCTTCGCCACCATATACAAACTGTATCAGCCAACCCAGCAGTGTCAGAATTTCAAGCTGCACTATTCGTTAACTAAGACATGATTTCAAGCTTTACAAACACTAATATAATATGTAGGTAACAAACAACTGTTTCAAAATATTCTAACAAATACATTTCCATTACCCATAAATAATTTCCAAAACAAATCAGATAGATGGATTGGATTACATTGCAAAAAGTTAACAAAATAATGTTTTATATTGCAGGCATTTCTATATTGCTTGAAGTACAGGTTTATATAAATAGCTGGAAGGGAGTAAAGTGTAAACCGCTTAAATCAATCCTGAGGATTGGATACTGCGCTTTATCAGAACTTACCTTCTAGATTGTCTGTGGGGTTGCCTCACTTCTTATTATTATCATTAAATTTGCATAATAATATCCTTGGAAAATAATCAAAATCGTATGTCCTTCCTAAGTTCGTCCGCCATCTTCGCTTCATTTCAAAACCAATAAATGGTGCAGAGTTGAATTAGTGAGCCATTGACTTCAGCAAATTTTTACAAATAAAAGTTCTGATCTAATATTTATATTATATCTATATTGTACCTACTTATTTTATCATAACATAGTTTATCTTCGCAAATTAATTCTTTGAATGTATGGGTCACCGAACAATTTCCGGACATGAATTTGGGTCGCAGCCCCAAAAAGTTAAGAACCACTGCTTTAAAATGTCACAACAAGTACACTAAACAATAAGTAAAATATAATAATTATTAATTATCTATTCACAGTGCATAGTCAAAAATATCACAAACTCCTGCATTAGCCCAAAATTGGGCCGTCTGGAGTAAACAAACTAAGAAATAAGTCAAATTTACTAAGGCTGGTCAGTGCCCTACAATAAACCTATGCACTGACCACTCATGTGAAATGGCCTGGCATACCATGACCCAAGACACAGGCCAAGTATGTCACACAAATGCCCGTCTGACAGATTATACACAAAATCAATGTGGCTTATTGCAAAATTATTGACGTGGTATCATTAAAACATACATCACGGACATAAATACCAACTAATAACGCTGTGTTGAATCGATACGAGAGTAAGACTCGCTGTGTGGCCAGCAAAGTGCTAATGACGTGCCAATACATGGATCAGTCCAATTGCGCCTCTCACAGTCTCAGTCTCACTGTCACTGGTCTCAGATAATCCCCAGTTGAACCTTCTTACTGAGGGTCTTGCTGGGTCCTTCAGTCTGTCTCGTGCAATGTCTAGTGCTCGTCTGTGCTTCCTAAATACACAGTATTAGTGGCTCTACGTCGTACACAAATATATTGCTTACTGTCCAGTGTACTAGCTACTACTGTAGAACAAAGTAGTGAGAAGGGATGCATGCATAGATATACCATAATACCTGTATAAGTAGTGTACATGTTTGTATTTGACTGTGTGTGGGTTCGTGCAAGGCTGCAGACGTGTGTGTTTGTTGTGTGGGGGAATCCTGCTCTGTATCCGTGTACACTGTTGGTTCCTAGAATCAACATTAACATTGAAACTAGAGTTTCTTCTGCAGCTGCATCGACTCTTTGAAATATGCTCCCTCTTAGCCTAGATCAGTTGAAAATATTACAAGATTCTGTTGCATTTAAAAACTGATCTTTACAACTTATTTTGCATATATAAATTCATCATAGCTCATAGGCTGTAGAAGTTATTATTATTATCATCATCGGTATAATTAATGTTATTATTATTATTGCCAGAACGTAAGTTTTATTACATGTACGTAGAAAGACCACAGCGTTATTCACAGGCAAGTGAACTGTTGTTTACAATGAGGTTAGACAGAGACATGACTTGGCCGGTAGATCCAGCAACTTAATGTGCTCTGTAATTTAGTCATACAATACACTAGTACCAGGGTATCAGTTACAGCGAATAAAAGGTTATCAAAGAGAAGAAATAAATAGCAATCATTTACTCAGATTGGTCTATTGTTAATCAATATATCAGATGATTGCAGACAGTAACTCTATTAGTTCACTGAATAGTGTTTCTGAAGCCACTTTACTGACCTGCAATCAAATTCAAACTTGTCATGTTAGTTCAAACATTGTCTCTTTTACCTTTGGAATAGTACTTGGCATACATACATAATATTATTACATAAATTGGTAAGCTTGGTCATTTAATTTAAACTATTTTATCAGTGCCTGACTAAAATTATGTTCCTTTTTATACTACTAGAATTTATTATGATAAGTTATTAAGTTATGAAACCATTCACCCCGTGGCAGTAGAGGAGAAAGACTTCAGGATGTAGTGATCATAATCTAGATGTGTCCACAAATATACACGTTTTATTTGACAGAAGAAACATTCAACTTCATCCATAATGTATATGTGATTCATTACACACTACCGGTACTTGCAATATAAATCTTCTTGATACTAACACAAACATTGAAACAATTATACAAATATTTGTTTCAACACTGCAGTATCTAGCAACAAAAGTCACCAGGCCACATTGTCAACAAAGGATCACACTCAAGAAGCAACTAGACACTGTAGACGCTCGTTTGTACAATATTGACACATGTAAAGAACAGTCACCCCATAGCTACGTAAACTAAACGAACTAAAGGTGTGTATATATAATATTAGTATGTATATATATATATATATATATATATATATATATATATATATATATATATATATGTTGATGATATAGATAGATAGATATATATATATATATAATAATATATAATATATATATAATAATATATAAAATATATATATATATATATATATCAGTATGCAGTACCTGACCTTTCGGTACCTCTTTGGTCTTATATATATATATATATATATATATATATATATATATATATATATATATATATATATATATTTGTAGCTATTTCGTCTACTGATCATAAATAGGAATGTATAAGAAAACTGCATATTTAGGTTGTTATGCACTGAACTTAGATATTGTATCTACCTAGTTATTTTTGTCACAAGGATTACATACCTGCAAAATGTTAACCAGAATTTAATTTTAGTTTTATGTGTAGCTAAATTGAAAATGCCGTGATCATAACAATGGCATCCTAATTCCGAAACCCATAAATAATTAAGTCAGGTATTACTATTTATAATGTGCATGTAGCTAGGTGCTACTACCAATTACATCAATTATTAACTGGCTGGTAGAACAAATGGCTAACCAAGTTCATAAATTCAATAACCGCACAAATTACACCTGGGCTGAGATATATTCTGTCCAACTTATGTTTCTAAAACTTTCTATATGATAATAAATATAATAATAATAACTTTATTTAATCACCATAACTTTATAAAATACACATTTTATCTTTCTAAAGGTTGTGAGTTTTAAATAAATGGCAAACAGGTAAATTATTTGACAAATGCTAATATAAATAAAAATAAATTTAAATAATGCAGTTAAATTTAATAAATATGTTACATTAAATTTTTTTTAATTACATACATAATACATGCTGTATCGGCAAGTATATAGAGATAGATAGATAAATAAATAAATAACACAAAAATGCTGTCTAAAAAAATTCGTTACACTCTGTTACAATGTTCAAATGTCACTGTTTCACTGATTGTCTAATCTAACATGGCCTACAAGTATGTCCTCGTAAATGTGATGTGACCTGTAACTACAACTTAATTACAAAATCACACACATGTATGAGAGACTGTGGATGAAAATTACATCTTCAAAAACAACATAGCACAGCCACATATTCCACACAAAAATGACTACAACATTTGCTAAAACCACCTCAGTGTGGCTTTCAATACAGCAACTGTCGATGAGTAGACAGACCTTCATGCAGGATAAATTGTTTACCACTCCAAAACGTCCAGACTGACATGTCCCTCATTGCATGTGTACACACTGTCTTGTCTAAACACCCACAGAGTGAATAACATAAAGCTTTTTTATTTCTGCCTATCCTGTTACCTGTCCCCTTTAATGTTTACCCATCCAAAACAAACTTTACCTGAACAAATGACCAGTGGACGGCTCTTATTATTAAGCTATGCTACCAGACCAGACAGCAACATTGAATAGTTTTAAGAAATTCACAGGTAATCCAGATCTGATATAATCATTAATGATGAACAGTGACGCAGCACCTACTTAGAGACAAAAAAGTGGCCTACCACAGTGACAAAAGTCTATAAATGATGAATTTGATGAGTGCTCACCTCTGTCAATGGAGGATATGGAGGCAGCGGATGAGACGCGACTACGCAGCTGCATCGGGGCCGCGACAGGCATATCTACTGGGGCGGAGCTCTCACAGTAGGCAGGTTAAGACCCAGCTTGTCATTGTTAAGCCAACTGCAACCACATGAACATACCCAGCAAGTGAACATGTCAGTTCAACTCTAATATGGAGGTACAGTCGAATGCAATCAATATGAAGTGGTCTACTATGTCTGTAAAAAACACATAAATTTAACTCCATTTCACTTTAAATCACCCATAAAAACTTTGACAAGCAATTTGTGTAGACAAACATTGGAGGATATCAACATTTTAACTTTTTCAAAAATAAACAAATTTGCAGATAATTTCATAGAGCTTGTGTCCGTGAAATACAGAAAAACTGCAGCCACCAGTCTGTTGAAACTCTTCACACGTACACGGATACCCAGTTGCATAACACGCCTGTCCTGTCAGAGCATGTTTAATTCATACAGGCGCCATAACTGCACACTAACATAAGAGTGCTGCAAGGTTAATGAAGTGCATTATTATATGCCTGATCGAGCATACAGTGTGACTGGTATCCTCCGCCGTGCAAGAATTATTTATTGGCTGCACCCATAGCCACAAATGAACAACACAACTGAACACATCAACAGTAAATTAATTGCTATGGCACATCATTACATAATTCCCAAGGCTTTATTAAAAGTGCATTATTTGAATGAAATTACCAAAATTAATCATTTTAATCTGCAAAATTACTATAGAATATACCATGGAACAGAAAGACATTGCTCAATTAGGGCAATGAAACAGGTACTAGAACAACAGATTGACACTAGAGGAGAAGAAAAATACAAATATATGTGTAAAAACTGTTTTAAAATGTTGAACAGCAAAGGTGTGATGCCAAATATAATGTAAATTAATACGTGATGTCATCATATCCATTCTGCTTAAGCTTCTTCATGGTTCTTTACTGCATAATTGTGTCATCTGGATCTTTTCTGTGCTCAAGAGAATCAAAATATAATGCTCAATATTGACAAATACATAAATTGTTCTAAAAGAGTGTTGTACTTCATATATAATAAATTAATGTTAACTATTATAAAATCATCAGTAGTAACAAATAAAACCATATTGCTAAACAACCTGATTTCCACATAATACATGTACATAGTAAATCCTCCTTGCTATAATATATGTAAATGCAGTTTCATCTCAGAAACTAGTTATTGCCGAATATAACATGAACTAATATGTGCCATTATATTTTTATTTATCTGTCTATATGACATGCATCATGATGATCATTCAGTATAATTAATTGTTGGCCATGGCTATTTGACCGAATATGGTCGAATAGCCTGGGGAACAATTCATCTGAATATGGACAAATAGCTAATGTTTGCATACGCTATTTGACCGGATAAATACAGACACTAGCCCGCCATCGAGCATACGCTATATGACCATACATATGAAAGTTCGTCAGATGCAACTTGGAAGATGCAGGTACTGCTACCTTTTCACGAACGCATGTTACCCAATGTTTCGCCAAAATTCGACCTTTTAAGCCATAAAATTATGTTTGCACAAATTTAATCAAATGATCTAAGTGCTATATTATAGATTAGGAAAGCATGTTTAAATTGTAAAATACGCCAAGATTTGATTCATCTGTTCGACTGACAGGCCAGCCAGAATATATATCACTCACATAACACTTTGCACAAATGGGGGCCACGCCCACGTTTGTAGCCTTCTTTTATTTTACTTGTCAATTTACTTTTTTACTTGCTGTAGCTAGAACATATTCCTCAACTGTTCTACTATCTCTTTTATAAAACTGTACAAAGCTACTATTTTCAAATTGCACTACAGTTGCCGATAAACTATGGTATACACTGCTTATCCATGGCATGTTGTTAATTGTTAGGGGGTCTTCTTTTATGGCGCAGAAAAAAATGACCCTAAAATGTCAAGATGACAAAAATCAGAACATATCTGAATACAAAATATAACAGAGGCCAAAATTTAATTATTTTGTATTCATTTAATTATTATTCACCTTCAACGGCGGCGCCAATTGCAATGGAAATTAATGTCAGAATGACACATAAAATAGACTGCACACATGAACACGTCAATCAACGATGTCTGTATCTCTGTGGCCTACATGCAGCGCCAATTCACAGCCAGAGCGCCAACCGCGTCACTGAAACCGTTAGATATCTCCACGACCAAAAACAAGCCACTAGTCTAGACTAGCGCAAAAGCAATTTGCATTTCGGTAAAAGTTATTTATTGATGGACAGTTAGCATCAATTGCCTATATGCGGAACAAAAAAAATAGTGAAACTAATCTGCTTACCATGATGTGGTTCCACAAATACAACTAGTCGACTGTCACTAAAGAAACTAACAAGTAAACATTCTAAACAGTGCGTTCACGTTTCATGCTTGCTTAGACGCCATATTTATTTATATCACGTGTACCTACGTCATTGCCTAACAACCAGTCATCTAAATGTTTCATTTGCATGACAACGGATGCAAATCATTTAAATCGTTTTGATTTGACACATTCGGGTTGCCGTTTAGTTACTGGTCTAAAATATTAATCAATGAAATTGTTATGGTCATCTTAGTTATTTATTAGAACCCAATCAATTTTATCTGTTCTGTTTCGAACAATTACCCCAGGTGGCGCCATGTGAGGTCCGCTATCTAGCTCAGCGAACAGGTGGACGCTTAGGTCAGGATAGCAGAGCCAGAGGGGCAGAAAGGCAGAGCTAGAGGGGGCTTCGTCTGTGACTCTGTCAACTTGACCCGAAGACGAAATGCAGAACTTTGGGTATAAACCGAGCATGTTTGCTAACTTTTACTCATTTTATGCATTTGCTGTGTCTGTTAGATCGCCAATATGTGGGATAATTTAGAGGTTAAATTTGTAAGATGTCTGGTGACAAAGAATAAGATGACGTGATCCGAGTCGAAGTAAACAACGCGATGGCGAGGCGTTGTGGTGGTCCCAGATTCGACCAGTCCAGGATTCGTCTAAACGCATATCGCGCATGCGCGCGCATGCGCAATGATCGCTTTTATCTGTTCTGACGCGCTCTGACGTAGTGGCAACGGCATACGTCATGCCCGGGCCGAGATTCGACTAAATAACAACACGTTCGAATGAGTGAAAATTATCACATAAGTTAATCCATTTTCATTTAAGATGTGCGTGATAACAATATTATTTCAATACTTGATATAATACTAACGGAAACTACGTTAGTAACAAAGGCGAATCCTGGCTCGCTACGAATCTGGGACCGCTATCGTCGCGGTCCCAGATTTGTACGAATCCTGGACTGGTCGAATCTGGGACCACCACAGCGTCTCTGGGAGGCGCCTACAGCGATCTGTTTCTGTTATGTTGTAATGCAAAACCCCTACTGCTGCATCACGCACAGCTCGCGCCATATTTGCAGCGGTGGCATCGCGTTATTTACTTCGACTCAGCGTGTTTAAATTGTTTGAAAACACCATTAAATTTTTTTAATCTGAATTCTTTGTACCGGAAGTGATGTAGAATCACATTGCGAACACATATACATCGATATAAGGTGCAAAAAACGGTTTTAAAAGGCCGTAATAATTTAGACCAGTTAAATATAAGATTACAGGTTATACATGTACCCTGTGTGTGGGATCTTTTACTTCCCCAGGCGTAGCCACCAGATGTGGGGAGTGGTGGGGAGCGTTTTCAATCTTGATCAGCTGATGATGATTTTGAAACAGGAATGTTTCCACATGCACTAGTTGCCGACTTGTACTTGTAGGAAGCACGAAATAGTTTGTAAAGATGTTGTAAATAGAGTGGTTATAGACATGTTAGTATAATTAAGTTGGATAATATAGCTTACAGGGGCGTAGCTAGGCATAAATACATGTGGAAGCACTAATTAATGATATTAATATAAATTCTGTCATGAGGGTCTGGAGCTCCAGAATGTTGTGTGACGACCCAGGCTGTTGAAATGTAATGAATTTTAAGTCGCACTATAGCATACGTAAACAGAAAATGCCAAGGAGTAAATAGAAAACTACGCATTGTTCTTATTGCGTGAAACGTGTTGAAAAAGCTGTGGACTTGAACGGGTAATATACGATATAATACGTAGCATATATTTGAATGTGCTGCATAATAGCCAATAAAAATTTGTTATTGTGTTCAGTGTACAATAATAACATAAAAAGTCAGTGGGAAAAGTTATGTTACAATGACTAGGTATATCGTATGCATTAAAATAAGCTATGTAGGCCTACTCATCATAGTAATTACGGAAAGCTAACACTTTGCAATAGTTAAAAGATTTTAATCATAAGCCCAGATAATATAATAAGGTAAATTGTATGTGTTTTATTTACGAGTCTTGTATTCAACATCGGTTCAGTTGCTATTCTCCCCCTTCATTCGGGGCGGAATAATAGGGCTAAGCGCCTGTTTTTTTAACGACTTAACTGATGAATGATGCATTCAGCATTAAACTCTATGTCCTTGTGGATGTGCAAGGCCAGTCCCGACATGCCCTCATTGTAGAGGGCAGATAATTCATGAGACGCTGCATTGCGCTGAAAGATTGCTCTTGCATGACGGTCGATACAGACATCACCGTCAGTATGATGACTGCGGTGTACATGTTGGGGTTTAGGTCAGGATTGATATCTTGAACCGTGTTGTCGAGTGTGTCTGCGACATTCATTATTCCCATCTTGCCTTCCAGCGACAACTTCATTTTGTAGTTGACGCTGATCTTCAGGCTTGTCATCTTGGAAAACTTTGTACAGCTGGACTGTTCTCTCTGGTCTCCGATGCACCAGTTGTTTCCGTGCGAAGTAATGAGCCATGTAGTGACCTTGAGCCACTGACAGTCATGTGTTCATTTCCTGCAGCAAGTGGTCCATGAATGGTTGGTAAATTGCCCTCTTCCAGTACTGACATGATGTGGAAGTGGGAACATTTTAGCGGTGTCTTTGTTTTCGAGCACGGATTGCTCAATTGAACTTCAAATTTCGCTGCCAATCCCACAGCGCCTTCTATAATGTATTCCACACCTCGTGATCTGCCCGCTCTTGTTGCAGCTGGGAGACGACAGTATCTGCTTCCTCTGCTGCCTCCACGAGGTAACATTGTTTGGCTTGTAGAAATGTATCAGAGGAAGCAGACTTTGGAGAACATGCTCAATCGTTACCAATGTGATGATGAAGTTAAACCTTTGGATTGACAACAAGTAGTTTCTGGCTTTGACATCCCCATCAGCGTCCATATATTCCAGAGCAAATACTTCAACTGTGAAGGCAAACTTGAATGTGTACAGTACATTGGCATGACTGGCCCATATCACAGAGCGACTGAAGTTTGGTTTTGTTGTTCATGCCAGCGTTAGCTTCTAATCTTGTAATGCTAGCCCACACAAACGTTAATATTAATTAACACAAACGGCAAATATTAATTAACTAGAAACAATTCATCTATGTAGATGAATTGTTTCTAGTTAATTAATATTTGCCTGGTTGCCAGGATATGCTACAGGAGACAGTAGCCATTTGTTCTGTGCACATGCTCTAGAAACTTAATATATTAATATATTGTCAGAATTTTGACAAATTGTTCCAAGTGAATGATGATGTTTTTGTAGCCAAAAGCTCTGAACATAGATCTGGGCATTCTCTGTCCACAGTTTGAAGTGGGCATTTTATGGTTGCCTTATTGATGTGGAAGCACGTGCGTACGGCTAGCTACGCCCCTGGCTTACACATACTACATGGTAAAATGTAATACGTTATTGATACACAGACAGTTGTGGTTTGCATTGGATGTTTACTGAATGACAAATATATATGGTGTGAATGCTGTTATGCCCACCTCTCTTGTTTATCACGATATGGACAGTGTGTACCATATGAACTGTCCCATGCAGTGTGTATTGTGATTCACGGGTCGAAATAGTGGTAGTCCAGAAACTTAGTCGGACTACCAAAGATGATGACAGCAGTAGTCCGATGGACTATCATAAAGTTCGGGAATATTTTCCCATATTTTTTCCCGTGTTATTTTGCTTAAATCTGGGCCATTTGACTACCACATATGTGTGAGGACTACCAGATTTCCCAACTAAGTAGTCCTGCTGACTACCATACATTTTTTAGTTATATCTACCCAGCCAGTGCACTGCCTTAATAGTGATAGACACAATAGGGTATAAAAGGCTAATACAAAACAAACATATAAAACAAACATTGAACATGCACATAAATGATTTTATAGCTTTTGATTAGAATTACTTTGACAGGTGTTAGATGATGTATTGGGGATGTTTGTAAAATAATTAAATGTAACTCAAATGTTTCTTAATGAAAAGTGTAAAATAAATTAGGTTCTTTCTTAATCATGGTTGTGTTGTGGCATTTAACTGAAGTTTGTGGATAATTGTGACATGTTTTAAATAACTAGTCCTGCGTATGTTTTTACTATTTAAAAGTTCTAAAACTACTCGTCCTGGCCTTATTTCGCACCCTGAACATGGTTATATATTATGTTATAACACATGAGAACAATTACATTCTATGAATGGCCAAAACATAACATTCTTACTATTTGTATTCATCAGTGCCACGAGACACCTATATTTACTATTTATAGATGTGGACGTTAATGACGATATGCAAACAAATCTTCCCGTTGTGGCTAAGATGTGAAGAAATTATAACCCTTGTGACAGTTAGCCTTATCCCAGGTCATAGATCATAGATAATCTGAGAACATATAGTCAGGGCTCTTGCCAATCTAATAATTAAAATCAGTTCTTTTGATCTTTAAATGTTTTCTAGTTTCTTGGAATATAACAAAGGCAAGTTCTTATATAGCACAGTATCCAGGCCTCAGGACTGTTCAAAGCGCTTTACAATTTACTTCCCTGACAGACCTGTTCAATCAAACACCGTCTCAACTTCTCTGGGAAGCATCCAGCCATATGCTACAATTAATGCGCGAAGGCTTCTCGTACACATATCCACCACTGTCTATAGCCAGGTACTCATTTATACAGCTGAGTGAACTGGAGCAATGTAGAGTGAAAAAATTTGCCCAAGGTTTTAACACCGCAGCACAGGATTCTAACCCGGGTTCACCTAGTTGAGACTCTGAAGCTCTACCCCTAAGCCATTGTGCTCCACCAATATCACATTTGCATGGTTCCTCACAAGAAATTGTCTCATGTTTGTTTGCATGTGGCTGTGATATAATGGTCAGTTTCTTGTAATGTTCTGTAGGAAGCTTGCCGGGAAGACCATTTATATTTCTGGTGCAAGTCGAGGGATCGGGAAGGCCATTGCACTGAAGTGTGCCCGTGATGGTGCCAACATTGTCATAGCTGCCAAAACAGCAGAACCACACCCAAAGTTACCAGGAACAATTTACACTGCAGCTAAAGAGAGTAAGAACAGAATGTCTTGCATCGAAACAATTACCTACTTTGTCTGACATTGTCACTGTTTTTATTATATTCATTACATTCATATTGTATTACCTTCAGTCAGATTAGAACATATACAGTGCATTGCCAACAATTGTACAAAGTTATATACATTCTTCCAGTACAGAGAACTCAATCATATGTGTGCCCATAGCATCCTGGTGTGAAATATCGGACTAAGGACTTTGATGCTTGGTTTCTGACCTGATCATCAAGATGGTTAGCTAGAATACCTTATGAACTACCACATAATTCCTAAAAAAGAGACCGGTATGTTAGTGCTAATGTGTTTTACTAATGTGTCTGTTTTATCTGTTTTACAGTTGAAGAGGCTGGAGGTAAGTGTTTGCCATGCGTTGTCGACATCAGGCATGAAGACCAGGTGACAGCCTCTGTTGAAAAAGCAGTCAGGGAGTTTGGTGGCATTGACATTCTTGTGAACAATGCCAGTGCCATTCAGTTGACAGGGACTCTAGACACATCTATGAAAACATTTGATCTAATGAACAGCATCAATTCAAGAGGCACATATCTTTGGTGAGTTGAAAAAAATCATCACTATATAAACAAAATGCTGATTTATTATCAGCTTTCTACACACACACACACACACACACACACACACACACACACACACACACACACACACACACACACACACACACACACACACACACACACACCATACACACACACACACACACACACACACACACACACACACACACACACACACACACACACACACACACACACACACTCACACACACACACATACTCACACAGTTTTGCAAGTTTATATAAACCAGTGGATAATTATGCTAATTTACAAAATCCATTGTTTTATTGGTTTTCTAATAGACTGGCAAATGGGAGGTTTCATGTAATAAAATGCACTTGTTCTCTACATTTATTTTGTTTCAAAGTTCATCTAACTCAACATTGTTATGCTCAATGTGCTTACTGTGAAATTCACAGTAAAACTTAATCCTAATTTTTTTAATTTTGCCTTCAAATTTGACGATTTATTGAACTGATTACATTTGTAAAAAATAGGATCAGTTATTATTAGCAGATATTATGTTGTTTCCAGTTCTAAAGTGTGTCTTCCCCACCTGAAAATGGCTGCAAATCCACACATCCTCAATATGAGTCCCCCACTCAACATGAAGGCAAAGTGGTTCAAAAATCATGTCGGTAAGTAAAACACAAATTTTATTGATACAAGTCATAATTAATTAAATGTATCAATACAACTCATGTTTATTTGTAATTAAAGAAATCGTGATTATAATGGATTGACAAAGAGATATAAATTATGATTTCTAATAATAAAAGCACTTGCACATTGCCTTTCGTATAACACAGATATATTATTATAGATTAAAGCCAGTCTCTTGCTTGAAAACACATACTTTTGATAAAGTTTTGTGTTCATGTTCTGTCCACCATTTCAAAAATATTCCAACCCGGCATTGAGTTGAATACTTTTGATCAAGAAACTAATAAATTATGAACCATCTTAAAACATCAACTGAACATAGCCAAACATATGTTAAGATTATTTTGTTTTTATCTATGTAAAGCATGGGGTTGTGAAGTTTCTTGCATCTAGCATATTATATGTTGTTGTTGCAGCTTACACAATGGCCAAGTATGGAATGTCCCAGTGTGCTCTGGGGATGGCGGAAGAGTTCAGAGACGACGGGGTGGCTGTAAACACTCTCTGGCCAAGAACAGGTAATAATATGTCACCTGCCACAACAAAATGGTGAAATGGAGTTTTGCATCTGTTTTAATTCCATAGATAATAGTGACATTAATGTTAAATTATACACCATTTGTTGAAATATCTTCAATATCTTTTAACTTTTGCTAAATGCTAAACTGTTACCAATTTTTTAATACCCACAGGGGTTGCAATGTATTGAGAAGGTTGTCAATTGTTTTATTAATCTATTTGTTCATAAATGCTTGAATTTTATTTGTTATGGATTGTTTGAGGAAAATAAACTGGACATTGAAAGATGAGATTGTAAGGTATGCATTTGTGTCAAAATAAAAATAAACTATGATGGAAAAGTGACTTGGACAGCTATGTTTGGTTCATGTGCAAAGTAGACCTGTGCAACTGTTTACCCGGTTGCTATGGTGGGCCACGTATGTTGTTGAAAGCATTATCATGACAATTAAATGCAACATTTATACAGTCGACTGACAATGTGGCGTCTGTAAAACTCCTGTAGTTTAATGTCCCACAAAACACCAGGTCACCTCAGTTAGCAGAAACACCCATGTTACAAATGTACACCATTACCGGTGGTGTTCCTGGGGGTGAAAGGTCACCTCCAGTCCTGCACTTACCTATGGTAATCATCTAACGGAATTGCTACACCACACACCTGTGATGTGTTCAGCGATCTTCACGGCGGCGATGGAGATGCTGGGTGGGGGGGCGTCCATCAAGCCCCAGTGCAGGAAGCCAGAGATAGTTGCTGATGCTGCCTACTACATCCTCACAAGGGACAGTCGCAGCTTCACCGGCAACTTCTGTATCGACGAGGATGTGCTCAAGGAAGGTGGAGTCAGCGACTTTGATCAATACCGTTATAACAAAGGTAATTAACTCTCCCTGCCCACAACTGGCATGGCAATTAATTCCCCCCGCCCACAACTGGCATGGCAATTAACTCCCCCGCTCGCTACTGGCATGGCATGGCATGTCATTGAAGTGTGACCTCACTACCAGTTAGTCACCAGTGTCACGTGATATTTACCCATACACACTTGTGTCACGTGACATTTTTATGTACACACCCATGTCATGTACCCTCATCACAAGATGTGGAAAGTAATTAAATTATATTCAAAAAATGTACAACAGTTACCAAATAAATATTTTTTTAATCAAATAGGTAATGCCGAAGCACTATCAAAGGTCATGTTTGTAAAAAAAAATGCATAACCATGTTATGTTGATACATAAGTACTTAGCATGCGTGGTTCTCCAGGTTCCACATCACCACAACCCCACTTAAACAATTAGACTGGCTTCTGGTTATATATACAATACAAATTACATTACATGCGTTTTCTATACATCTGACTTACTTGGTTTATCTCCCGCATGTTCAAATATATATCAGGAACTTCACAACATATTTCTGTTCTTAAAACTAATATCTGCAAACATGCTTTCTCTCTAGCTGCACCGTATTTGTGGAATCAACTTCCCATCACTTTAAAATTAACCAAAACTATTATTAAACATTCATTAAACCATAACAAGAATTATTTGTTTAAATTCACATCCCCATCCTAAACCTTTGTCAGTCCCCAGCTCTTGTGGTGACTTGGTCATGATTCTGCATAACGATTCTTGAATGTAGGGTCTTTGAGCTGAGATATTTAAGTCATGAAGTTTATTGTTATTATTAGTGCTGAAGAAAAGCTGTTTAGCAACAGACGATAAATCAATATTCATCTAAGCATTTAATGTGCCAGTCTTTGGAGGATTACTACAAATCAATAGAATGTCAGTCATCTAGAACTAGTGGGTACATTCATCCAGTCGTAGAATCCAATTATTTAATTGGCAATTAGATATTCTTAGAAAGATAATGTTTGTGATAATTTTTAATAGTTAGTTTCATCTTGTTATATATTATTGAGTTGGTGAATTCATACTGGTGTATTTACTGACAAACTTCATCTCAAATAGTTTTATCAGCTGCATTACTAGTTGTAAAAATAAGTAGCATATGTGCTTTTGTAATTAGTAATAATAGTGCTACTATGCTTTAAAATAGTTTTTTACTTGCAAATACAGCTAGAACATTCACCACATCATACTATATGTAACTGTCATTTTGTTTAGATGCGAAGCTGATGGTCGACTTTTTCCTGGATGACTATGAAGAACCATCTCCTGGGTCTGACACTGCAGAAGAAGATACACAGACATCTGGAGGCTCACCTGAACAGATAGAGAAGACTTTTGCAGTGATCCAAAGCATGCTAAACGATGACCTTGTGAAGTCTGTGCGTGGCGTCTATCACTTTGACTTACGCGGTAGGTTCTAATTGTAATTGTTATCTATTTGTAATTTTATTTATATTATGTACAGTATAATGTATGGGTTAAGTTGCAAAGAATATGTAATAATCACTGACAACAACTGTACAGAAACAAACCTGTATCTGTGGCATGTTACACAAGCAACCAGAACATATTTATCTCGTGTACTGAAGACAATAGTATGCAAAATAATTACTGTGCAAAAAAGTGAATGTACTCATTCCTGCTTCCTATGCAGTGGAATCCAATGTAAGAATCATCTGCTTATGCGACTTTTGTGCATTGAATATAATAAATATTATGCACTGGATACATATGGAACAGTTTGGACAAATCTCTGCAACAGTCCAAATATACACAGCAGTCGTTCTTTAATGTGTGCAAACTGATGATCTTTTACATCTGTCTATTGACATTGCAGACAGAACACATCCTGTAGGAGTTCTGACTCAGTTAGTTTGCCTCCTTTCCAGATGGCGACCTGTGGTATCTGGACCTGAAGAATGACAGTGGGTCGGCGGGGAAAGGATCTGCTCCAGCAGGTGAAGCGGACAGCACGTTGTCATTGAGCAGTGGCGACTTTGTGAAAATGTTTGCTGGGAAACTGAGTCCGACAACAGCCTTCATGCTGGGCAAACTAAAGATTAAAGGCAACATGGGACTTGCCATGAAGTTGGAGAAACTACTAAAAAAGATGAGCACTGCCTCCAAGTTGTGATAACCATAAAACAGATTGTTTCAATACTACTAACGTTTTATAAAAATTAATAAAACAATCAAAGTAACACAGATATTAAGTAACATAAATTCAGCTTGGATTGAATTCAGTACGACATCAGCCGTTGTAGGTGACAGTACGTTGTGGTGGTTTAGAAGCGAAGTGAGGAATCATATGGGTACGTGTGAGCTTATTGAACTGAACAATACTATGACCTACGCAGCAGCTTCTGAAGAGGCCCATTTATGTCATAACTTGTCGGCAAATGCAGTGAGAAAGCATACATGGAAGTATTATTACAACAGGGTGGAAATGTAATACCCGGCTCTGATAAAGTTGTTCTCGTGATGGTACATTAATATTGTCGCAATCATAATTAGTATTTCTGCGGAGGATCCAATAATGATTAATATGTTGTAATGTTACATCTTATAATATTTAGCTAACAGTAATCCACGTTGATCATGTGCAGGGATAATGCTTGTTGTCTGTGTGTATTCAGCGACATTCGTACTTACTGCGGTTTGAAGTGAATTTTTCACATCAGTTAATTACGGATAAGGGGGGTGATTGTTTTGTATAAATTGCTCGATGCGATTGTGCAATAAATTGTTTATTGGCATATAACTGCATTTTTGCGTTCATTACAACGATTATTATATTTTATTAGCATTTCTAGAGCGCCGTAACTCCGAGACTAGCCCGTTCATAGGCCCGTGCACACGTCAAAATATATACTAAGTAAAGGTGTACATAGAATGTGTTATAGCAACGAACAGTTAATGTGACATTTATGTTCTCACCGTGTCTGCCTTCTGTACCAGTGTTAGCGCTAGCAGAAGCCTTTTCTAATGTACATGAACAGTTGTCGCGCAAGCAATAGGAACATATAGGCCTACTCTCCATATGAATAGTCATTGGATACGTTATGCGAATGGCGTCCACTGACTGTTTAAAATGCTGTCATACAAACCCAAATGTAATGTGGTTACGCAGAAACAAATAATTGAGTAGCAACGCATTTGACAGTCGCGTATTTGTCATTCAGGCTGCACGATGTGTACGTCATGCTTGCTATAAACATCACTGGAGACGTTTTACGTCATAAAAACATTGGATGGTTAAAGCACAAATACAATTAGTCAACCAGCCCAGACGTGTTTAGTGCTTACATGTTCAATACTGGTTTGGATTTCCGCCGATAACTGCCAGAACGTTCCGACTTTGCCGCCGTATACGGTTTACGCGCCTTGACAAACACATTCTCTGGAAAGTTGATAAATCCCTCGGTCCACGAGTTGGGGTTTTCCAGGTACTTTTTATACAGTTGTTTTCGCACTTCCTCCATCGTCGTCCTCGTCTGGACGGCGTGGTGGAGGAACGACCAGTTGAGTGTGGCCGTAGTTTTCCTCTTCTCCAGTGACAGTTCGTCCACTTTACGTCTGAGCAATCCCCACCTGCGCAACGTGGCCGCCCTCTGCTGGCCGTGCACGAAGGCCTCGAAGCTGTCCTCTTCCGTGTCGTCGTCACCGTCGTCGTCGTCTTCGACGGTGACCGATAACTCGTCCGGCGACGGGGCGCGCGCCTCTGCCGCCTTCTGCGCGTTCTCCTCTCGCCGGCGCTGGGCCGACAGCAGGCGCTGCTGCTCCTGCAGGCGCCGCCGGGTGTAGATGTCGTCCAGTACGAACTTGAAGGCTTCGCTCGCTGGCAGCGAGTCGAGAGGTCTGACCCGCGACACGGCCGACGGCACGCGGCCGTTGTCGTGCTGGAACGACGTGTCGGCGATGACGTCGTCCCATCCCGCCGCCGCTGGGCCGTCGGCGCGATATACGGGCGTCGCCGTCGCGATGCTTCGCGTGTCCACGGAAGACGGCGCGGGTGACCGGAGACGCTTCGACACTCGGTTCGTCCTCAGCGTCTCGTGTGGACCGTTCGTTGGCGTGTTGCGTCTAGACGCAGCGAGGCGACGTTTGACTGCAGATACCGGCCTGCTCATCTTTTCATGCCGCCTCGATCGAACAATGCCTGTATTGTTCCGTCGTCACCTCCGCGAGTTCACGACTGTTCGCGAAAAGCTTTCGCTCTGTTGTCGGCCGCGATTAGCCGTTTTCTCGGCCCACGGTCTAAGTTGACTGTGGCGGTGCTTCTACGGTCGTATTGTTGTGCCGCCGCACACAAAACTACACCCACACGCTGCTAAACAAACACAAGACGCTGCATAAACGTTGACTACTTTCGATAATGGACACGTTCCGTTTCTCACAATAGAATATTTGCACTGATTGAGGGGGAAAAAACCGCCCATGTTGCCGCTACTCGCGGGATTGGCCCGCATGGTAGAGCCTAATTAACTCAAAAGAGGACAACTCGTTGTCAACGTTTAGGTATGTTGGTACAATGCACGTAACGGCACTAAATTATTCACCACCACGAATACATCGTCATGTCCTCGTTTCATTGAGATACACTGAACTGATTTATTTTATTTACAAATCATTAATCACGCAAGCAAATACCACGATGAATAAACAGGCCTGTGACATTCAAAAGCATAGAGCTGATTTCAGGACGACCGACTGTTCAACTTGGAGACGTCAAGTAACCTTTGAGAGTGCCTGCTACCCTACTACATTCACAACAGACAGCGCCAGAGAGCAGGACACTAGCGCACACACGCACACCACCATCATAGTGCAGCTATAGTGTCCCGTGGTTGGGCGAAGGCCTCACCATTATGCTTCTATATCTGCCAATATCTTGGCGGTGTCATCGGTTATCTCGTATCCTGCTGACATGCCCTGCCCAAGTCCACTTCCGTCTTGACCTTTGTTGCCAGTTCTCTTACCCAGATGATTGTTTTTCATACGAATCATTGGAAACCTCTCTATAACTGGTTTGCAGGCGTTTCTAAAGCTAGAGCCAGCGCTTCTACACTTGTCCATCTTGACACTCGCACATCCCTTTGCAAAATTCTGATTTTAACCTCAGCTAATAAAATCGCACACGAGGAGTGTGTGGTCATCTCCTATCATGTGATTGTGTAATTTTTTGAGTGATTTCAGCCACACGCTGATCGTGTTACATGCAATGTTCAGAATGCGAATGGGTGTTGTATTGGGACTAACACCAGTCGTGTATCCGTCTTCAAATTTACCCGGGTGTTTGCGCTGTTCCCACGGCTGACGCAATAGCGACTGGCGAAATCAACTGCAATATTTTTTAGTTCCGACTGCTCACTTTACACGGGTATTGCAGCACAACACCTGACCCGCGAGGATGCACAACCTGCCATCTCCGGACTCACCGAGGAATGTCATGACGTTATGGTTATCGGCTAGGATGGACAAACATCATCACATACGAAAACATTCGACTGATTCAGGACAGACATTGTTAGGCCGACTCGCATGTTTTTTTTATACAATAGTGGCAGTCGGGCAACATGACACGCTTATCTTAGAATATACCACGCTTCGCATAACCATGACATGAATACCGCTTCTGTTTAGAACTACTAGCCTTTGACTGTTTCCGTGGTTTGAAAGAAAAAATGTTGGGGGCTTTTATTTACGAAATATTCACTATCATTCACCAAGAAAGATTCACAACTAAAACATCAAAGATAAAGCAAACACAATAACATCTGCTGGAACTGATTTATTGTTCATATCTAGTCATTCAACAAGACAACACGATCGCCGCATCGGTCGACGTCAGACCCCCGTTGGACACGCGTGTCTGAAGAACGACCAGTGAGGACGTCCGTCTATGCGTCGGCAATGGTCACCTCTACCTCCACTCCAGGCTCGATGCTGATGGATGTCTGATTGCTATGTTAAGGCAACAATTGGTACCTGTCAATAGGAAGTTTCAGCTTTGTAAAGAATAACGTTCCCAACTTACCAGTCACTCACGGCAAATTACACCCACATTAACCCGCTACGTGGCAGCACATAAGCACCGATAAGTCGTGTCGTCTGACTACACTACTTCAATGTTCTATAGCCAATAACTAACATTAGATAAAACAGTAATTTATTTAAAGATAACCCAACCACGACTGCAAGTGGTCCATCAAAACCAGGACCAACCCCTTTAGTACTAGCCTTTCCCCTTAGCCATTCAAGCCCTGTCAAAACAGAAGTGATTTTTCTCCCACCCGCAGCAAACACATATTCCACTTTCCAATGATTTTTAGGGTGTATATTTTATCATAATTTGTTATATTATTTTATATTTTAAGCTAATATATTTCTACTAGATCGTATCAATTATTTATCGATGCTTGATGCATGCTTGACTGTGAATGTATTGTCATGTGAATGTACTAGTCCAATGACAAATATCATTACACATTCCAATGTTTTATTGTAACTACAATGAGAACACATGGCAATAAAGCTATCTTATCTTACACATGTTTTTATGTAACTTTGGTGTGCCGTTAGTACAATTTCTGGTGAGTTGTTACGTTTACATTACAAGACGATCAGCTGCCGCACAGCGATCCGCAAAGGATACAATCTGCTTGACGATCTCAGATGGGCTGTGCAGATCAATGAGGCGCTTGTGGATCCTCATCTGGTAGCGATCCCAGGTCTTGGATCCTTCACCGCAGGGGGTCTTACGGGTGGTGATGCGCAGCAGCTTGGTGGGCATGCGCACGGGTCCCTTTACTTTCAGGTTCTTGTCCTTTGCCCCACGGATCAGGTCGGCACACACTGTGGACATCTTTAGTTTAATACATCGCTTCTTTCATGTACAAATATCTGTCTATGTATTTGTACTTTTTATTGATCTATTATTTATTACGTACATACAGACTTTCCATGTCTGAAATAAAACATCAGTACATATCTTTTTGCTTTTGATGCTATACATAGTCGCAGAAAGAAAAAACATCACCCATTATTGGCAGGGCATTATGCAGGATCAAAGTTTTGTTAGGCACAAGTTTCTTCTAAAGACACGTGCATGTCAGTAAAAATTACAAACATGTGACGCCCATTTTCTAAGCATAAATGACAATATCTATTATTTTGGAACAAATTTTTGGCCCTTATTTTGTACCCATCCAGTAATATTTCTACCTGTCCACAAATAATGGGCATAAAGCTAGTCAGTGGTGGCAACACTGAATGTCGAGTCAGCCAGTTTATTGCCACGTGTCTCGCATCAGCACCCAGCCAATGAGTGCTAGCATACCTCTGGACATCTCGGTAAAAGACCCGTACCTTTTTCCAGACTCTTCACATTGCGGCTAGTCAGAGTGATTCTGATGCGATGGATAGTGACATCCTCAACCGGAGCTTTGCCAGCATCCTTGTAGTGAGACTGAAATCAACAATACCACTTGCAACCTGTAGCTGAAGATTTCCTCCACAACTAAACAATACGTAGCAACCTACCACAGTAGTTATTTACCGTAAAAGCTTACCATTTCAGTATCTATTTTGTTATCATACAGAGGGGCATGTCAGATCCCCAGATCTCCAATTATATCACGTTATCCACCTGAGAAATGTTATTAAAACGTATTTACATGTATGAAAATGAGTAATTCGATGACCACTATGAAGTCATCAAGGCAACTCAATTGTCAGTGATTCATATTGCACCTCAGCGAAGGCCAACTTCCAGTGTCGAAGTAACCATTAGAAAGGTGCACGTTGGAAATTGTTTACGACTTTCTAAAAAAAATGGTAACACTGGTGATCAAAAATAATACTCTGGGCTTGTGGAAACAAAAACCTAACATCAAGATCTGAACAAGATTATGGTTTACTAATCAAAAGGTAGCCCACATCAGCAATATTGCCAATAATGCTTGTTTCGAAACAGGATGTTTTCTTTACCATGTAAACATTTCGAGGTCATCTAAAAAATTGCTATTACTATAGAACCACTAAACACAATTTGGCAGTTGTTATAATTCAAACATTTTCTTGCCCTGAACTTTTGTTACACTAGTCTGTTTAACTTTATTTTTATAATTGTGTCTGATGTTTGTTCTCTGTATAATTTGCATGTAACTAATACGGTGCCAAAGGGTCGTCTTTGTGCACTTATTCCTTCTTCAAGGATGCTTTTGTGTGTATGCATTAACCCAAAGCTGTCCCAATGATAATGTCTAAATTTAGCCTGTATACTAGCTTAGTTCTAGGCTGTGTCAGTGCCAACTGGTAGCCGAATAACTAATTTCTATGTTATGGAGGCCACTATCGTTTCTTAGCATACTTTTGAGGCATAAACAGCATTTGTGTTTGCATCAACCTATGCAGGATGGTGATTTTTTTTAAACAAACATGCCTGGGTTTTAACATGTATCAAATTTACGCATTTGATTTAGCAATAACCATGAAATCAGGATGGGCCATGATTCAAAACAAGTGGCATCAGATCACTACTATTGCTTATTACTATTCATAGAAAATGTTAACCAGTTTATAAATAATTATAATGTTAAATTAGAATGTTCAGTCTCAGAAATTTATGTTATGCTTTTACTAGTCTTCAAAAAGTTATAGCACATGGCTATACCAATGGGCGGATTCATTACAAATTGCACTGTGTAGCTGGCAACGTTAACATGTAGCTAAATTAAAGATTTTTGGCACTTGTTTAGAATTTAGACCTCTCATGTGTAACTGTATATTTTCCTACACTGGATTGGATACCTCACACTAACTGTAATCCTAACACAAATAAATCAGGCATATTTGTTTTATAATTATAAATATTGCGTTTTGAGACCCAAATAGGACTCTGATTTGTGCCAGCCACAAGCACAACAGCCGTGTTATTTGTGCTGTGCACATGGAATGAGCGATAAACAGTTTGTCAACAGCGCTGCCTTTTTGCCTCAAGTCTGCTAAAACATGCTGTTTATGAAACACAAATATGTTGAATGCATAAATTAACAAAGTGAAGTACAAAATATTGGTAATGATAATTATAACAACAAAATTGAGGTGGGTCCTAATTCTACACAAATTCTCTACTGGTAATTTCCCAGTTAACTGGCTTATATCATTAGGGCCTTTTCAAAACGTTCTTACCACCTTTCTTCAATGTGTATGTGTTCAGAATGTAATTCTACATCACTTCCAGTACAAAGAAGTGATGTAGATTTTTTTATATCAATTTAATGTCGTCCAGTTGACGTTAATTTGGCGATGTCAAAGGGCGTGAACGTTTAGCGCACCAGACACATCAGGACCGCAAAGGCGATATTTAAGCTTAAAACAACCAAATCTCCATTATACAAATTAATGATAATATTATAGCCTTAGGTTTGGCGACATATCCGCAAATCGCAACATATCTTCTTTGCAGTGCTGATGTTACTGTGAAAGTGATGCGCTAACCGCTCACGCCGTGACATCGACGGACATTCCGAACATATACACATTGAAAAAAGGTGGGTAAAACTTTTGGATAAGCCCTAATAATTTAGGCCAGCTGACTGGAAGATTACCACGTTTCTATTACTATTAGTTCAGAAATGGGATATCAGCGTGAGCACCAGTGCACCCGCCAAATCAAATGCATGGGCCGAGTGAGACGAGCGTGAACAGAACACGTGGGAAACATGCGCGCCAAAATACTACATACAATCAACTATTAATTAAGTCACAATTCAGAACTACTTGAGGTATTGACATACCATGTTTTCAGTTAGTTAGCTGGCCAACGTAATCAATGATATATTGCAGATATATCAGTGAACAGCGGTGAGCCAAAATTTTCAGTTTCGACAGCTGCGAAGACCCACAAAAAGGCCGATCTCGCGCTTAGAACGAGAATCACACACGTTTGGAACCTGCCATTGTAGCATGGGGGTGTCATTCACTCGAACCATTATAATTTAGCAAATTTATTTTATTTTGCAGTTCCTATGGTAGGCTATATTAATATGACAAACCTGTGTAGATTGTATGACTTGCCCATTAAGGGCAAATGTCTACATAGTTTAAGTTGAACATAATAAAATCTCCAAAAATACACCATATAATATGAGCGCACCCGAGACTAGCGCATCGATATAGGTCGGTCAGTGGGTACCCGGTGATCTCGGCCTTTCGCGATCTCGGCCTATGTCGGTGAACTCGGCCAGTGATCTCAGCCTGTATAGCTAGTGATCTCGGCGTGTATTCTGATGATGTTACCCAACGTTTTTGTGAAACATAATGTGGTAAATACTATGCAGTGTAGGTGTGTATAACTAGAGCTATTAGATACGAGCTGGGGTACTCCCCCTGTGAACATTCCATCAACATACAAGTGCTTTGCGTTTTTCAACAAAATCAGTTACTTGGCAGTTGCAATGACAAGGTGTTGCTGTTCATCAATCTGGAATACCGGTAACCAATGTAGCTGGCAGTTCAGCAAAACTTTTCACAGGCTTTAAACTTAGAAAATAAGAGAGAAATTAACGACACATTATTAAAAAGACACGAACCTATAGCTCCATAATATCTGCCTATAGCTGGCCACCATCCCTCACGCTACATCTTTGAAACCTACTGACAAAGACCATGACAAATACCAACATGTAATCACATACTCTGATGAAACAATGATTAAACATTCCTAGATAATAATAAACATTATTTATTCATGACAACCTTATAAAATATACATTTTTATCTACCCAAAGATTGTGATTGCTAACACAACCATGCAACCGTGCCTCGAACATCATGTGTATATATATACAGTAAGCAATTGACTAGTTTACCTAATAAATTGCATAATGCAGCTAAAATACAGTGAATAGAATTTAAAAAATTTAATTGTACAAATCAGGATAAATAGCATTAATAAATATAATAAAAAAAATGTTCACTGCATCATGCGTCAGAGGGAGTTGGGAGTTTCTTGTTTTTAGAACCAAATTATTCCATCTCAACTCATCATTCGTAGATGAAGCGTTGGCGTTCAACCAGTAACTCCACAACATGTAATGTTGCTGTTTATTACAATTTATAAATTCAGTATAAGAAATTTTGCTTAATTAACTATGACATATAATTACAAGGGAGATAGATGCATAATAACAATTCCTTCAGGATGGCAGGCTTCGTGTTATCTGGAAGTGGAATAAGAGTGTTTGTGCTTGGGAATATGGGATTAGGGTGGGGTGGATTTGAAAAAGTATAGGTCAAGTGTTGGGGGCTGGGGTGTGGTATGGAGTGGTGGTGGTGGTGGTGGTGGTGGGTGTCGTCTATGGGAGGTGCCTGAAGGGTGCAGTTGTCAGGTCAATATCCTGCAATGCACCCTTGAAGGCGTCCAGGTTGTTGGGGATAAATATGTACATTAGATGAGTCTGTTCCACTGTGCTATTGTTTGGGGAAAGAAGCTATTTTTGTAGTAGTTGTGGGAGGTGGATATTTGTCTGTGTTTATGTGGGTGGTTGGATCTTTTTTGGCTGTCCGGGCTTGAGGTATTGATGTCTAAGAGATTGTTTGTTATTTTGTACATGGTGGAAAATCTGGCCTCAGCCCTCCTCTGTTCTAGAGTTGGCCAGGAGAGGGCAGAGGCCAAGGTAGACCTAGATACTTCCCAGCTGTAGTTATGGACGGGCATAATAATGGACCACAAACCTTGCTGCATGGTGCTGGACACCCTCTAGATAGTTGCTGTTTCGAGTGGTATATGGGTCACACACAGGCCAGCAGTATTCGAGGTGTGGGCGGACCAGACTCTGATCGATACGCATAGCCCTTGATGGACTGGGAATGCACTTTGAATTTCTCTTGATGAATCCAAGCTTGCCGTTTGCTTTATTGACTGTCTTGTGTCTGTGTGGGTTCCAGGAGAGGTTGTTTGATATGACTATACCGAGGTGGACGTGTTGCTTCTGGTACTGTTCTGAGTGTTTCGTCATGTATTCTGTACAAGTTATCTATGGGTAATTTTGATCTGGTGATGTGCATTACTTCACATTTGGATGGGTTGAAGGTCATTTACCAGGATTGTTCCCAGTCGATCAGTCTGTCCATGTCATGCTGTAAGTTGTCTTAGTTAGTGTGCTTATTGACTTTCTGGTAGAGCATTGCATCGTCTGCAAAACGTTTGAGGGATGTTCCTGGAGAAATATGGGTGGGCATGTCATGAATTTATATAGAGGAAGGAGGCCAAGAACAGTCCCCTGTGGGATTCCAGAGCTCACATGTACTGATCTGACTTGCACCCTTCTACCAGCACTTTGTGTTCAAAAAATTTAAATCCAGAGGTGCGTGCTGTCTTGAATTACATAATGGTCTAATTTGTGGAGGAGTCAATTGTGGGGACAGTCTCGAAAACCTTAGAGAAATCTAGCAATATAAATAAGGTCAATTTGGTGATTTTTTTAGGGTGCTTGTCAGGTCATGGATAGTTGTGAGCAGTGAGGTCTCACAGGAACGCCTACATCTAATGCCATGTTGTCGATCAGTGAGGATATTGTAGCATTCAAGATGGCTATGGATTGATTTGGATACGATGTGCTCAAGAATTTTGCAGGGTATACAGGTCAGGGAGATTGGCCGATAATTAGAAGCAGTGGTTGTCATAAAAAAATAGGAACTATGTGCTTTCAATCTGTCTGAAGGGGGAGTTCTGGAATTTATTGGTTTCTTGAATATCATTGTCAGAATGGGTGCTATTCTAGAGGTAATTTCCACCAGGATTCTGGCAGGAATGTTGTCCGAGCCTTAAGGGCTTTATTTGGTTTTAACTCTTTCAGTAATTTCTCAACGCCTTTCACTGTAATTTGGATTCAGGGCATTTGTGGGGATCAGTTTTGGAGCTGGGGGAGATTTATCAGGTTTCCATTGGTGAACACAGACTTGGAATTGGTTTGAAAGGATATCTGTTTTGGATTTGCTATCTGTATGAAGGATGCCTTTATCTTTTAGTCGGGAGATTCCAGTTGAGTGATTTTGTCGTGCTAAAAAATTTCCTTTCTTTGTCTTGTTCTGTCTCAATTATGTGTGCAATTTTTTCCAGTATTCTGACTGGATCTTCTTTTTCCTAAATAATGTCAATGAGGAAAGGTCTAGTAAGTTTTTGCCTCTAGTAGGTTCCTGTACAGCTTGGTGATGGTGGAAATCTCTAGTCGGGTATACATCTGTAGTAAGTTAGTAGATGTTTTGTCATTTTCTGGGCATGCTAAAGAGGTCCAATTAATGTTGGGATATTAAAATCACTGGCTACCCATATGTTGTTTTCCATTTTGGCTAATTCTGCTGATGGAGTACTATAGATGGGTCAGTCCTGTCTCATCGGTTGGTGGTCGATAGAAGCTGGTCGATAGAAGCTGCAAATACAAAGATCTGGGTTGTTTTTTGATTTAATTGTTCCCAAATAAGTTCTCCATCAGTGTCTAGGTAGGTTTGCATGGAAGAATTGATGGAGTTTTGGATTGCCAGGAGTACTCCTCCACCCTTGGAGGATCAATCTTTTCTGTAGACTGTGTAATTATCGGGTAGGATTTCTAAAGTTTAAATTTTCTTGTTTAGCCATGTTTCACATCCAAATATAAAATCAGGGTTGGTATTGTCTATTGTGAGTTGATGATCGGGCTTTTTATTTGCTCTGATAGTTTATAACAATGACTCTTAAGTTTAGCTGTAGACTGAGCTAAAGCGGAGGGAGTCATTGTCAGGAGAGGAGAATCTGTTGCTGTACCAGTCAGTGTCATAGGGTGGATCAAAGAAAGTGCTTGATGGGTTTGGCAGGCCACACCCTGGACAGATTGTCTGGCAAACGTAGACATGGCGCTGCTCCAAGATTCTTCTGACAACATCACTCACGATCTGGCTGGCTGGACTAAAACATGAAATTTATGTTAGTTAATCGACATTATAGGAAATATCTTGATAACTCGTTAATTGCTGTATTAATCGGCCGTTTGACACTGTATACTGTGCTTTAGATCTCTGGTCACTATAGATCTTTTGAAAATCAGCAATGCGGAACGAACCATTTGACCACTTGCATGTGTACGCAAGTGGTCTACTCTTTGTTGTAATGCTTCCCACTGTAAGCACTGTCAAAGTTGACTCACCTACTTGAATTGTCAGTGTGAGGCCTGTTGGACAGTTAGCAATGTTGGGGTTTGCTTAAGTGAAAGAGATTACACTACATAAAATATAGCTTACAGTTAAGAATATTATTACCGAATTTAATTATTGATTTTTTATCTTTGGCCTCGTCTTTGATGGTGGCAGCGACTGCTCCATCGGGGGCAGGGGGTGCAGTGGTTCATGAGCCCCAGGGGTAAAAGTATTTGCAACCTGTTTCACTGTAGCTCTGCAATTGATGCTGGCGTTCCGGTCACTGCACTGCCATATCGTCAATTTCACTGCAAAAACAACAACATATTTATTTTTTATACATTCATACACATACTTTTTTATAACGCACGCACGCACACACGCACGCACGCACGCACGCACGCACGCACGCACGCACGCACGCACGCACGCACGCACGCACGCACACACACACACACACACACACACACAATTATGACAACACTCTACACCCCACCCACCCACCCACCCACCCACACAGGAAAATTTCTTACCATTCCTGGTCTTAACAGTGTACGAAAAACTGAAGTTATGGTGGACTCTTCCATCATTAGACATGTTTACTTATTACAATTTGCTGTATCTTTTGATTATTCATTTTAACATTAGTGTCAATATTTACTTGTTGTACCTGCAAGGTGTACGTTGTGTGAGGATGATACGACTCATCAGTTGAAGTAGCCATGCTGAGAGAACAGTCCACATGTGCCGTGTTGTCATGTGTCTCCAACTTACAGGTTGTCATGTGTCTCTGACGTACGGGTTGACTCAAGTTATCCATGCAAAAGCTGAAATAAATTGGCAAAACGAATTAATGGCGTACTTTATTAACCCCTATTAATTAATGGGCAGGTTTTTTATTACTCATACAACGTGGGTATAACGCAAGTGTTAAATTGATACAAATGATGGCATGTGTTGCATACATATATAATCTGCAATTGACACAGAGTGAAAACAAATAATGAATTACTCTTGATGTGTCAGGTTGCATATCGTCACTCAGAAGAAAACTGACTTGCAACTCGAAGTGTTTGCAGATGCAGGGGCATGTTGTAGTGAGAGTGGTAGCGATGATGGTGGATCCGGTGGAAAACGTGGCAGTGACAGTACATGCGTGTGCTGTACACAACAAACATACATTAGCAAGTTTAGGTTAAAACATTTTGGTAAAGATATTATATTTAGGATGTATGATGACACCAAGCTCCATGCAACACTCACAGATGACAACAACTCACCATATTCTCTGCAGGAAAAGCTTCAGGAATGGTCAATGAAGATGCAAATGAATTTCCATCCAGATAAATACCATATTCTGCACCTCAGACATTCGAACCCACAGAACATTTACCACATGAACAATGCCAGTGGCAACATTCACATGTTAGATGCAGTAATGTCTGAAAAAGACCTTCGAGTAACCATTGACCAACAACTCAAGTTCTCTAACCATATTCAGAATGCTGTCAAGAAAGCCAACCGTGTTCTTGGATGTCTAGCAAGAACATTCCGACATCTCAACTAGGACACATTTCTACTACTTTACAAAGCAATGGTTAGACCACACCTGGAGTATGCGTCATGTGTCTGGTGCCTTCATCTGAAAAAAGACAGACTTAATTGGGCAAGTTCAGCGGCAGGCAACACGACTTGTGCCGGAAACAAAGGGATTACCATACCACAGCAGACTAAAAGAATTACAGACGTAATCCAGACTTTCAAAATTGTCAAAGGAATAGACTTGGTCAACCAGGACTGCAGATGTTCACAGTGTCCATCAAAGCTGATGTTCCAAAGGGCCACTGGTATCACAATAGGGCACACTGATAAACTTCAAACCCAGAGAGCAACATGTCAAGGGCACCAGTTCTTCTCGACCCGAGGGCCCATACAACCATGAACATACTCGTACAAGCGGCCGCCGACTCCAGGCCGATAGTTTGCCGCATGTGTGATGGTGCGTTGGCAGGGACATGATTTATGACCATTTTATCAATCCTCGGGCCTCTCTCGGTCCGAGGATGCTAGCACATGCTGCACCCATCTCTATGATTTTTTTTGTAATAAATAACAAGGTTTTACAAAGTGTTTCTAATCAGGAGATATTTCCATACTTTTTATATTGTAATTATCAATGTCATTTACATATATTAGTAATTATTTATATCACTTATTTATTATGGTTGTTTTAGTATGTTATATTTGTCATTTCTGTCAATGTCTGTCATGTGTATGTCAAGGACCACAATGGAAATAAGTGCGTGCACTTTTTGTGTTATCCGAATATTTAAATGTACCTTGTATTTATATATTATGCATATGTGTACAATGTTTTACATTTTATATTAAATAAATCAATCAATCAATCAATCATCTCAAGTTTCACTTGCTTCGCGGGTGGTGAATCACCACCACTCAGCGGAAGTTTCCCGCCTGGGATAGTGATATTTGACACTATGTCTATGTGATTCACAAATTGTACGGCTCTTATTGGTTAGTATTTGAAGTTATGTTTATGGTGCATCATTAGTACTGAAACAATATAAAATATGGGTAACCCATAATACAACTCAGCAAGAAATATGCAATGATTCACAACATTGTATTGACAATACTTATGGTATTCCTTGACATTCTCCTATTTACTGCGAGTTTACTCTATACAGCCATTTTTGAAACAGGCAGTTTGGATTTAGTCTGTTGGCGGCAACATACTGGCTGTTGCACTCACTAGAACACTTGAGATGATCGAAGTTCTTCAGCATTACCGATCGAGTGACCATGTATAGTGTTGGGTGAGTACCAGATGTGTTTCTTTTCTGCATTTATGTTAATTGGGGCTGTCTACACATAATCTCTGTCAAGGATTCATTTGATTTTATGTCAACTGGCCAAGGTGAAGGTCAGGTCTTCCAGTTAACTGGCCTAAAGTATTAGGGCCTTTCAAAACGGTTTTTACTAACTTTTTTGATGTATATGTGTTTGGAGTCCATTCTACATTACTTCCGGTACAAATAAGACATATATTATTATTTGTTAATTATGTTTTAGACCAATTTAATGCCGTCGATTCGACGTAAACAAGCCGATGTCACAGCTAGGGGTACTAGGGACAGTAGGGTGCGAACATGTTTTGCGTGTGCTTTGCGAAGATGAAATAAAAAGCAATTGGCAATATTTTATACAATTATGCTTAAAATAGATAAATCTGCATTATACAGAATAAAAATTAATGATGTTGTAAGGCTACTTATTAGGTTTGGGAACATAATAATAATATTCACAAATCATAGGACTACGCCTTTGCGGTCGTGATGCATCAGGGGTGCACTGGCTGTTCATGCCTTCTGACAGCGGCTTGTTTACGTAAAATTGATTTAAACCACAATTTAACAAAATATTATCTTACTTATTTGTACCGGAAATGATGCAGAATGACATTCCGAACATAGATACATCACAAAAGGTCGTACAACCGTTTTGAAAAGGCCTTAATAATTTAGGCCAGTTAACCGGAAGATTACCGTGACATTACCGCCGGTGGGTGACAGTGACAGCTACTAGTATTTTAGTGTTACTGTTAAATAGAAGTGTGGTGCGTGCGTGCGTGCGTGCGTGCGTGCGTGCGTGCGTGCGTGCGTGTGTGTGTCTGTGTGCGTGTGTGTGTAAGCATGTGTGTTAGCATGTATGTATGTTGTAAGTTTGTGAGTGATAATTGGGTATATGCACAACTGGAAGTATGTTATGTGTATGAAATACTTACACATTCATGCACTTTCTTTCAGCATATACCCACACAGTTTACTACGTATTTATTTAGGCCTCAGAAAACTGACAAGAAATTATACTAAACATAATTATTTATGTGGTGTAATTTTTTTTAATTAAAAGGACTCTTTGACACCCAAAAGGAAAGTTCTCATGTCCTAAATTATAATGAAAAGGGGTTCTTTGACAACTTTAAACTCTGTAATGTGGAATATTTTTTATTAACGTAGTAATATATTTTAGTTACTGTCATTAATTTATGTAATTCTATGTCAGCTTCTAAGCCTTCTATGCATTGAATCTTGTTATGAATACATTCCAGATGCTGCCAGAAAGAAAGAAGTGGTAAACAACACTGAGAGGATTCAGCAATGCTTCATGACTGCCTTTGAAGGGAATGACGTTAGAAAACATCGGATGGAGAATGTAGCTGGATGCAGCAAGCTTATGGACAGACATATGTTGAGCAATTACTTCACCAAATAGTTGAATTGTTATGTGCCACAGGTAACAATGGTCACAGTGCGCCGGTTTATATTTATTTTTTAATTCTGTGCTTATATATATATATTGGAGTTGTTTACGTCAGACAGTATTATATATACAAACCTGTACTTATTTGTTTATTTGTTAATAATTAAAATGTCATATATTTGACTTGTGTCATTTGATTTGCATTGTTATTCTGCATAAAAATATGTTTGTTTACAGTGCACTCTGGATATGTCCACAGACCCAAGGAAATACTATATTTAGAAGTTCCACTATGTATTGGCACCTTACGGGATTGGGTTCAAGTTTTCTAGATTGCACTGTATACAGATATTATGCATACGTGATACATAAATAGCTACATTTAGCCAAATTAGACACAGTTGGCCTACAAGCGGCTCACCATCGGCACAGTCGGCATATCAGCGGTTAACCATCGGCACACCATTGGCAGCCGAGCATGAGCCGCCCTCGGCCCGAACTCGAGCCGGCGGACAAAACTCTTGCGGCCCGCAGGCGGTTGCCGAAGGAGGCCCGATAGTTTTGCCGAACTCAAGCCGCCCTCTGACAGGGAGTGTGGAACTCTCTGTCAGACGACACAGTTCAGGCCAGGACAATAAACGAACTTAAGTCACACCTATGAAGAGATTGGAGAGGTCACCCAAACCTATATAATTAAAAAATTTCAAATTAATCAGCCTTGACTATGCAAACCGAATAAAAACATATGAAAAAATACATCAATAGAGAAACTGCAACATCAGAAAATAAATCTTTAGATGCTCAGTTTTGGGAAACTATTGACCGGTAAGATCTTGAGGTAAGTATACTAAGCATGTAAATTTTTCACCTTTCGATATTTCCTTGCATTGTCACATATCAATGAATTTTTTATATCATCATTATAGTTCAATTACAGGTATATAACATAACATTTAATTCTTGTGGTACGTCAAATAGTACGGTTGGTGTACTATTGATGTACCGCCATGAATGAACGAACGAACAACACAACTAACGAACAACAACAACAACACGACAACAACAACGCAACAACGAACGAACGAACGAACGAACGAACGAACGAACGAACGAACGAACGAACGAACGAACGAACGAACGAACGAACGAACGAACGAACGAAACGAACAATTGCTAGATCAATCACTATGTTGATGTCGACAATGACAACTTTGCAAAATTCGTGAAAATGTTCATCAGGTTGGAAGTATAATATTATTCAACAAAATTTCATAATTTCACAACTAGCAATGTTCTACTCATTTCAACGTTTCAACTACCATCGGCGGCCTTCTTCAGGAACTGAATGGTCACTGCTTGCTAGATGGCGTGGCGAGCAGACTGTCCCACACATGACTTAGTCTGTAGCTCCCTCGTCTCTGTTCATACAGGAAGAACTTTTGGTACGGGAATAAATGAATACAAAAAAGAAGTTGAAACCATAACAACTAGACGTTTCACGTTTCACGACAAATGTAGAACACAAATTGGCAATAACAGAACATGCGGACAGACACAATGGATGGCACCCCTGTTCATGCACTGATGAAAAAATCAGTAAAGTACAATATAAAGTCGAATTCAAGTAGCAAAACGCATTGTGATTCTGGCCAAACATATAGGCAATGTGATGGTAGAGTGCACTAACCCTTTTTGCAATGTTTATGTAACTTCACTGGAAATGACATGAATTAATAATTCCATTTGCATATTAATGGGAGAATTGGGCCTGTAATTATGGAGATTATAAACGACTCGAATAAATCAGTTACATTGCAGAAAGCAAAAGTGGAAGTCCAAGCAGTAGAAATGGATGCTACAGTAGATAATATCT
Organism: Ridgeia piscesae; assembly: GCA_025642075.2. NCBI lineage: Eukaryota > Metazoa > Annelida > Polychaeta > Sabellida > Siboglinidae > Ridgeia > Ridgeia piscesae. The sequence continues at coordinate 165,594 of JAODUO010000163.1, read as the reverse complement.
CAAAACCCTGTCGAGAGAATATTCAGATCAGTTGTACTGAAACGACGGATAACAATGTAGATGATAATGTGCCTTTCATTGGAAGAGATAAATAAGATCACTGAGACACCACAGCCTATAGCAACATCATTTATTCCAGCTGATAGTTTGAATGATACACAAGTTTCCACCATGCTTGCGGACGTGGAAACACAAATACTGACACACCTAAATGACGTGTTTACTAGATCAAAACAGAACATTTCCACCAGGGAATTACGACGATTACTAGTTAAATACGGTAGCGTTTTCTCTAAGAACAATAAGGATTTGGGGAAATTCACAATTATACGCCATCGCATAAATACTTACAACGAAGATCCCGTTAGAGAACGGGTAAGGCGCACTCCATTAAAATTCCAGGGTGAGGAGGAAAAACATTGAATAATGTGCTTGATGCCCAGGTGATTAAGCCATCTTTGTCAGAATGGGCATCTGCACCAGTGTTAGTAAGAAAGAAAGACGGGGAAGTAAGGTATAGATTCCATTGCCTTTGATCGAAGAATGTATCAATAATTTGGCAGATAACCTGTGGTTTCACACACTAGATCTTGCAAGTGGCTATTGGCAAATCATGGTAGATGAACACGAGTCATAAGACAGTGTTCCTTACCAAATAGGGCCTCTTTGAACATGTCAGAATGGCCCAGGGGTTATACAATGCATCTGCCACTTTCCAAAGGGTTATGAATCTAGTGCTACGCGGTCTCGCTTGGAACAAGGTACTGGTATACCTTGATGACGTAATTGTATTAGGAAGGAGCTTTAAGGAGTCTCTCGAAAACTTGGAAATAATTCTCCAGAGATCTGAGGTGCATAATTTAAAGTTGAAACCAAAGAAATCTTCCTTGTTTAGTACAGAAGTTCACTTTCTTGGACGAAAAGTGTCCCGAGAGGGTGTCTCCGTCACTAATGACCATATCAAGAGTATACTAAATTGGCCATGACCAAAGAATGCATTGCAAGTGAGTAAATTCACAGGCCTTGTCAATGATCATAGGGAATTTATTCAAGGGTTATCTGGAAAATGAAACCACTTTATGCATTAACAAAGCCAAAAGAACTATTTGAATGGACCGAGTCGTGTGAAACGGCGTTTCAGGAACTAAAGCATGTAATGACAACCACGCCAGTGTTGCCGTTCCCCAACAATGTAGATCCATTCATCCTTGATACAGATGCCTCAGATGTGGCAATTGGCGCTGCCCTGTATCAGTTACAGAATGGAATAATACATCCAATTTTCTTTGCGTCGCACACCCTGACTCCAATACAACAATGGTAATGTGGTAGTCACCAGTCGGCAGCACTGCACTTCACATACCAACTAGCCCTTTCCACACACCACTGCACACACTTAACCCAGCCCACTATATAAACCCACAACACACCATTGCCAAGCGCGCCACACAACATCCATCAAGAGTACCTCGGACTCCGGATCTACGGCAAGTCAGACACTCCGCTGTCTACACACCCTACACAGTCTACACAGTCATACCAGGACAATCGTAAAGAGTGAACAACGTAAGTCTAGTTACTATTACGCATACGCTCTTTACCACAGTACTGTATTACCCGGGGTACATGCAAGGAACTGCTGGCTATTATCATGTTTTTACACGCCATTACAAACATTATCCCCTTGGTCATGAGTTTACTCTAAGGACAGACGATGGGTCACTCACATGGCTATTCCACTTTTAACACCTTGTGGGTCAGCTTGGTAGGTGGCTGGAAGAATTATCCCAATACTCCATGACCATACAACATAGACCCGGGGTTAAGCACACTAATGCTGATGCATTATCATGAATCCCAGAAGAACATGAAACATGCAATTGCTATGAAGCTGGGAAAGAGGTGCATTCTCTACATTGTGGTGGCTGTCCATATTGTACAAAACTACATAACCAGTGGGGAGCATTCGAGTCGGAAGTTGATTATGTAGTGCCATTAGCAGCAAGACAACTTGGAGTATCTAGCGATGTTAATGGTACAATGACAGAGGACTGTTCCAGCTCAAATTACATGCTCATTATATATGCTTATTATATAGCTCACAGGAATTACGAGAGTCCCAGATGCAAGACACTGAATTCCACCCCGTAAACACCTGGTTAGAAGGGGAGCCCCTACACAAAACGACTTACAACTCCAAGGTGTGGGAACCCTGGAATAACAAAGATCTGATGCATATAAAAGATGGGGTCCTGTACTATAGTTGGGAGGAGGAGATTGGACCCCTACATTAAAGATAGTAGTACCATTATCAATGAGAGGAAGCCCTTAAAATGACTCATGATAGTCGCATCAGAGGACACTGGGGTAGGGACAAAACATTCATAAAACTATGGAAAAGCTTTTTCTGGCCGAGTATGCGCCGGGACTGTCAACTGTTTGTGGACACTTGCGCTGTGTACCACCTCAACAAAGTGGGACGACCACAGCGTGCACAGTTGCTCCACTATCAGGTGGGAGTGTATCCTCAGCATGTGGAGGCTAGACGGTATCCGGAAGAAGAAGAGTCCCTGGGGAGTGGGTACATTTATATATCCTGGGATCATTTAGATACCCGCGCACACAGACCAGGGTAGAAACTTTGATAGTCAATTGTTCACTGAATTGTGTAAATTAATGCAAACAGAAAAGACTAGGGCTACACCTAATCAACCCTGTTCTAATGATCAAGTTGAAAGACAAAATCAGATGGTTCTCTCTTTTATTAGGTGTTATCTATCTCACTGATAAGATATCTTGGCCACCAAATATGCTGTTATTAGAACGAGAAGTAGTCGCGCCTCGCTATAACATGACTCGCTATAACGCAAATCGGACATAATGCGGTCAGTTGTGGACCCCGAATTTCTGCCGCTAGTGGAGATATATATATTTTCCCACCAGGGGAGAAAATGGCGCCACACGATCGAGCTATTACTTCGTCCATGAATACTGTACTGATCTATATTGAAGTACAATTTATAGCACATTGTAATAACTGTCACACTTGTTTTATGTCACATTGTCCTCTTGTTTGTCCCTTTGAACTATAAATGCAATTTCAATGATCAATAAATGCAGAGTAGGCCCTAGAAACTGGTTTTGTGGCTGCTGTAAATTGCAATTTATGCGAACCTGCCGCCGCACAACAGTTAGATTCTCACACATTTATTCTCACACATTCAGAGTTCTTGGCCAGCCAGGGGTGGCTTTGGAGGTGGCAGCGTCGGCACAGCATTTTCCAGGCCATAGTCGTGGGAGAGAAGCGATCTGTCGATGCAGAGGGCGCTGCCAGTTTTCTTGCAAAACTTGTCAAGGTCACGGAAGACAACAGCCTGTGTGCAGAGCAGATTTACAACGCTGACAAAACGGATTGTTTTTCAAGATGCTACCCGATCGTACGCTGGCCATGAAAAATGACGCTCGCAAGGCCGAAGGATATAAACTGGCAAAAGATAGGACAACCGTGTTGTTCTGCGTCAACAAAACCAGCACGCACAAACTGAAACCGTTGTGCATTGGGAAGTACGCGAAGCCTCGCTGCTTCCACCATGTGAACTTGGAAACCATGCCCCTTGCCTATACGGCTAGTGGAAATGCGTGGATGACAGCTGCCATCTTCACCGAGTGGTTCAAGAAATCGTTCGTTCCAAACGTCAAACGACATTTGCGAGAATGTCGACTGGAAGAGAAGGCACAACTGCCGCGCTCATCCACCTGCGGATATGCTACGTTCAGCTGAGGGGAACATCACCGTGATGTACATGCCGCCAAATACCACAAGCGTGATACAGCCTCTGGACCAGGGAATCATTGCTTCGTTCAAGCAGCGCTATTGCCAGGGGTTGATTAATGAGATGATCCTCTCAGATCTTGACATTACTCACTTCCTGAAAGCATTCTCCCTTAAACAAATGTTTCTTGTGGCAGGGAGGGCGTGGGAAGGTGTGACACCAATGACTATTAACAACTGTTGGAAGGAGTGGCTCAGTTCAGCGTTCCCTGCTATCACCGATGGAACTGATAACGACAACGACGACACTGATTTTTTCGGATTCAGTGCCAATGAAGTCCGTCTCGCTGAGCGCAAACTGAGGAGTCAACTCGATGTTGACCAAACACTGGACAGTTTTCTGGACGAGTGGACGACCGTTGACGAGTTTTGCTGTGTGACCGGTCAACTGACAGATGAAGAAATCATCAATGAAACACTGTGCGATGTTACAGCTGATGTTGACCTGGACGCTGAAGAAGACACAGAAACACCACCTCTGCCACCACCTGCAGAAGTGGTTGCAAGCACTCGAAATCGGCCTGCGATTGATTGAGAGCCATGACAGTGACCACGTCAAAGTGCTCCAAATGGCGAACTTTCTGAACACTGCCAAGGCCGACCAGCTAGCCAGCAGGAAACAGAAGAAGGTGACAGACTTTTTAAGGCCCAGTGAACGCCCAGCGATAAGTGCATCGCCTATTTGTATTTTATGTAACCTAATACCAAGTTGTGTTTCGGCAATAAATTGTCGACCGTATATTTGTGTTGTTATTTAAACTTGTATGCTGCAAACATCAAACCAGTTCCGTTGCTTATCTCCTGGTTATCGTTTTCGAATAGCATTAGTGAGGTGGCTAGTTGTTTGTGGATCTACACCAGCATAGCAGGCAATTGTCGATTAATAATCCAGTGTTTCCCACATTATAACCATCAATAGCATACATATCTAATCCCCTATTTAAATTAATACAACAGATGTAATACATCAATGGTATTTTACTATAACAAGGTGTATGAAGACCGCATTGCTGCCGCTGGCACACCGTAGACTAGTCGTAGATTCGCAACCTGCACCACACCATTGTCATTGATGCATCGTAGGAGTTGAACGGTACATGTTTTATTCAATTCAACATTCAATAGGATATAACAATTACAAGTTACTACATTACAACATAGTGTCAGCATTTTACTCTCAATGGCAGGCCGCATCGCCCTCTCCGAAGCTGTGATGTAGTCGTCGGCGTAGCTATACTACCCAGGCGTAGCCGGGGCCATCGATTCGCATACAATATACACACATGTATCTTGGTCTGTAGAATTACCATAGATAGTCTTGTAGCACGTAATTGACAATTAACAATCCAAAACACTACATGTGTTTTATTCAGTTTAGCATTGGATAACTTATCACATTCTAAAATCAATACAACACATCGAGTAGCATCTTATGACACATCGGCACAGGGGTTGTCTGATACTATTTACAACGCGGTTCCATTTCGTGGCCCCCTAGTGCCGCGTTATAGCGAGGCGTGACTGTATGTATGCCCGAGGAGATCTTCTTTGGACTCCGTAATGTGAATTCATTGAGACAACCACCAGCAAATTATCTTTTAACTATCTATTAATTGATAAAATCAACACAGCATCTATAGCAATACGTAATAATCTGCGTATGGCACAAAACCATCAGAAGAGAGATTATGATACCCGAGCTCAGATGAGCTAATGTTATGAAATTCACATGTAAACCGACGTTAAATAAAGCTTCTTGTATCTTGTTCCAGTTCGCGAAAGAACATTTGATGTGGGCGACCTAGTGTATATCCATAATTCTGGGACAATCTTGGGGCGAAGTAAGAAATTACTCCCAATATGGAAAGGGCCATTTGTAGTTACGAAGGTAGTGTCATGTTTCCTCTACCATATTGCGGGAATATGTGAAACATAATGACAAGCTTAGGATATGTGAGGACCGTGATATCCCCATATGGGTAAGACGGAAGCAGCAGGCAGTCATCGATTTGACTAGGTCTCACACAGGGGCCGCGACCGTTGGTGACCCGCTAGATGGAGTTAAGTCGCTGTTCACAACCAGCCAACCGCTTCCTGGGCAGGAAATGATCACCACTCAAGTAAACATTCCGCGAACTACCCGCAGGGGTTGTCCTATTAATCGACTTCACAGGTATGAGTAACTGCAATTAAGCCAATTATGTTCCAGATGGATGCCACCAACAATGATGGCACAATCACTCCAATCAGGAACTGGAAGCCCAGAAATTTGATTTGGGGATGCTCATGTTTTTGATTTTTATGAAAATCAAAATGTTTCAAAAAAACGAAGTGCAGAATGCAGCATAGTCAGAACAAGATTGTCCGATTTTTGTTAAATGTTCCACCAAGATCCCATGTTGGTGCTAATGAATTTAAGACTGTTGGTTTACTCCCTGTTGAATATCGAGTAGAACAGTTAAAACTGGGCCATATGTTCAATATTATAAATCTAAAGGTACAAGAATATTTAAGAACAAATGTCGAAATGGTACACCATAGATACCCTACAAGAGCCATTCCAAGAGTGTGTCATTCCAAGAGTGAAGGGTTCTGGGCAAACTTCCTTTTTTATTCCAGCATATGCCACTGGAACAAACTGCCTACAGAAATAAAGCAATGTCAAGTTAAAAACAGTTTTAGAAAAAAGGTAACGACCCTACTATATAGCAGATTGATGGCTGATGAATTATCATCTTAAAGTGGCATTTTAAATACTTTTGTTTTGTTAATTTAATCTTACTACCCCGAGGGTAACAGGCAGAGGTTGGCCTAGGTGAAGGTTGCCATTGTGACTGATTGTGTTGTTTTGTTTACAGAAACTAATGAGAGTCTATCAGCAGTCATAGAGGAACAATCTGACAATAGCAATGGACTGATGCAGCTGTTCTGGCAAGAACAAAACGAGGCTTTCTCCAGGAGTCCGACGGGGATGAGATGTCACCCAATGCTCATCAGGTTTGCCATCTACCTTCAATACCAGAGCCCACATGCTTATCAGGCCTTGAAGGATACTGGCGTTCTGCGTCTTCCCAACAAGTCAACCCTGCGTGACTACACAAACGTCATCCAACCTATGTCTGGCTCCCAACCTGAAGTTTTTGAGGTATATTGAATTTCATAACTATTTAAAAGGATACACATCTAGTCAGTTTTTTTTTTTTACTTAAATTCAATGAAATACTGTATTTTTTCTGCCATCTGGAATACAGCTCTGTAGGCATCAGTAATTATTATATTGCTATCAAAAAGACATGTATTCTATCTAAATGAAAGTGCTGCCTGTTAATTTAACAGTGTCTAGGAGTGAATTCCATAGACTCAGCAGGGAAACTGAAAAAGCTAGAGTTCCAGACTTTGTCTTTACTCTGGGAACTGAAAGTGAATTTGAACTTGATGAACAAAGTTATCTGTAATGTCTTATTGGTGTGAGCAATGGTGATCATGCATATCTCAAACATGATGCAGAATCACACAGGGAGCCAATGCAGTGACTTAAAAGCGGCACTGAACAATATAGGTATTTTTATGTTGTCTGTAAATACCTGTGTATTTATTATTGTCACAGAAAGACCTCAAGAAACAAGCTGAACATTTATCACCAGAGAAAGTCACTCTCCTGCATGATGAGATGAAGATAAGAGCAGACTTGGTTTATGTCCGGAGGAGTGACGATGAAATAGTATTTACAAACTCACACTCTTGGACATTTGACGAGGTAGTGTAAGAGGGTTGGCAAGTTTTTGACATGATGCCGAGAACCATGGTTTAAATCATGGTTGCTGATATCCTTTCAGAAATTCCATTGTAAACAGAATGAGTGCAAACCAAATGAATTCATTATTTTCACTGATCAATGCCTTGTAAATATTTTACTGCAGCATTATATCATGTTTAGTGTTATCTACTGGAATAGTAAAAATATTTTAAACTTAAACTTTTCTTGATAATATCGACAATATGTATTTAATGCTTTTAACTACCAGTATTATAAAATCTCAGTTTTATTTATTGTTTGCATAAACTTGGATAGAGCATGTAACACATATCTTTTGGACATTGTTCTAAATTAGATTGGATAATTTGTCTCCAATGTAACACCCTATTTATGAATGTTGTGTGTATTGAATTTCTGCTTTTTAGCTTTACAAAAATATGCTAAAAAGTATGTGGGTCAGGAGTAAAAAAAGTGGGTTATTTTGTCAATTTCAAGCATGTAAGGTGTAATACTTATGAAAGATGTAATATGTTACAGAGTTTGTGGAACATCAATACAACTCATTCAAAACGTTAACAGTACGATATTAAAATTTATTATAATCAAAAGTATATGATACAGATATACACTTTTGTCATGTCTTTACATCCCTAAGTGAGAGATGAAATAATTTAAATCCCAGCATTTTTTAATATTGGATAATTTTCTAGGATCATATTTTAATGTTGCCTCGGTGACATACAGCAACGGCTAATTATGCCTGTTAAAAGCAGATTTATGTATATTGGCTTGAAGAAATAAAATTATTGTATACAGTAGAACCTGTCTTGTAGGGACACTTGTCGGGCCAAGCAAAAGTGTCCCTACATTGTAGGTGTCCCCTCGTCAGAGGGACAGGAATTTGGAAAATAAATTCCAGAACATACAATCTTTATTTACATCCACATTACAACATACCTAAATCACATTTATGTCCACAGTTATAATACCAATAGAAATGAACTGTAATAATATCACATTTAATATTACAGTAGAACCCCACATTTAAGAATGTTTTGGATTAATTCAATTAAGTATTAAAATGCACAAAATACAACTTAGAAAATAGTAAAATGAGACGACACATTAACATTTTCATTTATTTTGTTTGTGACATGTTTCATTATAAGTTTAATTTGGAATAGTTTTTAATATTATTATCTGATTGTTATTTCAAATTTGGTCTGAGGGGCTAAAAGGTGCTGCCACCTCACGCGTCTGGGTAATCACGCTGCGGTTGCCATTTTGTTTATCGTTTCAGCGGCGCAAAACGATCATTTACTTTCTGATCTAACCATGAAAACGACTTCTTACAACTGTCAAACTTCCTGTCTCATAACTTATATACACATTAACATGCTAGGTTACAAAGTAAAATCATTTAAATTCCTGTAAAGAATACAATTCACAAATCAGTATCGTGGCAACTCGACATTGCCGGTAACGCGCAGGCCGTGGATTACCGTGGTGTAAAATCAGTATTTTATCGCGGAAATGTTTGTTTTATCCTAAACTAATATGAAACTTAGCATAAACTCAGTAGGCTTATCTTACGTTTGTTGTCGCTCGACATAACTAGAAACTTGGAGAAAAATAAAATAACTGTGGATAGATCGATTGCGAGCGGCTGTAATTTTAAATTGGTCACCAGTTGTGGGTCGAGATCCCGTGCGCTTTCTCCGTTCCCAGCATCCATTGTATTGAACAGGAAATGGTCGCTGCCATCTTTAAATACTGAAATATATTTATCAAAATAAAGTTGACTGTCCGCCCTAGCAGGTGAAAAATAACAAAAAATCGCTGTCCGCATCCGCGTCCACCAGGTGGCCGCTCATCTCAGGGATATTTCCGTTGAAAAGTGATCGGGACATCGGAACACTGTCCGTACATAGCAGGTGGCCGCTCGTCGCGGGGGCCGCTGAAGACAGGTTCTACTGTACACGTAAATATTCACTGATGAGGCATGTAACAGTAAGATGTAAATTCTAACTGATCTAGCGCCCAGTGCCACCTTTCTCAATGATAGGATCATTGACATGCATGCATTACAACTACAATTACATTTTTGTCAGGTTATCTCATCCACAAGTGATAAAGCCTCGCCCAACCAGCGCCTGTACAGACTACACCGAAATGGCTGTTGTATACAAAGCCAGGAACCACTACGCTGCAGCCAAGATTTGTGTATTTTATCTCAGATGCACCACATTTGATGAAAATACGCAACAACATTCACAAGTCCAGGCCTGGTGGATTTAGATACCTATGGGTGATTATTGCACATAATAATTATTTTAAATGATTATTTTATACGGATGTACTCCATGAGTGTTCTATCCATCCAGCATTTATTATAGGAACTTTGTGAGTGTTATTTACACTACTAAATATTGTATTGCTAGTGGGGTTAATTTTGTAAATTACATTGTTGTGTTGAAACTTACAGGTTTATACTGGAAGAGGAAATGCAGGAATTTGCATAAGTATGTCAAGAAAAGACGACAAATGAGATCCACAAAGATTAGCCAACCGACAGAAAGGGCCAAGAATTGGCAGTTCATAGAAATCATGAACTTTCTTGAATGATATGTTCAATTTAGGACAGAAATGATCTATGATGACCAGAAGAAGAGGAAAGATGCTCCAAAATGTCATGTCCTATGTCTGGTACATGTACTGCATAAATCTCAGATGATTTTCTTGAGCACCTCAACAAAAGGAAAGTGTTAGACATTCGCAGCCAGCTAGCAAGTAGATGCGTGCTAACAGTTAACGCTGACTATGTGCATTGTGAACCGTCTTGTTCAGTGAGTGCGTTTTCCAGCATTGCCACAGATGATGTTATCTTATTAGTAAGGAAGTATCCAACAAAAACAAGCATTCTTGTGCCAACATTAGCTACAATCATCAACATGTCTCTCGAGTCAGGCACCGTGCCAGCCACATTCAAACATGCGGTGATCGCCCCTCAACTAAAGAAACCAAACCTGGATCCAGACTTGATGAACAACTACCCGGGGTACCTGACAATACAAAATTTTTCTTTTGTTTCAAAGTTGCTGGAGTGTCACATAACAGTACAACTTCGCCAGCATCTAGACAACAGCGATTTATTGGACATTTTCCAAAGTGCATACCAATAACATCACAGCACAGAGACAGCGTTGGTGCGTATCCAGAACGACCACCTTAATTCCGTCGACAGAAAGAAAGGTGTGCTGACAGTGCTGCTTGAATTAGGCATCCCACAAGGGTCTGTGTTGGGTTCAGTCCTCTCCTTCATCTACATGCTGCCATCTTCAGAAAGCACCAGCTTCAATACCATCTTTATGCAGATGACGCCCAACTCTACCTAGACGTAGAGTACGGGATGGAGAAGCTGCCGAAACAGCCTGTCACGTCGAACGAAGAAGAACTTTGAAGAAGCGAGACTGTGGATGTCAGACCACAATCTCCAGCTGAACGAAAGCAAGACCGAGGCACTTATCATCGCGGCACCAAATTGTAAGCATCTCGTGTGTTAGTGTAAGATGTCTCATGTGTTAGTGTATGCGGATGTAACATTGTGCCATCAACGACCATCCGTAACCTTGGGAGTATGATCGACGGTGGACTGACAATTTCGTCACAGTTATCGCGCATGTGCAAGTCTGTGAACTACCATCTTTATGCAATCTCAAAGATAAGACGTTGTCTAACTCCGAAGCGTGTCCATGCCCTAATGATATTGCAGCTGGATTACGGCAACGCGCTGTTGTCTGACATTATGGAGGCACTCATGGCTAAGTTGCAGATGGTGCAACATTCAGGCGTGACCATTATAAATCATTGGTACATGTGTTCTCTGCCTTGCACGAGCTTGCACCAGGATACGTTCATACTCGCCGAACCATAACCTCCGGTCTGCTGATCAGCGGTTGCTCATGGTTCCAAGCTACAGTTTTCAAGACTGTCCTCAAGACATGTTTATTTAAACTAGCGTACTTCCAATGAGGAACTGTTCTGTGTGATACTCATGATAATGTATTTCATGAATTGTTATTATTATTATTTTTACAACTAGTTTATTATTTATTTACTTATAATCTGTAGTATTATTTTTAGCTTGTGCTCAGTCCATGGCACAGACCTTTCCAGGTAGAATCTTAGTGCCCGTACAGGTCACAGGAGTCGGTCTTCAGCCATGCCATTGGTCAAATGATGGTCAGGTGCTGGAATAGTGACTGAAAGCACGCACTTCGGGCCCTTGCTCAACACTTGTGCTTTGACATGAATGAAGGCCTACTCGGAGAGTCCAGCCTGTGGTCTGTTGTAGTCGGGCATGTTTGAAAGCATCAATTTCACACCGATGTTTTTGTCGGAAGCAATCGCGATGAGGAAAACTGTCTTCCATGTAAGCAGCTGATCTGATGCTTAGTCCTTGCAGTTCGAAAGTTGTTTTGTCAAAACCAAGCCAAAATTTCACTGTTCCATTTCGATATTTCAAAGTAACGCCTTCAGTGCAGGATTCTGTCCTACTTCTGCGCCGGAATTACATTAAAATTTAAAGGGTGAAGTCAAACAATGGCTAATAAGAGAAAAATACAACTGAAAAGTGATCTGAAAATAGCCCACTATATTGCAGAGGTGAAAAGGAAAGCGATAAACTGTAACTCAGCTTAGACAAAATATAATATCAGCTCACAAAACTGAAAAAATATGGAGCTACGTAAAGGCGAGAGTTAAACAATGGCGGCGCCAAGTGGGAAGAGAAGGGACTCAGTGACTGGATAGGGTGGTGGGAGCTTGTAGGGATAGGTCATATTTCATTTCATCATTTATTTTGGCGAGCAACTTGGGTGCAGCCAAGTCTACTGCATCTTGTGAAGCGACATATCCAGGCAGTTTTATGTTAGGCAGTAAATACATCATTTTGTGTACCACAGTGCAATCACAAAGGCAACGAAAAACGGACAGCCTGGTGCAATGCCATCTGTGTTAGCTGTGGGTGCATTATGAGTGCATTGGAGAACAGCCAGAAGTGTGAATCAATTCAAAGTAGCACTCAAGATGCATCTGTTTACAGATTATTATTTTGACACTCTGTGATCACAGTTAATCAGTCAACTATTCCTACATTTATTTTAATTAATTATTTTAATTAGTATATATTTATACTATTTTATTTTTATTTACTACATATTTATACTATTTTACTTATTTATTCATTTTTAATACAGTGTGTAGTTTTGTGCCAATTTAAGTCTGTATTTTAAAGTATTATATTTGTTTTATTAGCATATCTACATTTTATCAAAGTAGTATTGTATTAACTTTTTTGTATTATTATTATTATTATATATATTATGTTATTAATATGTATTTTTAGTATAATTATTTTAGGAATAATCATTGTAAAGCGCCCCAGAACAATTATTTGGATGGGGCGCTATATAAGAAATAAACTATTATTATTATTATTACTTGCTTGTGGAGCTGCCATACATGCAAAAATTGCCGGGTATTGTTCTGCAACTGGTGAAAACTGTATTAAAGCTAGAGGCTATATCCAGCTCAGAGAAAACAATGCTATTAATTCAGCTGATGAAGGAGCAGTGCAATGCAAATGATGCCATTAGAGAAAAAACCCTGATCTAATCCAACAAGTTGCAACTGTACGAGATGAAGCAAACTATATCTGCAACATTTGAGTGGTGTATTGCAAGCGTGACAGACTATCATTAGACGTGGCAATCTTAATGCAGCTGACATGTTCACTGCGGTGGCAAGTTGCCAAAAACGTAGTGTCCTCATGTTTGATGACCAGATTTTGCGTAACATTCATATGGTCACCACTGTGGACAATAGCGCTGCACAAGGCATCCGGCGATACTCCAAAAGACCTCCTAGAAGCCGCCCCATGGAGCGACATGGTGTAAAGACACTGACGAACTGACTATCACCTGTGGTGATATAGTCATGGAAGACACAAATGTGGAGGAAGTGAAGCAAGACTAATGATCTCATCACAACTGCAACAGAGGACATGAATGGTATCATCATAGGCGTGTGCCGGTATTTACGAGGCTTGGGTGGTCGTGGGAATAAATTGTGTTATTTACAAGGGAGGAGATCCATCTGGTGTGGGCCACGAAAGCCAGAGGGGAAGGTGGAGAGAAGGTCAGAGTGAATGCCAACTTATGTCGGAAGTTCACATACAAATGTCTGGATTCTGTGAAAAATATGCGAAAACCAACGATTATAAGGTTCTGAAAAGAAGGTTGGAAGTGACGATGTGAGAAGAGTTTGAGAATGAGCCTGCACTGGACAGGAAATCTCATTTGCATGGGATCATGTATGGGAATGAGTAGGGAAGGTGCCGGGTTGTAGTAATACCTTGAGTGGTAAGACGGAGTAGTGATGAGTGGAGACGTAGACTCACTCATCACAACTGCAACTGAGGACATTGTGCCCTCCATAGCAGGTATACAAAATGACAAAGTTAACAAAATTAACAATTTCCTTAGAGATAAGTGTCACAATACAGGTGCCCGGTTTGTTGACAACGATGAAAATTTCTTGTTCCGTGATGGATTTTGCGACGTGTCTTCAAATATGATGGTAGTTGTCTTTCTGCTTTCAATGTGAACAAGTTGAAGAGAAACCTGTCACTAAGGCACAATAGCCATCAGAATGTCGGAGTGGGCTGCAATGTGTCAATGCCGACTGGTAACAGGTGTACAAAACACCAACACAGATGCTGACAGAAACATGGTAGAAATCTTCTGTATGAAAAATACTATATACGAACCGGAAAGACATAAAATAATTTATTTTGGTAATTAATTAAGACATATCCACAAACGAATTAGTATGCTACAGGGGACACTTCGTAGGTTTTCTTTTTCATGATATTAGTCTGAAACACGAGGAGCAAAATAATCGAAGGGACCATGGAGTTTTAATATACACATTGATGAACTCGCTCTGCATGACCCACTAAAGTAAAGAATGACATTGCCGCCACACTGGACAGGAAATGTACAACAATTCTTGTGATGCTTGATTTGTCGTTTGCATTCTAACAAGTCATTTACGAGTTATTGGTGACTCAACTTGAAGTCATGTCAGCATCACCGATAAGGCACTTGCGTGGCTGAGATCATACATTCGCAAGTGATATCAGAAGGTGCTAGGCGGAAGTGTTGAGTCAGGTGGTTTGGTCTTGGTGTGTGGTGTCCGTCAAGGGTCACGGCTAGGGCCTGTATGTACACAAAGCCGATTGGAAGAATTATTGCTAGACATGGCATGAACCATCACCGTTATGCTGACGACCTTCAGATCTACCCGACTGTTGATCACGATGAATCAACTGTGGCAGCACTTGCTAAGTTAGAATTGTGTGTTGCTGAGGTAGCTGCGTGGCCGACAAACAACAAGTTAAGACATGGAGTAATCCGAGGTGGTCATGTTTTACTTGGCAAAGAAATGCAACAGCCTGCCTGCTGATTTGCACATTACAGTAGCCGGCCATCAAATTCAAACGTCATCGTGGATGCGCTGTTTGGGTGTGATATTTGACTGTAACCTGAGGATGGAGTGGCTGACTGCCAACATTGTGAAGGTATGTTATTACCATAAAAAAAACATTAAAGGTGAATTTGCTCACACCTAACAAATGAATCGTGTAAAATACTTGTTCACGCACTAGTGACATCCCGCTTAGACTATGGTAACTCACTTCTCCATGGTCTACCAAGCAATACGATGCAACAGCTGCAAAGGGTGCAGAATTGTGTTGCTCGTACAATTACGCGCACGAGGAAATATGATCATATCACACCCGTGTTCACCCGTGTTGCAGCGATTACACTGGCTACCTACGTGCTGCTATATACCTACTGTGCACTGAATGGGCTAGCACTGGTCTACTTTAGCGAGTTCATTAGCTTGACTGGGAAAATTTTAGCATGACGAGATTTTAAATAAAACTTGGAGCATTATTTAAAAAAATTAATACTTTGCATGCCATTTCTTCTAACCTTTTAACGTCGAGGTGTTCGGTGTTAGCGGTCTTTAAAAGGTCATGATGCATGGATGAATAATAATTGTAAATAAAGCGAAGTGCTCTCTTGAATTTTTCAAGTTTTTTGGTGTTAGGTTGGCTACAAAAATGCCAGATCAAAGGACAGTAGTTGAAGCTTGATGTTATGAACGATTTGAAAATTGCAAGTTTCCCTTGTCGAGTAAGGAGATGACCGAGACGTTTTAAGACCACTAACTGTTTAGCTGCCTTTTTGCAGATGTTAGCGATGTGTGTTAAAAGTTAATGAATGATCAATCTCAATGCCGTGAAGGACAACAGGGTTTTCACATTGAATGGTAGTGTTTTCCAAAGTAAAATTTGTTATGTCCCTTGTTCCCCTCTTGCCGAAGTTAATTGCTTGGAATTTAGATGGGTTGACATGGGACGGCATCTGGTTGATATTGAACCACTGTAATATAGAAGTACAAGTCTTGTTGCAAGGTGTGAATGAGTGTCAGAATTTGAGTGAGCATAAGACAGGGTGTTACCATCAGCATAATTGTAGAGAGAGGACTTATCCAAAAGTGAAAAATATCATTAATAAAAACATTGAAAAGAAGAGGGCCAAGAATAGAGCCTTGGGGTACACCTCTGACGATGTTAGCCCACTCACTGTAGTGATGTCCTAATTTCACTCGCTGTTTCCTGTTGCTGAGATAGTTACTAACTAAACTGCATGATTTATCAGAAAGGCCATAAGCACTGAGTTTACCTAAGAGCAGGCTATGAGGGAGGCAATCAAAGGCCTTTGTCAAGTCCATGAGAATGGCTGCGACATACTTATGGCTGTCAAGTGCCTTGCCAATCCTCTACTAGTCTCAGTAGAGTGGACTGACATCCCATGCCCGACCTGAAAGCACCGAGGAAAGGGTTGAACATATTCTCAAAATGAGTGCTTAATTGGGAGTTGATGGCCTTTTCAAATAGCTTAGAGACGAACGGGAGAATGCTAATCGGTCTGTAGTTTTGCTTGTCTAACGGATCTTTTTTCTTATACACTGGGATAACTTGAGCTTCTTTCAGTCTGTTTGGGAAGGCTGTGGTTCTGATACATAAACAGAACTCTACGATCTGCCTCGCAGCCTCACCTTTTGCTCATACCTGCCTCACAAACTGTCATACATGGTGATCACCGTTTCGCCCTGTACTTCTGTGGAACAATTTCCCTAACAATTTGTCTAACAATTAATTTATGTCTTGGGTTGGTCGCTAGGTGGCGTAAGGTGGTACATGTTTATATTTCACTGCTCGTTCAAATTATATTTTGTAATCAAATTCTGCATTTTTGTGTTTGACAATACTGCAGTTTTAAGACCAACACACTACTTTATTATTTGGACACGCAGAATTTTCTTTAATAAATTATACCAGTTACGCCGCTGAAATTAAACATTTACAACATAGTGGGCGATAATACAAGCCGATTTCATTTTTAACGCCAGTACGGTTATATAAATAACATACAAAGACAGGGGTAGCCCTTATAAACTGTTGACTAACAGGCCTTTTCATAAGACGTTTCTTTATACCCAGAATCGCCCTGGGGTGAAGACATCTAAATGTTTCACTTGCATGGGCACTAAACGTCTTATTACTTTGCACAGGCTTTGTTGAGTGTGAAATTTGTTGTCTTTTACAGACATCACGGCTGGACTATGGGAACGCAGTCCTATACGGCATATCAGACCACCTCTTAATGCACCGCCTTGAGATGGTACAGCGCTCGGCGGCCAGAGTCGTCCTAGGTATCAGACGGAGCGACAGGCGAAGCATAACGGCTGTATTGCAACAACTCCACTGGCTGCCCGTAAAGTGTCGCATCGAGTACAAGATACTCGTTATTGTGTTTCGCGCCTTACACGATCGGACTCGCGTCTCTCATCACGCCGTATATGCCACGTCGCGCCTTGCGATCTGCAGACCGTGCGTTGCTAGTGGTTCCCCAGTACAACCTCAAACGTTATGGACGCCGTTCATTCTCCCGTGCAGGACCAACTCTGTGGAACGCACTAACTGTGGATTTACGTTCCACAGAGTGCATGAACAAATTTAAAGCGCACATTAAGACATTCTATTTCAAAATTGCTTTTAATATCTAGTTACTCTATACCTTTTTAGATTGATATTAGTGTTTTAAGTAGCTCAGCTAGCATTAATTTAAATTATTTATTGTTTTTAGATTTAGATTCATTTGAAACTACTGATTTATTTTATTATTAATTTTAAATAACACTTGATTATGTCTAATGTCACCATTGTTCTCATTGTGTGTTTTATTTTTATCTTGTTCTGCAGCTTCTAGAAGCCATGCTTTTACCTTGTGTAACACACTGGCACAGTGGTCGGATGTCATTTCAATGCCCTCAAAATACAGTCGCGCCTCGCTATAACGCGAATCGGCTATAACGCGGTCGGTCGTGGACCCCGAATTTCTGCCGCCAGGGGAAAAATGGGCGCTGCAGCTAACAATAACGCTGTAATTAACTGTCACTTATTTTATGAAGTCCTCATGTTTGTCTTGTACAGGTGTATCTAGAAACAATTTAATGATATTATGAAATTTAACACAAAGAACAACTGTGTTGCTGAGTTCGTTGTTTGTTCTGTCCCTGGCTTCTGCTCTACCGTCGGCTTCGCGGCACCAATCCAATCGTTTTTCAAACCGATCTATTGTGTAACCATCGCTTGCTTTGTGTGGTAATTTCTTAAGTGTTTGTTTAAAACGTTACCAATTCCTTTGATTGCATTTAATTAACTTTAGGTACAGTAAATTTGGTACAAAGCCCTGTTTGTTTGCGCCGATATCAATCGCGTTTGTCTCCTGCCAGTTCGCTGTGGCTTCGGCGAAGGTGCCCGTTCGCTGTGGCTTCTGCAAACGGGCGCCTTCGCCGGCTTGTAAATGGCAATTAAATTGCTTACGAATCGGGCGGTGACGAAAAATAATTATGGTACTGAAATCGCAGGCTAACAGTTATGTTATGTTTTCTTCACTACGTCTACGAAAAAACATTTACTTGTGCGCAAATATATGAATTCGTCAACTGCGTGTGAACTGCAGTAGCTTCGAACCACCGTGAATTGCATTATAAATCGGCACGGTAAATGTGCGATCTAAATTTTTATTTTGGGATTGATTGAAAGATGAAATCAAGCCAATAGTGAGCGCAATTAGTATAAGTATTAATATTTGACCGACTTCAGCAACATGTCAATTCATTTGTGCATTTCAGCTGCTGAGTTCAAGGTTATTTTAGACCGCCACAGCAGTACTGTGTTATCGCTCCGCCTCAGTTCGCATCGCCAGACGAGGCGCGTTGGCTCTGAATTTATTTCAAAACTGTACACCATTCGCAAGATGTACTCAGTTCAACATACAACAGTGTATATTATTTTAAAGTAATACACATTTACGTTGGTTTCAATGTCAGTTAGTTTTATAAATCACGCATACACCGCGCAACCAGCTCATTGGCTTCTGTTGCTGTTGTGGCATTTTGGGGTGGTGGCGCCCCTGGTGGAATATAATCTATAACACGCCTCGTTTACAATGCGGTTCCATTTTGTGGACCCCAACTACCGCGTTATAACGAGGCGCGACTGTACATGAGCACACAAGAATCCTTGACATATATACACAGTCTGCCATGCCTTAATCTTTGTTTCAACCAGAAATTACTGCCAATACCCCATTCCAGGCCACCAGTTAAATTGACCTTGATCCTACTGCTAGCGGGAGATGTCAGTCTAAATCCTGGACCTGTGATCAGGCATGACATTCGCCTGGCACCACTAACATTCGTTCCATTCGAGAGAGAAACCGCCTCTCTTACCGATCTAATAATTTCTAAAACTTAGAATTTTGTATACATATATCTTTTTATGTCGTTTAAATTGTAATATGTTGTGAAGCGCCACGAACGATTATGGATGTGCCGCTATACAAAATAAATATTATTATATTATTATACAACAATAGACATTCTTGCTGTCATTGAGACCTGACTCAGACCCCATACAGCTGCATGTATTGCTGATATTTCCTCTCCTGGCTATACCTTCCACCATCGACCATGTCCAGTTGGACGAGGCGGTGGTGTTGGTTTTCTCATTTCAAAATTGTTCAAATTAAGTAAACCTGCACACCAGCCCTGACTATATGTAGCATTCTGATATTTTTGTTGTTTTTCTGCTCGACGTGCAGTGAACGCCGTGAACCCGCGATTATCGTGTATTCGTCCGACATTAGCCCGTCTATCGTCCGACCAAACTAACAGACATTTTTGTTTTTGCTCGACGTGCCACAAATTCCATGAACCTGCGACTATCGTGAACTCGTCCGTCATCGGCCCGTCTATTGACCGACCAGACGCTAAGTCATCAATAGACTCTACATATCCGTGTAATCCGGGTTAGCCTGTCATTTATAGAAATGTTGTATTTTGCCTCGTGTTTAAGGTGGAGTTAATGTTACAATTATGTTTGTATCATGTAAAAGTATGTACCATTCGTTATTTTTGAGCACCCAATAGACTATGCCGCTTACAGAAATAGCCTTTGTATTTGTTTCCATTATTTGGTTGGGTTTAGGTATCGATTTTAATAATTCCATTAATAAAGTTGGTCCTTTTTTCTTGGTTGTTTAGGTTACGCTACATATTATTATTCCTAAACCTTAACCATAACATCTTGAACCCGAACAGGACCTGAGCCATCTAGTACGGAGACCTTGCCAATCCTTGACACTATATCAGCTTTGGATCTATGTGTGTTAACATATCAAATTAGTGCCTCTCTGGGTATTTCATTTGTATTTATCGCCCTCCAGGTCACCCAGCTAATTTCTTCGAAGAATTCCAGGATCTTTTGGAAAATGTTGCAACCATGCACAAAGAATTTTACATTATTGGCGATTTTAATCTTCACCTGGCTACACCATCTGCAACAACTACCACGTTTAATGATATAATTTGACACAAAACAACATGTCAATTTCCCAACAGACATACATGACCTTTGGCTCGACATCTTGATAACTCGCTCCTCTTGTAAAAACATTACAGACACCCACAGTTGCAGATGGCTTATCGGACCATAACACAGTAATTGCAGATCTTAAGGTTCCTATCGCCCCAGCCATGTCCAAACACAACGCCCCAGCCATGTCCAAACACAACGCCCCAGCCATGTCCAAACACAACGCCCCAGCCATGTCCAAACACAACGCCCCAGCCATGTCCAAACACAACGCCCCAGCCATGTCCAAACACAACGCCCCAGCCATGTCATTCACAGCATCAACATTGCATCATTCATGACTGATATAATCAAGTCCGACCTTGTCACACATCCTAAAGAACATGTATCAGACCTATACAAACATACATCAAATACTTAAGACATTGCTTGACAAACATGCACCCATTAAATCTAAATCTGTCTCACAAAAGCCGCCAGCTCCTTGGATGACCCCGGAAATAATCCAATCTAAACGTGTTTGGCGTAAATCTCGTTCATCCTTAGACAGGTCACGCTACACACGGCAATGTTGTCTATATAACTGACAAATGTCAAAAGCAAAGTCGTATTACTACGAAAGTATGGTCTCAAATAACTCTGCTACACCAAAACAGCTATAGAAGTGCATAAATCAGATCTTACACAGGCGGCCTGCTCCTTCTCTACCAACCCATGCATCAATCAAGTCATTGTGTAACTCTTTTTCTAGTCATTTTAAAGACAAAATCAGCCTCATACACTCAGCTTTCACAGATCATACTCTAGACACTGTAAATGCTGACTCTCCACAACTAAATTATCAAAATACAACTAAAAGTAAAGAGTTAATGTTTGGAGGGGGAGGACTACTCAGCCACCAAAACCGATATTCATAGATAATCAAGAAGTAGAAACAGTGAAGAGCTCAAGTACCTAGGTACATTACTTGGCGAAAGCTTGTCATTCTGTGATCATGTTTATTATGTTTACAAGAAAGTGCAACAATGACTGTTCCTACTGAGAAAGCTGAAAAGTTTCGATGTTAGCCAGCACGTTCTCCAACTTGTTTACAGGAGTTTAATAGAGAGCGTTCTATCTTTTAACATAATCACGTGATATGGCTGAATAAAATAAAGCTTGCTCGTGTTGTCAACACAGCTAGCAAGTTGATTGGTAACAAACAGAAACAGCTGTGCAGTATATACAATGCTGCACTGAGAAGGAAGGCCAGACAAATATTGTACGATCCTACACACTCTGAATGACGCTTTTCAGAAACTTTCGTCAGGCAGATGTCTAAAAGTTCCACTAACTAAAAAGAACCTAATCAAGAAATCGTTTATACCCTCTGCCATTTAAATTTTGAATTCTAAATGTTAATGTACTGTATACTTCTTTTATTCCATACATGTATTGTACTGATTTATCTAATCTTATTTATTTACCAATTTTAGTCAATATTATTAATGTTATCACATTGGGTCTTATCAAAGAACCTTTTAAGGAATATTACTTGTTTATTTATTATTTAGAGTACTTATTTATATTAAATATTATTTTTAATTACTGATGTATGACGTTTTGTTTATGTTTCACCTGATGATTATTGAATTCATGTACTTATTTTGGGGTCACAAAATAAACATCTTGTTCTTGTTCTATATACTTAATTTATTTACTTTACCAATTTTAGTACTGATTAGTATTATTACCATTTTAATGTGACCAGCATGTCCAGAGCCACAGAGATCAATCATGCACAGGTGCAATGTTTCTACATCTTAGAAACCCAACTAAACAAGGGTTTCAAGGCAGTGAATGTGTAAAGATGGACAAGGGTGGACTGACTGCTGTCCATGTGCCAAGAAGAATCGTGGCCAGGGGTGGACAAAAGCAGGTGGGAAAGATGACATCTGGAGGGAGATGTAGAAGAGTGACGGTGGTCTGATCATCTAGCCAAGAGAAAGGATGGATCCACTGATGAGGTGGACTGTCTGGATCTGTTGGGGCCTGCAGCAGCAATGGGTGGACAGATGCTGTGCTGCTTCTACACTGGCTGCACCTTTCTGTGGACTTCACAAAAGCTTCACTGATCAACCTAGGTAGGTTATGTCTAAACAACCATATTTTACAAACTGTCAGTTTACTGGCCAGCTTTGGCCAGTCTGCACGTAGGAGTTGGCCGGTTTGTGCAGTAGAGTTAAGCACCCATACCATAATTATACTATACTTTAATAAGAATATGAAATGTTATCATCAGGTCAATTGTTTAATTTGAAATGATGATGCATTTACTCCACACTAGGCGAGGCAGTGGAGCACCATGACGCTTGAGCACAGCACTGGTGAAGCAGTCCATTGAACCTGGAGCACAGCACTGGTGGAGCCGTCCATTTAACTTAGAGTCTGAAGCATAGCACTGGTGGAGCAGTCCATTCAACCTGGAGCACAGCAATGGTGGAGCTGTCCATTTAACTTAGAGGCTGAAGTATAGCACTGGTGGAGCAGTCCATTCAACCTGGAGCACAGCACTAGTGGGGCTATCCATTCAACCTGGAGCACAACACTGGTGGAGTTGTCCATTCAATTTAGAGGCTGGAGCACTGGAGCAGTCCATTCAACCTGGAGCACAGCACTAGTGGGGCTGTTCATTCAACATAAAGGGTGATGTTTGTTCATTCAACATAGAGGGTGATGTTGTCAGGTGATTGAGAGCATGACTTTGTCAGGGAAATTTAAGGATGTTGAGCCGTCAAACTTCAGCCAACCTAGTTTACAAGACCAAAACTCTGTAACAGTTCCCCATATCACCCACAGTCAAGGAAAGGTGTCATTGTGCCATGAGACAAAAAATACTGTATGACTTGATTTGAAAGGACAATGAAGGAGTCAATTGAGTTGAGCAGTTTTCGAGCTATTGTGAAATACTGAACAATGACATCAAAGAGGAAGCCCGCCCGTCTTGCATATTTTTTAAAATAATAAATTGATGACATGAAATAAAGGTAATTGCAATTAATTAATCAATCAATTAATTAACAAATTAATTAAGGTAATTGTCATTACACCACCATTAGATAAGCTGTTTGCCTGAGTTTGGGTAACGCTTACCTCCATTCAAGCGAGTCTGCTCGGAAGCCATTCATGGACATTTTAGGTGGGAACGAGGGGCTGAGATGACTACTCCAAACTTGTTCTATAAGAGCATCAAATCATAATTCCTTACAACAGCAATTATAGCATCACAAGTTTCCAAACGAGTCAGAAAGTGTGTGTATCCGTGTGATCGCTGTCTAAAGAACATGTAAAAGAAGTCGTAGAATGTTCCTAGTGCGGATGCTGGATGCGTGCGTCTTGTGTTGGGATGGATGAGACGTTGTTGCGAAAATGGAGCAGCGCCAACAAAGATTTCCTGTGCGAATCATGCTCCTTCACGAATGACACCTATGATATGGTGAAAGCTCTGGAAAGATTCGTGATCAGCTTCAGTATACTGTTGTGTATTGGGGTATCCGTAGTTTAATTATTATTATTTCTTAACCATGAATATTGAAATATGTTGGAAAATAAAAAGATGACGTGAGTTTTAAAATGAATTGTTGAACTATGTATACTGATTCGTGCCAATTATATTACGGTTATTAGGGTAGATCGAGTGCTTCTATCAAGCCTTTTTAGACATCAAACAAAATAATCTATCAGAATGCCTTGGCATAGCAGCTTAGGCTTGGCATATTCCTTTACTAGCTCTGATCAAGGTTGCTATGTGAAATTTTTGATTTGGTGTTTATCGCGTTTTGCCCTCAAACCATTCATATATGAAGACCATGAAATTTCCATATTATGTCATGTGTTACAAATTGTTTTATTCATTTAACAGATTATTGCGTGCAGCAGGCGCCAGACATGTCTTATGTTATCGAGAAGATGCGAAAAGAATAATTGCTGTTAGAGACGTATATAATGTCGCCAACCGTTACAGATGGAACAGAATTCACAAACGTCGATGTTGTATTGACTCAAATTTTGCAGATGCTAGACCTGATGAAGCTGGACGATTACATACCTATACAACCATTGTCGGGAATGGAAATTGCCTATATTGCACGATTTCGTTAAACACATTTGATAACGAAGACAACCACATCTACACGTGCCTTAAAACTGCAATACAACTTTATCTTCATCGTTCACATTACGACATACACTCAGCAACAAATTCGGGCAAATGATGCGTCCATCATGGTTAGCAGGTACTGGACCGTGCTAGCACTTGCGACTACACCAGGTGGCTATAGTGAGATGATGCATATCTAGGCATGCAGTGCTGCCCTTGGTCAAGCAGTTGACTCGTATTACCCTCTGCGGTCAGATTGTGACGTCTTTTTTAAAAAACGTCACTTGCTGTGATGTGACAACAGTTGCAACCACTAGTGTAATGTGCCTCATGTGGGCGAATGGACAAGATGTCTTTCACTGCAAACCACTTCAGCATGCGCCAAAGAAAAACAGGCAAGGCTATCCATGGCCGCCTGTGTGTCAAAGCTCCAGACTGACCATTGATACAGCTGATGACCAGCAATGGTCTGCTCCTTTACCAATTGCCATGCGACAACCTCACTTGACCTCTATGTAGGTCACAGAAACATGTGCTCTCGCCGTCTTGTGAAAAATTGTTTTCATTTGTGAATTGAGTTTAGTTTATTTGAAGTGTGTTCGTCTAGTTGACTACTGATGTCATGCGGCATTTGGCAGATTTTACCGAGATCATTTCTGCACACACTAGTTCCATCCACTCGACTGGACATTTTAAAGTTACTTAAGTCTGTGTTCAGCCATTCATGTGACAAGTGGCTTACGTCCAACAAAGGGCAGTATATATCGCATGGTTTGAGCAAATATACACCTGTACTGCTACAGTGCAGTCTGATGTCAATGGATTTGTGATGGACGGCTTATGGCAAGACAATGACAGCAAATTCAACGCCAAATTCAATATGCTTGAACTACCATTCTACTCTCCCCAAGGCATAGCCCTGGATGTTCCAGCCAGTCACGGCACGGAAGCCGAAGCCTTGACCAACCCATTCCGAGTCTTACACCGCACCCAACGGTGAGTGGCAAGGCGTTGAAATTAATGTTATGGGGCTCTGGAAGAATGGCCCTGGAAGGCACAACTCCACGAGTAGACTGCCTGCCAATCCTTTCCGGTAACAGGGAAATGTTAACCGAGGAGGTCCCTGGACAAACACACCCCGGTCGGAAGTAAGGTACTCTTGCGCCGGCCAGAGCGACGAATTTGCTCACAGGGCCCCTAAAAAGGCCCAAGTTTGTCTGGCCTAACCCGCCAGACGGACTCACACACTGGGTTACATCAAACTATGAAACAAAGAAAATGCCCCCTGGCATTGTCCTCCCAGTTATCTTGGAGGACCTTGGATCGGTCCCTGACAAAGCTCTTGACCCAGACGGTAGATGCCCTGATGGCGGGAAACAGTTTCAGGGCCAGAGAGGACTATCTCTGCATTTGAGATCCGCCCACATGGAGCTGTACCAATCGCGAGGTACAGTGGAGATCGCCAAGACGATCCGCGATCAGAAGAAAACCAGATGGGCTAGCGAGGAGACCGCGGTGATGGCGCAAGAAGAGTAGGCTCTTGAGGGGTGGCTGTATGTACATTAACCAGGCGTTGGTTAAGTTCATGGCTGGACTGACTTTTCATTCCATAAAGTCATAGAAAGCAGCAGTCATACCGCGATCTGGTGAGATCGTACATGCCCACCACAGGCAGCCTAGGTGTTAAGGAGGTAGTGATTCCCCCACGGAGAGCAGCTCGTGGTGCCGGAGGAATTGCACTCAGGCCTCGCTCCGAGCCCAGGGGAGATGAGGTGTGAGCCTCTACGGAGACCGGCAGCTCGAGGTGCCGAGGGTCGTCCCCCTAGACCTCACTCCCCGCCCTGAGATGAGGCGAACCAGTCTCCAGTGAGAGCTGCCGAGGCCGAGTTCCCCAGGGCTCACCCGGGAAGCGAGCAGGTGGAAAGATTACCTGACACGCGTGGAATTGATACCATAGAGGAAACCTAGAGACGGGACTACCATTTAATCATTACTCAGACCTTGCGAGCGAAGCGTAGAGTGGCGTACTCTCGTATCCAGGCCCTTTACAAATCCTCCAGGACTAGCTGCGCGAAAACAGTATTGGCAGGCAAGTGGCGTGAAGTTGCTCCCACTCTTTCTCTACGGGAGCAGGTTGCCTTCTGGAAACCTTTGCTCGAAACACTGTCGACCCCTGACAGGTGAGCCCCCCCCCCCGGGACCCTGAATAAGAAATTGTAGAGCCTATATCGACGGTGGAGGTGGCACAGCATCTCAGGAGTATGAAGGATGGAGTGGCCGGACCAGATAACAGAGTCCGCAGTGACGTATGTAAGCTGAGTGCCGAGTCGCTCACTTGTCGTTTCAATGTGTGGTTGCTCACGGGCACAGCGCCTGAGGCTTTCAGCATGGAATCACCGTTTTGATCCCAAAGACGCCAGAAGGCGCAGAGCCCCGGCACTATCGACCTATTACAATGGGTCCGATCCTGTGTCGTTTGTTCCACCAAATCTTGGCAGAGTGGGTTGAACGGCACTATTGTATCTGTGGTAGACAGAAGGCTTTCAGGAAAGGTGATGGACTTGGCGAGAACACTTACATTCTTCGGAATGTGATAGCCGATCACAAGGTTAGATACCAGTCCACGAATATCACCTTCCTGGACGTGGCCAAGGCGTTTGACTCCGTGTCACACGACTCAATATTCCTGGCTGCGGCTTCAGCCAAAATACCAGACCCTCTTGTGAAGTACACAAGGTCGGTTTATACAGGATCTCAAACCCAGCTTTGAGTGGACGGTGCACTCAGCCAGGTCATCTCAGTGAATCGTGGCGTCAGACAGGGTGACTCGCTGAGGCCGGTCCTTTTCAATTCGGTAATCGATTTAGCGCTCGGACATATTGACCAAGGAATCGGCGTCAGAATTGGCACGGAACAACTTTCCTGTCTGGCATTCGGTGATGATCTTGACCAACTTGCTACCCAGTCTATACCATACAGCAGTACTGGGCTGCTTGCACAAGAAGTCGTTGAAGTTTCTAGATCAAATTACCTGAGCCACTGTACGATCTTGGCTCCGTTTACCTAAGGACACACATATTGGCTTCTTTCATGCTGATTACTGGGACGGTGGTCTCGGTATACCTCCTCTTTGATTGACCATTCCTCTACTAAGGACTAAACGCATGACGGGGCTGGTTGCCTCGTCGGACCTCGTGGTCCAGTCAGTCTCCCAAATGCCTATCTTCGCCACGGAGCGAAGACGCTGGTCCACGCCACTCGTGGCGTTCGGTATTCCGATCGTAGACGGAACAAGGGTGAAAAGAGCGATGGCAGTCGGACTACATACGTCTGCAGATGGACACAGCCTTTCTGGAAGCCTGAACACGGGCTATGTTAACCAATGGATGGTTTCGGGGACAGCTTTGATGACCGGACGTAGTTTTGTTAATTGCATTAATTGTAGTTTTGTTAATTGCATTAAAGGGAATCTGTCGCACATCAAAGTCCGGGCCGCCCAGATTGATCTGTTCTATGACGGATGTCGGGGTCACGAGACCTTGAGTCACATATTACAGACATGCCCAAGGACACATCAACCACAAAACGACCGTCACAACCGGATTAACAAGTACTTAACCGCTCTCTGGGTAAGCTGGGTTTCACCATGTGCATGGAGCCGGGGGTAAGATACCCAGACCTCGTGGTCTGGATGGAAGGGAGACTCGTGCAATGTCATTGACACCACCATTGTGGCTGACAACCATGATCCGGAAGACGCGCATGAATGAAAGGTCATATATTACGACCAGCCGGCCAGGAATTGGTGTGCCGAGGTCTCCGGTATGCAAGCCGATCACGTCTGAGTGACGGCTTGCGTTTTCACGTGGCGAAGTGTTCCATCCACTCGCTCTGTCAGGGAATTGAAGATGCTCTGCGTCTCTAAGGCCAACTGGGGCCTAATGAGTCTTCAAGACTCTCGATGGCGGAGTTGAATGTTATGACCATTTTGGAAAGTCTACCGCTGGTTTTGGGGGCTAGTATGAAGGTGAGCCACGTCGCTACCGAAGCAGCTGGTCCGAGTTTTTGTTATGGGACTGATCCCACTGCAGGAACCCGAAGCTCGGGGTCCGTAAATATTTCGAGTCAATTTTCGGGGGAATCGCTTTTTTCGCTGTTCCCGGCCCGCGGGGTCGGTACATGGCGCGTATCGTGAATGCGATTTATATATGCTTATCGTGTGTGTCTTTTCGCACCACTTGTAGTGTGTGACGATCATGTCTCTCATTACTTCCTATGATTACAACATGTCGTACAGTCACCAGGTGCGTTTTATATAGGATGTCATAGTAGCATGATGTATTGATCGTAACCCGGGGTATGGGTACGATGAATAAAAGATGACCGTAAACTTTAGCCAAATGAAAAACATAGGACAAAATACTTACGAGTCATTAGTTTAGAAATGTATGAAAAAGTAGCAAATCCACCAAAATGTTCTAGAACCCGGTGAAAAAGTACGTTGTGACTGTTTGATGCATCTTAAAAACAGGAGAGATGAGGCGAACCAGTCTCCAGTGAGAGCTGCCGAGGCCGAGTTCCCCAGGCCTCACCCGGGAAGCAAGCACGCGGAAAGATTACCTGACATGCATGGAATTGATACCATAGAGGAAACGTAGAGACGGGACTACCATTTAATCATTATGTGACATTCGAAATGCAGCGCCGCCTTGCGGGCACGTAGTTGGCAACATGGAAAAACTCAAAGCATCACTCGTACAAGCCCTCGGTAAGTACATTCCGAATCAATTGCAGTGATCATCATGATGCCATCTTCAGCTGCTCATCCTCCATCTGATGATCAACATTCGCTTTCATCAGACGATCAAAATGAACAATTTCATGCCGAGAGACGAAAAAATCCGCTAAAATCGAAAGACTGGAATTCAGCCATTTGTAAATAGTATTTGTGCTGCCATTGATAGAGTAGTGTGTGGTAGATTTGTGCGCAGCACAGAAGATACATTATAGGTTAGATTAATAGATTTGAGATTTGTATATTAGAACTTACCCGAGTAAGTATAATTCAGTAGAGTAGTATAGCTGAGGATATGTAAAGCAGATCCGCGTTCAATCAGGATATATGTAGAGCAAATCAAGTGTGGAGTAGATCTATCTGTTCTATGTGACGCATGTCAGGGTCACGAGACCTTGAGTCATATATTACAGACATGCTCAAGGACACATCAACCACGAAACGACCGTCACAACCGGATTAACAAGTACTTAACCGCTACCCTGGGTAAGCTGGGTTTCACCACGCGCGTGGAGCCAGCTATCCCAACTCCTGCGGGGTAAGATACCCAGACCTTGTGGTCTGGAAGGGAGACTCATGCAATGTCATTGACACCACCATCGTGGCTGACAACCATGATCCGGATGACGCGCATGAACGAAAGGTCGTATATTACGACCAGCCGGCCATCAGGAATTGGTGTGCCCAGGTCTCCGATGTGCAATCCGATCACGTCCGAGTGACGGCTTGCATTCTCACATGGCAAAGTATTCCATCCACTCGCTCTGTCAGGGAATTGAAGACGCTTGGCGTCTCTAAGGCCAACTGGGGCCTAATGAGTCTCAAGACTCTCGATGGCGGAGTTGAATGTTATGACCATTTTGGAAAGTCTACCGCTGGTTTTGGGGGCTAGTATGAAGGTGAGCCACGTCGCTACCGAAGCAGCTGGTCCGAGTTTTTGTTATGGGACTGATCCCACTGCAGGAACCCGAAGCTCGGGGTCCGTAAATATTCTTAAGCCAATTTACGGGGGAATCGCTTTTTTCGCTGTTCCCGGCCCGGCGGGGTCAGTACGTGGCACGCCGCCGCGTCCTTATGACTTGCGTCTGCACGGTGCTTTTATTTGGTAGGTTAGTATCATGAGTGCGATATATATACAGACATGTTAAGTCTCCCGGTTTCGCCGGGAGACTCCCGGTTTTGAGCTACATCTCCTGGTCTCCCGGCAGGGGGACGTAAATCTCCTGGTTTTTTAACGAAACCACAACACAAAAAATCTAACTTTATCAAGCTTGGTGTGGAATATTTTTTTATTTTGCCTGAGTAATGTCTCGCGTATTTTTCTGGGTCAACAGAAACTGTCCAAACTGTGTCTGCTATAGCTCATGTGTTCTTGTTTGCTGCGTAATCACGACCGGTACGATTAGGTCATCGAGTCAAAACAAACATGTCTGGACTTGCAGCCTTACTCAATTTGTGATTGGCTGCTTTTACCCACGTGCGTCCGCCATATTTGATAAAAGGGTTAGAATCGATGTTTGTTGCGCGGAAACAATCATTACAATGGCGAAGCGTTTATGTGAGTCACCAGTTCAGCGAAAAAGAAGAAATATTCAGCGAAGTACAAGACAGAGTGGGAGACAGATCTTCAGTTTGCGTGTCGCAGCAACAAGGGACTGATGTTCGGGTATTGTCGAGTGTGCAAT
The DNA here is from genome assembly GCA_025642075.2 of Ridgeia piscesae. Classification (NCBI taxonomy): domain Eukaryota; kingdom Metazoa; phylum Annelida; class Polychaeta; order Sabellida; family Siboglinidae; genus Ridgeia; species Ridgeia piscesae. Next base: position 134,309 of record JAODUO010000163.1, on the reverse strand, counting down.
TCGCACATTAACGTATCGTATGGGGGGAAACACGAACTTGTGCGCCATGCAAGTATGACCGGCCACGTCGCACTGATGAAAGCTACGAAAACTCAGCCACAGATGCGATCATTTTGCGTGAGTTCGAAGACGACGGGGTTATCGCTAAACGTGTTGTCTGCGGAAGTAAAATGTGCGCAATTTGTTGCAGAGCACAACCTGTCCTTTGCCGTCGCCGATCACTTCACCAAACTGACGAAGCAGTTGTTCCCTGACAGCGTGATCGCGGGGAGGTTTTCACCAGGACGCATGAAGATGACAATGATTGTGAAGAAGGCAATTGCACCCCGTCTCGATGACTACGTCGTGAAGCTTTGTAAAAACAGTCGGTTTTCAATACTGACGGACGAAAGCAACAACCAGGGTGGGGAGAAAAGTCTGGTGATACTTGTGAAGGTGTTCGATGCGAAGATTGACCGTGCAGCAACACGGTTTCTCGACATCCCCATTTGCAACATCGGAACGGGAGAAAACATCTTCAACGCAATTGATGACTGTTTGAGGTATTTATTGATTTTTGACTTATCATATATGACCTTTGGAATTAATTGAGAATTTATGACAATCTGAATTGTTGTCTTTTGTAAACTGTTAATTTGGCGAATTATCAGGGACATTAAATAGAATGAAAATTAATATAAAAATTGCATTGCTGATGCTTTTAGTTAATAATAAGCCTATTGGGTATCCGACCTATCTATTTCACATTTCATTATCTATTTCACTGTTCATTACTATTTTATAATCTCTGAAATAGTGAACTAGTAGAGACGTGAAAACTTAATGAAACAATTTGTTAAAAAATTTATATAACAGATTGCATTGCTGATAAATTTATTATTAGTTAATACATTCCTGTTCACTGTGATCTTGCCTATGGTCTTGTAACATTATCTAAACATTTATTGTTATCTTTCAGCTGTCGAGATATTCCATGGGAAACGTCATCGCTTTCGCATCTGACAACTGCAGCGTGATGAAGGGTCGCCACAACTCGGTGCTATCACGCATGAAGAAAGTGCAGCCGAACGTGCTTGACATCGGATGCATATGTCATTTGGCGAATCTGTGCTGCGTGCATGGTGTGAAGCAACTGCCCTTGCCTGTGGAGGAACTCCTCATCGACGTGTTCTTCCATTTCAACAACAGCGCAAAACGAAAGGAGGAATGCTGCGAATTCCTTGAGTTCTGCAACGTTGCACCACTGAAGTTGTTGAAGCACGCCAGTACTCGATGGCTGAGTCTACGGCGATGTGTGAGGCGTTTCCTGCAGCAGTGGCCAGCGCTACTGAGCTACTTCCGGAGTCATGATGATTGTGACCGCCCTGGACGTGTGAAGCGTTGTGCAGACTACCTTGCCAGCTGGAGATGAAGGCTTATTTCATGTTCCTCGCCTTCATTCTTGAGCCACTCAACCAGTTCAACACAATCTTCCAGACGGACGCCACACAGATTGCCATCCTTCTTCCGGAGATGAATCGTCTGCTTCGTGTTTTCATGGCAAAGTTTGTCACCATGAGAGCAATCAAATCTGCCGAAGACTTGACGACAGTGCCGTTTGCTGACAGAGGTCAACAACTTGACAACAGCATCCTGGCAGTTGGCATGGAACTGCGCTCCATGCTGGCAAACGATGAAGATGATTTGGAGGAGGCCACTGCGACACGCATCTTTGACAGTGTGCGCAAGTTCTACGTTGCGGTTGTCAACAAGATGGTCAATATCTTCCCCTTCCATGATGATGTGTTAAGAGACCTTGCTGCACTCAATCCCGACCCTGCACTTCGGGAGTCCTGGAGCTCCTCGTCTGTTCGTGAATTGGCTATTCGCTTTGGCCTCGTGGCAGATGAACACCATGACGCACTCGTCGCTGAGTTTCAGGACTACCAGCTGTCTCCTGACGATGAACTGCCGCTCTACACTTCTGACAGTCGTGTCGACACGTTCTGGGCAGAGATGGCAAAGCAGAAGACATTTGCTGGTGGAATGCGCTTTCCACATTTAGCGCATCTGATGACGACATTGTCTGTGATCGCCCACAGCAATGCTGATAGCGAACGCGTCTTCTCGATATGCCGCAAGATTGATACAGATGCTCGTTCACAGCTTGGCAATGACACTCTGCGTGCTCTCCTCTCATGCAAAATTAACATGGATGAGCCGTACTATGCGTTTCATCCAGACAGCGATCTGCTGAAATCTGCGAAATCTGCAACTTGGAACTATGTTAAAGATCACCAGTGATAGTGATGTGTAGACCTGTCCTCTGCTTGTGACTTTGCTAGATCTGTGTTATCTGAAATGAGGTATATGTGTGTCTTTACAAGTGTTTAACATGTTTTTTAAATAATTTTTTGCTAGATCTGCATTTACACATTCATTATAATTTTTTTTCAGTGCATTAGTTTTTATAAAGTGTACTTCATCTGGTGGCAGGTATTGGTTAGTAATAATAAAAATTGATTGTTATAGTCTAAGGGGTGTTGTCATTTCTGTTACCATAGTAATTATTATAATTTCATTCTGACTTACATATAAAAGCTCGATTTTCTGAGACCCTCCAATTTACGTATAAAAGCCCGATTTTCTGAGACTTATTTACGTATAAATCTACTGTTTTGGCATTTCTGAAACTTAACATGTATGTATATATATGCTTGTCATGTGTCTCTTTTCGCACCACTTGTAGTGTGTGACGATCGCGTGTCTCTCGTTACTTCCTATGATTACAACATGTCGTACAGTCACCAGGTGCGTTTTATATAGGATGTCATAGTAGCATGATGTATCGATCGTAACCAGGGGTACGGGTACGATGAATAAAAGATGACCGTAAGCTTTAGCCAAATGAAAAACATAGGTCAAAGTCATTAGTTTAGAAATGTATGAAAAAGTAGCAAATCCTCCAAAATGTTCTAGTACCAGGTGAAAAAGTACGTTGTGACTGTTTGATGCATCTTAAAAACAAGACTTTACAGCAGAGGAAGACTCTCCCAGGGGGATGTTTAGGATATGTATGTAAGTTCTCCTGAAAATGGTAATGCCTCTTTAGATGTAATGCAACATTATTAAGCCTGCATGAAACCCCAGTAAAAGCTGGCAAGCTTCCCACATGGAAAAAGGAAAGGAAAAATTTGCTTCTGCAACTGCAAGCTTAAAAAAGAAAACTTGAAGTTTCATATGAAGTTCCACTTAATACTGATAATTCAGAATCAGGTGAAGTTTGCATATCAATTGAAGAATTTCAAACTTTATAAAAAAAACATGGATGAACTGAAATGGAAGTTCAATGACTCAAAATCGTACCCAGAATACGGAGCAATAAATTATCTTGTTAACAAAGTCGTGCTGTGAAAAATCAGAAGGGTATTTTAGGACTGTGTGACAAAAATAAGGGCAACGCATTGCCTGATGAACTCATAAAAGAACTTGTTGATTTCTAGCACCAGCACCAGCTATAAGCAGCTGCACCAGCGACCAATGACGTGATTACAATTTGTGCTGCTACCCATGCATATGTCGACACACAACCACTGGTTTGAACAATCTAATACGTATTAAGAGAGTACAACTACATCGTCTTTATCTTTGGAGTCAGATGACATCAACAGGTGACAGCTGCCTGAATACTCGTTCCATGAAAAACTACTCTTTCAATGTTGGACTATGTTATCTCTGACGACTACGATATCAATTTGCCAAACAGAGATGTGGTTTCGTAGTGACACTGATGCAATCTGCGTCAACGAGATGGTCCCAGGGGATATGAATTTCATCATGTTCCGTGAAATAGTGGGATAACCAGAATCATGTTTAAAACAGGACTATCAGTGACAATTGCACCATTATCCAACACTGTCACTACTGCATCACACTTTGAGTACATAATCTGTTGTGTTGTAAATCACGATGCAACCAATCATTTGTCAATTGCAGTGACTGATCCACTGTTGTGTGATTTCTGTAAACATCAGTAGTGGTCATTATGCAATATCATTTTTAGTATCAATATCATGTCAAAACCACTCACAAATTAAACGATCGTTACAATTAGAAAATTATGTGCGATCGATATTACAGCATTCAAAGAATGCATCCATGAGGACAACATGACCAATCACCCGTGTACATGAGTGGTCTACCAGGCATCTAGACCTACACGCTCTATGGTCACATTAACCATCCTTTGACCGTGCCATGAACCCAAACTGTAATGTACGGAGATCAAACATTTACCAAGGCAGCAGCTCTATGGATCAGTTTTCCTGTTACCATCAGAAACAGTGACAGCTGCACCAACTTTCAAAGACAACTAAAGACATTCTTGTTCTGGAAGCAACATACAATGTAGACAACAACAAATCGATGTCAACCGTTTTAATAGCATTCAATATTTATTCCTATTAGTTTATATTTAATGAATGCCACAAATCTTACTATTTTAATCCCACCTAATTTTTTATTTTTACTATTACTATTATTTGATGGTTCTTTATGTAACGTATTAGTTATTATTATTAGACTCCACTGGCCTTCTCTGCAGTATCGCAGGAAGGTGGAAAGGCTTTAGCATTAGGTACTCCAAACCGACGTCACGCCTATGCAGTCAACAGTGTCGATTGGCCTACTTCTGCATTGTTCTACCATCTTCCATTCATTTCATGTGCATTGCTGTTTAATAAAACGATATAGCTATAACAGTCGGATGTATTACCTTTGCATCTGTGTGCGTTTTATTGCTGGAGATGACGGATAAGTAATTTTAATTATTTTTTTAAAGTGACGTACTGTCCGCTCCTCTGCTCAGCTGCTGTAAAAGCTGTCTGCGTGTTTCTTGAATGAGTGACGTTTTGAAACGGCCGTTGATTCGTGTGTTGGGCAGATACTAAATATATCTTCCAATAACATGACAGAAGAGATTCAAAGCCTTATTTTGACTGTAAACTTGGCACTGTAAATCAATTGCAAAAAAATTGTCTTAAAGTAAATAATAGTCGCGCCTCGATATAACACGCCTCGTTATAACGCGAATTGGATATAACGCGGTCAGTCATTGATCCCGAATTTCTGCCGGCGCTACAGCTAACAATAACGCTGTAATTAACTGTCACTTATTTTTTACGATCCCTCATATTTGTCTTGTACTGTTGTTTCTAGAAACAATTTAATAATATAAAGAAATTTAACACAAAAGTACAACTGCATTGTTGAGTTCGTTGTTTGTTGTGCCCCTTGGCTTCTGCTCTGCCGTCGGCTTCGGGGCACCAATCCGATCGATTTTCAAACCGATCTATTGTGTAAATAGCGCATGGTTTGTGTGGTAATGTCTTAAGTGTTTGTTTAAAATGTGCCCAATTCCTTTGATTGCATTTAATTAACTTTAGGCACAGTAAATTTGGTGCAAAGCATTGTTTGTTTGCGCCGATATCAATCGCGTTTGTCTCCTGTCAGTTCGCTGTGGCTTCCGCAAACGGGCGCCTTCGCCGGCTTGTAAATGGCAATTAAATTGCTTACGAATTGGGCGGTGACGAACAATAATTATGATACTGAAATCGCAGGCTAACAGTTATGTTGTGCTTTCACTACGTCTACGAAAAAAACAGTTACTTGTGTGCAAATATACAAATTCGTCAACTGCGTATGAACCACAGTAGCCTCGAACCACGGTGAATTCCATTATAAATCGGCATGGCCAATAATGAACACAACTAGTATAGGTATTAACTCTTTACTGGGTAGACAGCCTTCTTATTTTACACCCTGCTGTGGGCAATTTTAAGATGGCAGCCATCTGGGAATTATGCTGCATGTATTAAAATTCTAATAACTCGACAACCGATGCATGAAAATATATGAAATTAATGGCACTGTACATGGAATGATTGTGTGAATAAAACGTGTTATTAAAATGTATGTGTTGCAATCAATTACATTTCAGATCTTGGAGCAAACTTTAACAATTGAGGACAAAATAAATAAGCAACTTCATCATGCTACATATTAATTTTTTTTAGAACCCACAAGAGTGATCCTGTGGAACTAATGTAGCCATGTAGGTTAGTTTTATCCTAGTAAAACATGTATCCAATTTTGACGGTTAGTTTTCAAATTATAATTGCTTTTGTAAACAACGCCAATGCGACGGAAGACAAAAATCATGCCATAATTTACAAAATGACAATCGTTTACCGATCATATTGCCGAATGGAATGTTCTTTTTGTATGTAAAATCAACACTCGAATAACGAAGGATAGCAGACTCCTTTTACAAATAGATGCTCCCTTATCAGAAACCATAGTGCATATTAATAAAATACCCTAAAATAAATAAACCAAACGAAGTACAGACAGGGATCCGATCAACAAAATGGCTGCATATCGGCGAAATGAACATGCCGCCGACGGGTCATCTTCTTCGTATCTCAACAATGCAAAGTCGCACAAACAACGTAGATGGACGATAACAGGGTCTCCGTGATCGCTGTCGACATTATTCAAGTTGCAAACATCGATATCCGACTCGAAATCGTCGAGAAATTACCTCAGTAATATCCGCCAAATGCCGCACGATGTCGGAGGTTAACTAGACAAACGCACTTCAATATCCTTCCAAATAAACTCACGTAATTCGCAAACGAAAACAATTTTTCACAAGATGGCGACAGCACATGTTTCCGTGACCTACATAGAGCTTACATCAGCAGTTTGAGCTGGCTGGTTAATGTAAAAGAAGGATGTGATCACGGTAAACGAAAGGCCCATGAACTGTGAGTTTACTGGGCGGTTTTGGACGGTCTGCGCATATGAGGGGTTGGGCGGTTTTGGACGGTCTGCGCAGTAAAGAGTTAATATTTGACCGACTTCGGTAACATGTCAATTCATTTGTGGGTTTCAGCTACTGAGTTCAAGGTTATTTTAGACCGCGACAGCAGTACTGTGTTATCGCTCCGCCTTAGTTCGCATCGCCAGACGAGGCACGTTAGCTCCGAATATATTTCAAAACTGTACCCCATTCGCAAGTTTTACTTAGTTCACCATTCGACAGTGTATATTATTTTAACGTAATACACATTTACGTTGGGTGTCAATGTCAATTAGTTTTATAAATCACGCATAGACCGCACAACCAGCACATTGGTTTCGGTTGCTGTTGTGGCGTTTTGGGGGTGGTGGCACACCTGGCGGAATATATGTATAACGCGCCTCGTTTATAACGCGGTTCCAGTTCGTGGACCCCCAACTACCGCATTATAGCGAGGTGCGACTGTATATACTTAATTGTTATAACAGAAATGAATGTGAAATCAATACTGTTTTTGTCTGTGATCTGCCCCAAAATGCAATTTCATCAATTTAAGCCGAGGATGTAAAAAGCTGGAAAATAGCCAATGTTTAAAAAACATAATTTCTTTTCTAATCAAACCACATAGATGAAATTTGCAATGAGAATAAAAAGTTCTTTATAATTATGATAGAATCCAACATGAAAGTCACATTTGAAAAATCTGTTTGGAGTACCTAATAGCATGCTCCATGAGATCAACGGACACCAAGCAATAGTCAACCACTCCAAGCTCCTTCCAACTCCGACCAGACAAAGAAACACCCAGCAGCTCCACCAGATACAGTAAGGAACCAAATACAGACTCCATGGGCATATTCTATTGGCTTCTCCGATCTCTCCGGTGGAGCGTCCGCGGAACAAAATGTGTTGTTCTATTTGACACGTAGACGACACGTGATCTCTCCGCATCAAATAGAACAGACTGGAGAGGCTGTCTGGACCACTCTGATTTTTCCTTGTGCGAGGCATGTTGCATGTCGAGAGGTGCAGTCACGGGACACAAATATGGTGGAGTATAATGAAGGGTGAATCATCATGCCATATGGCAAACGCAACAGAATCGTGCTGAGCTCCTTAGAAGAGCAAAAGTTGATAGATGGTGGTAACTTAGGACTGTCAATCGAGAGAACGGTAATTCAATCCCACCTGCGACCGTTTCAAAAGTTAGGCAATTTCGTTCACCCCACATTTGCTTGCGCCTTTTGGAAGATACACTAAAAGTCGTTGGTCCCTTCTATCTGGTGTCTATGCCAGTGGAAATAAAAGATCCCACACAGAGAGTAAATCTTTAACCTGTAGTGGACTCACTAATTCTAGAGAAGGACAACTCTGAAAATCAACGATACTAAAGTCAGCAAGTTGACCCGTGGTCATTTAATGGAAGAAGATATAAACAAATATTAATTTTTTTTTTTATAACATTTTGTAATGTACTTATTGTCATATGCTTTTATTAATACATATATGTATGCGTATGAATAAATAATAATTTGAAGTACTTTTCATTGCATGTCTCATTGCATAAATTACACAACACACATTCATAAGTAGGATTATATGTGTTAATTTTCTTTCCCTTTGTATCACACTATGAGGAATAAAACAAGTAATTAATTTCATGTTTGTTTACAAATAAATTGTCTGCACTGATTTTAAATATAATGACTTTTAATGAAACTTTTCGGTTGCAGCAGCACAGTACAATGCAACAACACTTGGCCATCAGCGACCTTCACAAGAGCACAAGTTACACAGAATACAGGAAGAGTAAACAACACACCACCTTCTTCCAAACTTCTTCAAGCATGACACTACCACCAACACCGACACAGTGTAATTCCAACAACTACAACAATACTACAGGAACCAAGCACCTCACAGACTTTACCATCATGTGATTATTGAATGTGGTAATGTGCAAATACACAATTACAGTCATTGACTGACACATGATTTATGCTTATTTTAGGTTAAAAAATAATTTTCATACAAAATATTTGATACAAATATGAGAATAGTTAAACTGTCTGTCAATAAGCATATGCTGATAATTTTTAATACAAATACATATTTTCAACAATGTGGTAGCAATGAAATTTATTTTGCATGCATGCACAGTGTGGACCAGTTCTGCAACAAAACTGCTTATATTAATAACTTAATTTTTATAACTTATAGACATTGTTCACGAGAACATGTACGATAACCAACACGAAAAGCTTACCCGGTATTTGTCACAATGGCATGTGGACGCGGGTTGAAGACATCATGAAATTTAATGAGTACACATTCACACCCGAATAACTACATGGTAGGTGGAAGACACATTAGCTGGTGTCTTCGTATAAGAGGGTCAAAGACAGTAACAAACAATCTGGAGAAGGAACTAGAAAACATTAATTTTCTTCTGATTTGGCCTGTAACAGAATAATCAAACTACAGAAAAAAGCAATTAGAATAATATGTTTAACAAAATATAATGCAAATACTGAGCCGTTGTTTAAGAAAGTGTAGATTCTTAATGTTACAGATATGCTGAAATTGCATGAATTGAAACTGTACTATAAGTATGTGCACACGACATTACCAGTATATTTGCAAAATTTACCATTTATATTAAATAAAACAGTCCACACATTTAACACACGGATTCATGACAATATTCATACAAATAGGGCTAAGCATGACTTTGCCAAGCGATGCATTAGGCACGATATCCCTTTACTAATAAACAACACTACATTTAACTTTACTTTTTGACTTTACTGGGCGACATTTGGCAGTAGACAGGGTCTACACCAACATCCCTAAGCGACTGAGACAATCTTCGGACTCTTGCTGGCATTTCCCTTTGTCTCGTCTGCGCGACACTCTGTCTTATCAGCGGGGAAAATGGGTGCGATGTTGTGTTGATTGTCTTTAGATGGTGAGTTTTCAGTCTTATCTCGAATTTACGCTGTAACGTAATTTATTCGATCCTTAGATACTCACAGACACACTTTTAGTTTTACCACGTCTCGTTCTTTACAAGGCTATTACTATTATACGTTATCATTCATGTCTTAATGACCGAGTGAATTTAAAACATTTTAGTTTCTTGTTTGCTGGAGTGCCTGCATATTCATTTTGCCTTACGTGCGATAACGTGATATCTACAGGTTTGCTAAATTCAATTGCACCAGTCGACTACCTCTATGATTTCTTTGATTCAGTACCGCCATCCAGCGGATCTACTAAGTACAATTGACGCCCCCTTTTTACACGTATCGCCACTTAGCGATTGTGTAGTAACGTTGTCGTCAGTGACAACTTATCGTTTACTACTAAACAAATTCCAAAGGGGCAAAATTCATTACGTTTAGACGATAATATATAGCTCGATCAGGCACCTATGCAACAATATACAGTGTTATGATTGTGTCTGATCAGTCAGCATGAACGCCGCATGTTACCCTGACCCTGTCAACGTAGTGCTTTAGGGACACAGCTTTGTTCGGAGATTACAGTTGTTTATGAACCGGAAGGAAACCCACAATTTTGGACTGTGCCACGATGGTCATTTTATCTCCCTTGTAGGGCAGGGAGGAATGACAACTGCCACTTGGAACAGAAAACACATTTGGTTGGCCGCATGGGCCCTCATGTTGTCTTCCTTGATATTGGGACGAATGATTTGTCGTCGGGTTACCCCATTTGCACGTCTGTAGAGCGAGTATTGGTTGCTGCGCGTATATTGATATCCTTTCATCATGTCAAACAGGTGGTAATTTTCCGCAGATTGCCGAACGGCAGGTATCACTGCCCAGTTGACTTTAATGACCGTGTTGTATCATACAATACTTCGTTGAAAAAGAGAATTTATGCAGCCTGTCCTCGGTACGCACGCACTATTCAATTCTACCATCACCACGGTCTCGTGGAAAACTGGCAACAATATCTTTTGGCAGATGGCGTGCATTTGAATGAACTTGGTTTGGCCAAGTATTACAGGTCTCTGCGTCGAGCTGTTATTAAATACTTTTCACCCAACATTGTTGAAAAATTCAGTCCATAGACAGGGAGTCATCTAGTCAACAGCTGTATTTGCTGTGTCATATCATCAAAAACTTTTTGAATTGTTTTTTGATACTTCCTCCTTTTTAATAGGTGATATCTTGAGGCCTTGGCTTGATTAGGGTGCCTACAAAATGCACATATTCCGTTATTAATTTCAGGATTTCGCTCTTGCCTACCTACCTGCTGACAGGTCTGACCGATATATGACATGCAGTTAATTTTTACATGTTTTGGAGGTAATATTTCACCAAATTGTTTTAGGACCAAGTAACCTGTTGGTCTACACTTGGTTAGCAAGTCTACATACTTAAATAATGTGTGTTCTAATCTTTTATATTTCAGATGTGCACTTTATATTTGTATGTGTCCTATCACAGGCATTGGTATGAATGTGGCTGCATCTTTGGTGTACATGATAACCTGCTTCATCTCATTTACCTACAGGCTATGCTGTTAGGCCGACCTCACTAACTACTAGGTTTCTATAGTAGTTGGTGCCAGGCATTGCTTTCTTTACAAGCACTACGCCTGCATGTGCTTGTTGTGTCTGTAGGTGGTCAATCCAGGATGAGGATATATTTGCATAACCACATTGTTCGGTTTTGAACCGGCCATGTTACGGATCATATTATGTAGAATGTTGCACAGGTTGATGTTGACATGATCCACACCCATATATGCTACTACCATGGTTATATTAATGCCTGGCTAGTTGAATGGGCCATGCTGTTGACCACACATTTATTGTTGGGCATGCTTTGTGGTCAGCCCAGGGTGATGATGTTTTTCCACACCCAAATGTGTTTCGAGCCGGTATGCATGAACAAACAGGCTGTTGGAGACCATGCATTTATTGTTGGGCTTGCACAAGTGGTCGGCCTGGGGTGTGATGATGTGAGCCACACCCATAATTGTTTGTTTTCAAGCCTGATTTCACCAACAGGTTTTCCTTTTGGACGTCCACTGCTGTCGGCCCCAGGGCGTTGAGGATGAGTCTCCATACCCCAAGTTCTAACCTTCTATTACATAACAGGCTTGGTGCTATCACACACAAATAGGATTCCTTATGCACATGTCAAATTTTCGGCATTATACTATGTATGCAGTGCTGTTGTGCATGTTTAGCACTTGAAGGTGGTACAAGGAAGGTGAGATGTTATCTCAGTTCATGCTTTTCAGCTTTGAGCCGGAAGTTATGACGTTGAATTTTATCCTTCTTCCTTTTTCTTTCCTGCAAACATCACATGCACTCACATCTATGGCTATCCCTGTGAGTTAGAGTCGGGGTTGTTGCATTCGTGCAACATTCTCATCTTTTGTCCTCATTTGTTCCAAAAAGATACTTTTGAGGTTTTAACCTATGCAACAATATACAGTGTTATGATTGTGTCTGATCAGTCAGCATTAACGCCACATGTTACCCTGACCCTGTCAACGTAGTGTTTTAGGGACACAGCTTTGTTCGGAGATTACAGTTGTTTATGAACCGGAAGGAAACCCACAATTTTGGACTGTGCCACGATGGTTATTTTATCTCCCTTGTAGGGCAGGGAGGAATGACAACTGCCACTTGGAACAGAAAACACATTTGGTTGGCCGCATGGGTCATGTTGTCTTCCTTGATATTGGGACGAATGATTTGTTGTCGGGTTACCCCATTGCACGTCTTGTAGAGCGAGTATTGGTTGCTGCGCGTATATTGATATCCTTTTATCATGTCAAACAGGTGGTAATTTTCCGCAGATTGCCGATCGGCAGGTATCACTGCCCAGTTGACTTTAATGACCGTGTTGTATCATACAATACTTCGTTGAAAAAGAGAATTGATGCAGCCTGTCCTCGGTACGCACGCACTATTCAATTCTACCATCACCACGGTCTCGTGGAAAACTGGCAACAATATCTTTTGGCAGATGGCGTGCATTTGAATGAACTTGGTTTGGCCAAGTATTACAGGTCTCTGCGTCGAGCTGTTATTAAATACTTTTTGCGAGACTGGCCCGAACTGATCACAGGAGGCTAAGTCTGCTATATGCAAGGCTGGCTGAGCCAGGCCCAGAAATATTTTGTGTTGGATCCTGCTGCGCCTTGTGTGGGGGTTGTTTTGGGTGGTTTCTGGGCCCCACATGTGTTTTGCTTAGACAGTTAATTATTGGCATTCCCATCAACAGCTATGTATGATTCATCTTCACTTATACGGGGAATTGCCTTTTGCTATCTAGGTTGACGGCAATGCCCATTGTCTTGTCTTTACTATTTATATTATAACTACTACATATGTTATTAAAGGGCATTGCCATTTTTCACATACATTCAGTGACTCTACAGCTCTATTGATTAGGCGAGGAGCCAGTGGGTAAAACGTTATTTTTGTACAGATCTTATGTTTAATGATAAATCTTGTGTTGTATTTTTTTGACATTCATCTGTGCTATTTTGATTTGTTCATGATTTACCATCTTTTCTTAGAAAATTATAATTAATACTGTGATTTGTTCCTACAATATATACCTTACCATTATGAAGGACTGACTATGATGGTATTACTTATTAAATATGTGAAATGTGAGTTGTTTTACATGTTTCAGGCTTGCTTAACATGAATATATAAAAGTAATTACTATTATGTTCACATGTATATGGTATTAATATGTAAAATATAAATTTCTATGTAATTTATCACACGAGTGACAAGAAGTGTTGACGGTGCGTAAGTAGATCTGTTGTTGCTCATGTTACTTCATACTAAGTATGATACATATCATGTTCATACATTCAACATTTATGTTGCTTTTTCAAATGTGTGCATTCATGTTTTAGAAAAGACAATTTATCAAACATATTATAACCCAAAAATTATAATAACAATTATCAGTTGCACAACTTGTTATGCTTTGCAGTCACAAACGCAAAGAAGAATGTTTATTCCTATGCATATCTACATGTAACATACATCATTCCACTATCACAATAGTATGTATAATGATAAGAATACAGTAAACGAGCGTCTCTTTATTTCAGTAGCATTAGTTTCAGTGACGTTTTTTTTGTGTGTCTGGATGTTCACATCATAATACAATAGCATTGTTTGTTCTTGTATATTCTGTTTGTTGCGTTGTCTGGTGGTATTGTACAATTACAAGAACATATATGTATTAAAAGAACTATGTGCATGTGCAAGAGTCTTGGGTTATGCCCCTGGGACTATTTTTTAAACTTGGTTCAGAATGGTTCCTCCCTCCCATCCTTCCTTCTTCCCTCCATCCCTTGGAGGGTGGGGAATGGTGTTCATGAAATATCTTAATACATGAGATCTACAATATAATCAATATTTTATATAAATCACCATAATTTGTTCTTACAGATTCTCTGATCAACAGTATCTTGGCATCAAGACAATCGTCCCTAGGGATGGGAATGACGGTCTTTGCTGGAAATGCAGCCGCCCTAGCAGGAAGCGAGTGTCCCTCAGGAATGGCACATTCTTTGAAGACAGCAACCTGCCCATCGAGACCGTCCTTGGGATCTTATATTACTGGGCCTACAAACAGGCATCTTATAGGACCCTACATCATGAGTACAGTCTGAGCAGTAAAAGTCGCAGACTGGAAGAACTTCTGTAGGCATGTGTGCACAATGCATTTTGTGGCAAACCCTGTGGCCATATGTGGGCCAGGCGTTACAGTTGAGATCGTTGAAAGCCTGTTCTGTCAAAGAAAGCGTAACGTGGGCTGCCAAGTTGCCGAACAATGGGTTTGGTGGGGTCGAGGTTGGCACACCTCGCCGACGAGGCTTCCTTGTACCCATAGCCCGACACAACGCGGTGACTCTGCTGCAGCAGTATGTGTGCCAGGATCAACCGTGGTGTCTGACTAAGGAAGCACCGTGCAAAGTTTTTGCAAACATAGTTGCACAGAACAGCGCAAATCGAGGTGGGTCCGAATTCTGCATAAGTGCTGATGTTATATTATTTTTTAAACAACCACACCTAAGTCAAGTTAGGCAGCGAAGCACTGTAGTGGCAGCTGCCGTAAACAACGATGTCATCAACAACGATGTTGCCCCTTCGCATCGACGTCGTCAAATGGAGTCCATATCAAAGTATTGAAGATATCAAAGGTATCGAAAGTATCAAAATATCGAAGAATGGACGTTCAATACAAAAAATTCGCGATACTATGAAGTATCGAACTTTCACAAGTATGACGATACTTCGATATATTGAACCAGTACTAAGTTGAACTAAAAACTATTTTACTTATGTTTGATGCATATCATAATGTTTTACTAAACAATCTTCAACAGTTATTTGTAAAGTGTATATCATCATACTGGATACACTCTGGAAACCTTCAGAAACCATCACCCGCCAAGCCATCACATGGAACCCCTCAGGGAAGAGGCGAAGAGGTAGGCCATGAAACACCTGGCAGAGATACAGAAAGGGAAACAAAAGAGATGAGTTACACCAGGAGAGATGGAGAGGATGGCCATGGACAGAAAACAGTGGCATTCCTTGGTCGATGGCCTATGCTCCCAGCGAGCAAACAGGCATAAGTAAAGTATACAACCATACTCTGCACACAGAACATATCAAGAGCAGAGAAAATGTGCATACAAATATGACAGCAATGTCCATACGTGTATTCAGCGTGAAATTTTGGAACTCACTAATTACATCGCTTGTTTATATAACATCAAAATATATATTTAAATGTCATTATGTTAATATACTCTTAAGTAAATATATTATGTAAACATACAAATTCATCAATATCACGGCAACCTTTATTATGTACATGTGACCACTAATCTTATTTTGTCTAATTTTCTTCACAGGGGTAGAACTTATAATTGTATAACTTCACATCTACTCCCTTTCAAAACATATTTCTTCATGATTGTATACCATACCCCGTGACTTATTACAGCCGACTTAGACCAGGGGAATCTGACTGTCTAATTAAAACAATGCATTGCGATGGCTGCAGCCTGGTGTTGACGCAATGTGATTTCTGCCCAGTGCGCTGAATGTCAAAGTGAAGAAATTCAAATAAGCACGGGTAAACAGCGGGAGTAAATATGACTCTCTTAGTCGTTGGGTATCTCTAGAGGTTACCTCAAACTCTTGGCGTACAGTGTAGCAGAATGGGGCTGGCGTATATATCGTGTATTCAGCCACTGCACGGCTAGTTGGACCTAGCAGGAGGGAAGGTGATAATGTGTGTACATAATGATGGACGTGAAAGGTAAGTCATGTTGACCTTGAAGGTCTTGGTTCGCGGCCAGATGGCTCTGTAATATGAAAGTCTCGCTGTACTTAAATCAGCTAATGGGAATCCTCCCTGGTAACTTTGTTTCACACATTTGTTTTATGTTATGCATTGTTCACGTGTATTGTTAATTGTTTAACCAGCTTGAGTGACTAATTTCTGTTTTGTTTATGGTCGGGAGAAAGCGGAGGACAGAGTACGCTCGGGTACAATAGCTGTACTGGTGCAATCATTCCGAGTGCACGTGCGCAAGGTCTTGAGTGGGGAATGGCACAGTGAGGAAACGCCAAGCATCCCTCTAGAGGATCGAGTGGTCTTCTGGAGCCGGGTGTACGGGGAAGAATCCGTCCCGGATACGCGCATAATTCGTCCTCAGCTTGTGCAGCCGATTACAGTGGAAGAGATCTTCTCTACCCTGCATAACACCAAAGATGGGGCAGTAGGGCTTGACAAGATCTCGCGTAAAGATATATCTAAGATGAATCCTCGTGCCCTCTAAGCGACTTCAACCTCTGGTTGTATGCTGGGTACCAGCCCGTGGAATTCCGCCGTAGCCGAACGGTGTTGATACCGAAGGTCGCGGAACCTTCCGGGCCTGGCCTTCATCTCCAGGCTGTTTCACAGGCTCCTGGCCAAGCGAATGTCGGGGCTCTCGAGTTCCAGTCCCGGCAGAGAGCCTTTGTCAAGGGTGATGGCATTGCAGACAACGTGTTTCTGCTGAGGTGCCTGCTAAGGGACATGTGAGGAGTTGAAGCTTATGTCCTTAGCATTCCTGGACGTATCAAAAGCGTTTGACTCGGTGTCCCACGCTACGCTCCTTTTGGCTGCTGAGAGAATGGGGGCGCCAGTCGACCCACTCCTAACAGTCAAGCAATGTCATGGATGACCGAGAGACGGACAAGGACAGGGAAAGTATTCCATGGTCCGATACGAGATGGGAGGATGATGATGAGGAAGACAAGTCACTGAGTCAGCCATGTAATCCCCGGCAGGGAGACGTGAGTCAAACTGTCGGCAAAGGCGGTGGAAATATGGTGCACAGAGAAAGATATGGGGAATACAATAGTGGATGAGATCTTCTCTACTCGGCGTAAAACCAAAGATGGGGCAGTAGGGCCTGACAAGACCTCGTGTAAAGATATATCAGATGAATCCTCATGCCGTTACCAGAATGTGGTGGTAACTGACAATGAGTATACCATTTGGAAGGATAAGCTGAAGGAGGAGCTGCTGTGCGCGCAGGGGTACCTTGCTGGGCTGGACTCAAAGCAAGGTTATATTCCGACCCCCACATCAGTGCAAGGGAGAGGAAGAGATCCTAAAAAGGGGCTTAAACCAGCTGAAGGTGGCTCCGATAAAGGTTATATATTCTCAGATCCCACCTCTTACCTAAACTACACCATAGGCTGGTCCTGACGAGATCAAGAGGTGGGATTCTGAGCAGGCTAGATTGGTTGATCAGGAAGAGTGTGCAAGCATGGCTAAGGCTGCTGCACGACGCACCCAATGCGTATTTACATACAGAGGCAAGGTGGACTGAGGATCCCGACTTTAAGACTGACCATCCCATTCATGAAGAAGGCTATACTACGGCGTCTAGTGGCTCTGTGGGACCCTGTGTTCGTGGCACTGGTGATGTCCTCCCATACCTTCATGGAGGAGATGAGAATGTGCAGTGACCCTCTGGCTGAGCAGCTGCACGGCTCTGCAGACGGGTACAGACTGTGCATCAGTGTCCCGTATGTGCACTCATGGGTGACAGATGACACGGCCAAGTCTGTCATAGATCATGGGAGTCTCGAATTAAACGGCATGACTCTCTCATGGAGAAGTTTCTCCAGTTTCTGGAGATCCGTGGCGGGTCAATCGTGTGCACTCAGGTTATTCCGGATGGAGTGATCTACTTCAAATCCCACTGCTGGGTTCGACGACGTCCACCTTAGTAAGTGTGCGAAATATGTCTCGTTGTCCGTGACTGGTGTCAGTCTAACTGGCCTTCTCACTTGGGGGCGCATGGGTCTGTTCGATTCGGGGCCCTCATTTTCAGTTGGCGAGAGCCATGTCTCGTTGGTCCGCCCAGATGTGTGATGCTCTCGGTGAACAAGGTGACCCAAAAACTATTTGTCGTGTGTGGATTAACACGGGTGGAGGATATACCGAAACTTCCACCGAAGTACTGCGTGGAATTGATCGATGAGTTGGGGGGCGCTGTACACTGGATATGGCCCCCATGCACTGGTGTGTTTGTTGGGCTGCTAACTGGCCATTAAGCAGTTATAACCAGAATCCTCAGGATGTGATGCCTTTGTTTGTCACATTGTTTGATTTGATTTATTATATATGTTAGAACCTTTTGTTAATTCTCACAAACGTGTTATATAGTGTTTTCTGCATCCTTCGAGTGATTAAATCTGTTTTTTTTTAGCCAAATGCATACTAAGATACAGCGCGTTGTAAACATTAGTAGTAAAATAACTGGTTTCAAACAATCCTCTCACTGCTTTGTATGAAAAGCAGGCACTGCATAAATCCAATAAAATAATTAATGACAATACACATATTCTACATAACGACGATGTCCTTCTGCCCTCGTCCAGAAGGTTCAGAACCATCACATCTAAAACAAATAGGAAGAGTGATTCATTTATTCCAATGTCTGTACGACTTCTCAATGACAAGCACCTCTGACGTTTCCGTGAACACGTCAATCATTGTGTGTGTATGTTGTATTTTGTTTATTTAATTTTTTATTTGTGAAAGGACAACCACAATTACAATTATAACTATAATTTACAATTATATTATAGATTAGTCTTCTACTTTATTACAATTTATGTTTACATACTGTTTTAATGAATTTATCTGTATTTTTATACTCCTGTATTTTATATTTTTATGATGAACACAGCAAAATGAGTTTACCGGTCGGGGACAATAAAGTTTTATTGTATTGTATTGTATTGTATGGACTGATTATAGCATACACAGTGTTCTGCATATTCCTGCAGCTGCAAAAATTTTACCGCGGGAAATGAAATCACATAAATGACGTAGTGGTAGGATGGCCAGTCAGTACGGTTCACGACAGTCGTGTGCTTAAACATTTGGACATATGGCACTATTTTGGACCATCCTTGCCAGCGAGCTAACATTTACTGGGATATGGTGCTTATCCTCTTAAAACGTGGCTGGCTTATTGGTCATTTGTCTCCTGTGCAGATAAGCTTTAACAAGAAATTATCTGCAAAGTGATTGAAAGAGCTTTTGCCCATTTAAAGGGCCGTTTAAATGCCATTTTTGTGAATAAATTGTGAATCCAACAATATTGGCATTTTCATTAGGATTCATTTGATCATTTTTCACTATTGGTAGTCTGTTTCAGACTGTTTTATGTATTTTGGTGTCATGTTTGAAGAGCTATATGAAGCATTCTGCTTGAATTACATGAAACGACACAGAAAAAGCTGCTAATTTTCACACGGTTTTTGCCGCTAAATTTGGGATGATTCCTTACAAATTGGGCATCACGACGAAGCTTGACATGTCATCGGTCCATATATGGGCAAATTTATGTTAATAAATGCAAACTGTAACCCAAAGAAGCCCTTGAAGGGGTGGCCTGTTCGTATCAGCTGCATAAACAATGACATAGCAACGTCGTCCGGGGCACTGGTTACCAACCAGATTGTGCTACTGATTGGTGGAGCGAAGTTATATAAATAATCAATATTGCTAATTGCTGTCTACATGATTCAGATTTGTAAACAAGTAAAGATGCTAGTCGATATCTGACAATGATATAGCTTCTTTATCAAAGCCAACCTGTATACATTAAGTCACAGTTAGCAGGAAACTAAGCATCGCCGGACACTGCCACAGTTGATTTAGTATGTGCCTGATGAACAAGAGCCACAAGGAGACTATAAGCTGCCTGCCTGTGTAGGAGATGATGAGGGCCGCCACATGGCCTTGGCTTTGGCTTGGCCGGGGACTGTCACCTGCATATGTGAATGCCATGCCAACAATGAGCAAGGACGTGGCCGGTCTAGAAGCCACAGATTATTTATCTGGACACTGTCACAGATCTCTTGTTGTTATGTAGCTACGTTATTTTTTAGTATTAAACTTGTTTAATAGGAGTCTGATGTGATTCTTACTATTGAAGCCAATAAAGGTACTCCTGGGAATTTTCAGCAATTAATTGTACTGCTACTCTTTTCTAACAAAGATCTTGTTTTCATATTAACAGAATGTCTCCAGCATGCCATTATCTATTCGTGTTCAGTAAGATCTGTCTAATTAAATTAATTAAAGTTACATTTCATGAAACATGACAAAAAGTGGTTGAAACTTTGAAGGCAGTTTTCTCAGTCTGAAAGTTTCTACCCCACACACGTTTGGCGAGCCATAACTTCACTTATACTTGACGTATCTTTTTATCCGATACATCATGTG
Source organism: Ridgeia piscesae (assembly GCA_025642075.2). Classification (NCBI taxonomy): domain Eukaryota; kingdom Metazoa; phylum Annelida; class Polychaeta; order Sabellida; family Siboglinidae; genus Ridgeia; species Ridgeia piscesae. Next base: position 113,642 of record JAODUO010000163.1, on the reverse strand, counting down.
AAAGCTGAGACTGTGCTCTTTTCAATGGCACAAATAACTCAATTTTTTTAATTACTCGGAAACCGAGACCAGTCATCGTGAAACTGCTCCCCAGGACATATTCATGTCAATAAGAATAAGACAATGCAATGGCTTGAAAATCACCATCATTGAAAGCCTGATGAAATGGAGAACAGAACTGCTGATCCATGCCAAACATTGTAACAACTCGGACAATGGATGGAATAATCTTCTGCCTGCTGGTCAATGGAAAACACTTAAATCAACGACTGATCAACAACTAAGTAGTTTAATTGAGCATTAGACGGAATATTGACTGTAATGACTCATCAATACAAACATGGCTAAATCAGTTGTGGTCGATGTTGACAATATCAATGCTATGATCACAGTGTACTCATTTCCGTTATATCTAATCACATTTCCTATGACCATATATCTTGTCACTTTTAATCTTGGCTGCTATATATCTACAGGCCTTTACATAAAACTTTTGTATCCACTATATCACAGTCTACTAGCAGTAGATTTGAAAAAGTTAAAAGAACAAAATTCAGGAGTATTTGCGTGGAAGAGGGCTGCCAACAACCAATAACAAAGACGAACTTGTAGTGCTGGCATTTGGTGCATCATTCTTTTCTATTTAGCAAAACGCCAGCGCAAAAGATGCGATTGCTGAAAAGGCACAGCAATGTTTTGCCGGATCCTCTGGCTGACATAAACAACAAATGGGTGGGGAAGTGAAGGGAATGTGTATGTGGCCTCCATGCTTGTACTGCGATTTGGCTGAGTACCTGGCAGAGACAAGCGAACGTGACCTGCAAAGTGTCTGCTGTCAGACTACAAGAAAAGGAAAGCCTTTTCTTACTTCGTTTCGAAGAGGCTGAAGGAGGTGTTTTATCATCATATATCACACGACTCTGCATATTGTTTCATGAAGGCAGACTGCACCCCCTCCATTAACATCCACCACCATCCCCACCAAGTATGGGTGAAGTATTTGAAGTATGGTCGAGAAACAGAACCCCATGCAATGAATCAGTATGCAAAAGTATTGTCTTCAAATGGTCACAAAGATGTTACAGTCAGTGAGTGTGGACTGTTTGTCCATCCAGAACATATTTACATGGCTGCCAGCCCAGATGCTGTTGTGTCGTGCACATGCTGTGGAAAGGGGCTCCTGGAAGTGAAATGTTCACTAACCATTGCACATGCTAGTCCACAGCTATGCCCTCCAGCATATCCGACAGTGGTGTGTTGAAACTAAAAACAAGCCATCCATATCACACACAAGTTGTGATGCAGCTCGCTGATAAATGGTGTGATTTCGTTGTGTTCCCCATGGGTACCAACCATATGCATAGAATCTTCAGAGTCTTGTGTCAGTTTGATATATATATATATATATATATATATATATATATATATATATATATATATATATATATATATATATACAGTTCGCTCGCTATAACGCGACTCGCTATAACGCGAATCGGCTATAACGCGGTCGGTCGTGGACCCCGAATTTCTGCCGCTAGGGGAGATATATATTTTCCCACCAGGGGAGAAAATGGCGCCACGCGATCGAGCTATTACTTCGTCCATGAATACTGCACTGATCTAGATACTGAAGTACAATTTATGGCACGTTGAAATAAATGTCACACTTGTTTTATGTCACATTGTCGATCAATAAATGCAGAGTATTCCCTTGAAAAAGGTTTTGCGGCTGTGGGGACATCAGTCGTATTTGCTTCGGCCGCGGCGAGTTGTAAATTGCAATCACGATTTACGCGAACCTGCCGCCGCACAACAGTTCATTCTCACACATTTAGTGGCAATTTAGATATCAGAGACTTACTCTTACATCAACTCGACTCTACAACAATGCTCATCCCTTGAATTGATAGAAAACAGTAGAAGTTAAACAGCTTACATGACATGAATCAAATCGATTTCAGACATCGGGAGTAATCCGTTTGTACTCAAAATCCGTTAACACTTTGAAAACAGCTCAGTGCTAACTTGGCTGTAATCGTGTTAAATGCAATTGTTTAGTCAGCAACCCTATAAATCAGAAGGGAAACAGCAAGGAAGTATCACTATTATTCCGCTGCTACAGTATAAACACACGCTCTCGACTAAACGTTATGCCGAAACGAAAAGCATACACGGTTCGCGAAAAACTACAACTGGTCACGCGTATGCGAAACGGCGAAGCGCAATGCAAGATTTCACGAGAGATGGGCATTCCTGAGTTAACTCTTCGGGGATGGCTCAAAGATGAGGTTAAACTCAGAGAGTTCGTCCACACACTGCAAGATGACGACAGCTTGCTTAGAAAGAAAACACGTTTCTCTCGAGATGCCACGCTGGACACAGCAATGGTGACGTGGTTCGTCCAAGAAAGGCAGGCTGGGCTGCCTATAAGCGGGCCTATTGTGAAGGCACAAGCTGAGAAACTGGACAAAGCCATCAATGGTGACGATTCGGAGTTCTTGGCCAGCCAGGGGTAGCTTTAGAGGTGGCAGCGTCGGCATGGCATTTCTCAGGCCAAAGTCGTGGGGGAGAAGCGATCTGCCGATGCAGAGGGCGCCGCCAGTTTTCCTGCAAAACTCGTCAAGATCATGCAAGACAACAGCCTGTGTGCAGAACAGATTTACAATGCTGACGAAACCGGGTTGTTTTTCAAGATGCTACCCGACCGTACGCTGGCCATGAAAAATGACGCTCGCAAGGCCGAAGGGTATAAACTGGCAAAAGATAGGACAACCGTGTTGTTCTGTGTCAACAAGACCGGCACGCACAAATTGAAACCCTTGTGTATCGGGAAGTACGCGAAGCCTCGCTGCTTCCACCATGTGAACTTGGAAACCATGCCCCTTGCCTATACGGCTAGCGGAAATGCGTGGATGACAGCCGCTATTTTCACCGAATGGTTCCAGAAATCGTTCATTCCAAACGTCAGACGACATTTGCGCGAACGTCGACTGGAAGAGAAGGCACTTCTCCTCCTCGACAACTGCCGCGCCCATCCACCTGCGGATATGTTACGTTCAGCCGACGGGAACATCACCGTGATGTACATGCCGCCAAATACCACAAGCGTGATACAGCCTCTGGACCAGGGAATCATTGCTTCATTCAAGCGGCGCTATCGCCAGGGGTTGGTTAAAGAGATCATCCTCTCAGATCTTGACATTACCCACTTCCTCAAGGCCTTCTACCTTAAACAAATGTTTCTTGTGGCAGGGAGGGCGTGGGAAGGTGTGACACCAACTACCATTAGCAACTGTTGGATGGAAGGGCTCGGTGCCGCGTTCCCTGCTATCACCGATGGAACTGATGACGACAACGACGACACTGATTTCCTCGGATTCAGCGCCAATGAAGTCCGTCTCGCTGAGTGGAAACTGAGGTGTCAACTCGAGGTTGATCAAACACTGGACAGTTTTCTGGATGAGTGGATGACCGTTGACGAGTTTTGCTGCGTGACCGGTCAACTGACAGATGAAGAAATTATCAATGAAACACTGTGCGATGTTACAGCTGATGTTGACCTGGACGCTGAAGAAGACGAAGAAACACCACCTCTGCCATCACCAGCAGAAGTGGTTGCAGCGCTCGAAATCGCCCTGCGATGGGTTGAAAGCTGTGACAGTGATCACGTCAAAGTGCTCCAAATGGCGAACTTTCTGAACACTGCCAAGGCCGACCAGTTAGCCAGCAGGAAACAGAAGAAGGTGACAGACTTTTTTAAGGCCCAGTGAACGCCCTGTGATAAGTGTATCACCTATTTGTATTTTATGTAACCTAATATCAACTTGTGTTTCGGTAATAAATTGTCGACCGTATATTTGTGTTGTTATTTAAACTTGTATGCTGCAACCTTCAAACCTGTTCCGTTGCTTAACTCCTGGTTATCGTTTTTGAATTGCATTAGTGAAGTGTCTAGTCGTATGTGGATCTACACCAGCGTAGCAGGCAATTGTCGATTAGTAATCCAGTGTTTCCCACATTATAACCATTAGCATATCTAATCCCCTATTGAAATTAATACAACAGATGTAATACGTCAATGGTATTTTACTATAACAAGGTGTATGTAGACCACATCCCTGCCGCTGGCACACCGTAGACTAGTCGTAGATTCGCATCCCGCGCCACGCCGTTGTTGTTGGTGCATCGTAGGAGTTGAACGGTACATGTTTTATTCAATTCAACATTCAATAGGATATAACATTTACAAGTTACTACATTACAACATAGTGTCAGCATTTTACTCTCAATGGCAGACCGCATCGCCCTCTCCGAAGCTGTGATGTAGTCATCGGCGCCGTAGCTATACTACCCAGGCGTAGCTGGGCCTGGGGCCGTCGATTCGCATACAACATACACACATATATGTAGAATTACCGTAGATAGCCTTGTAGCACGTAATTGACGATTAACAATCCAAAACACTACATATATGTGTTTTATTAAGTTTAGCATTGGATAACTTATCACATTCTAAAATCAGTACAACACATCGAGTAGCATCTTATGACACGTCGGCGCGGGGGTTGTCGGATATTTTGTGGTGTTTGACGGTGTCGCCACCTGACGGAACATACCTGAACATATTTATAACGCGCCCCGTTTACAACGCGGTTCCATTTCGTGGACCCCAACTACCGCGTTATAACGAGGCGCGACTGTATATATATATATATATATATATATGAGCTACAACAGGCAGCTCAGACAGTGTTTACTTAGTTCGTTGTTCCGAAGCTGTATGCGACCACTAATGTTGCAACCACTGCAATGTCAAAGACTGATGAGACCACTACACTTGGATGTGCAGCAGGTACATTCAATGGCGAGTGGACAAGCAAGCACAAGCACAGCTGAACCACCCACCATGAAACAAAGGAAGACACAGAAGAAAGGGAAGAAAGGAAAATGTGGTCCAGTGTACCTGTGTGGAGTATGCCAAGAAGTGTGTAAAGATGAAGAAGACATCACTGATGCAAGTGACCAGAGTGTTGGCTGTGATCTATGTTATAAGTGGTTCCACTGGGGGGGTTGACTTTGATGGACATGACCCAGAGAACTGGTACTGTGTGCAGTGCTTTTGATGACATGCAAATGATCTAAATATGTCCACACAATCATTGCAAGTATAGGTAGTGTTATGGTATAGAAACATAACAATCATTTCAATATAACTGTTCTGTAGGGTTCTGCCTGTGAAACACAACATGAAATGCATGTCTGGAACATGTCAACAATTAATATAAATAATGCTTTTAATGCCATTAATAATAATTGGCAACTAAATGTTATTATTGCTTTTCATTACCACTAAATTTGACTTAATGTACCTGTTATTTTACATGCCAAGTATTGTTCGGCTGGTTACTAGTGGTGGCGGCAAGTGGCACAGTGCAGCACAAACAACAACAATGTCATCAAGGATGGGTACAAGGTTGATAGGCACAGTCTTCTTCAGAATGACAAACCACTTCATTCGTCCACTTGCCTGCTCAACATGGATTCTGGCATTGGCCACTTTCTTTGTTTTGACAAAGCTTCTGTTGTTTGTTGCTCCCAGCCAGAGCTGGGAGGAGGTATTTCAAGTTTGGCACAGCGCATGAGGAGTTCACTGTTGATAGTGAAGCTTCGATCAGCAAGAATGACGTCTCCTGGGTCGATCAGATCAAGAAAGCCAGACTTGCTGACAATGCGTTTGTCTGATGCTCTTCCTCACAGCGGCTATCCGACAGGAAACTGATCATTCCATTTGGAGCAATACCAACAACTTGGCAGTGTTGTTTCTTGTAATCTGACCAGGTTAATGACTGCAGCTGCATGTCACATGGTCATTCAACGAACACTTCTGTAGAGTCCAATGTACAACGCAGTGAGGGATCTAAACTAAAAGCTATGCTGATCAACTGCAACAGTGTCAAGAGTACTGTCAAAGTTTCCCAAAAGCAGGCAAAAACAAATTCAACAAACCCTGACATTCTATTCCAAGTGGAAACTAAACTTGACTCAAGCATCCCCACCTGCTTCTTCCTCCCTACAAACTATGAAGTAATTAGGAAAGACCGAAACACTCATGGTGATGGAGTCTTAATAGCATTGAGAAATGACATTATTGCAGACCCCCAAGACAAACCAAGACAAATTGAACACAACATGTGAAATAGTCTGGACTAAAGTGCACTTCTTTCGCAACAAAGCTGTCTACTTGGCATCATACTACAGACCCCCAAATGATCATATAGCATCACTGGAAGCCCTACATGAATCCCTGGCCATCCTCTACCGTTCTTGCAAGCTTCCACCGTCAATCATAATCGCTGGCGACTTAAACCTACCGACATCAACTGGAAAAACCTTTGCACAACAAACCAACACACAGCAACAAAACACAATAAATTACTTGAAATAGTCAGCGGATATAGCCTAACCAACATGGTAAATGAACCCACCCGACTAGACTCTGGCAATATCCTTGATCTTGTACTCGCATCAAACCCCTTATTTCTAATGTAAACAGTGTCAGGGATGAGTCCTCTTCCAAATCAACATGAACCAAATGAAAAAAACTACACCTCCACACAAAGTGTTCAATTATAAAACTGCAAACTGGGAATCTCTTAAATCCAACATCATTCTTCTTACTCAAAAATACTTTGACTGAAACCCTGACAATCTAGATATTGACTCAAGCTGGAACTTCTTTCATCAAAATTACACTAAACTAATAGAACAGTCTATCCCCAGCCACGTGACTAAATCCAAAGCACATCTACCATGGATCACAAAAAACATTATTAGAATGCAAAGAAAACAGGACAAAACTCACGCTAAGGCTAAGAAAACAAAGAAAAACAAACACTGGGAACACTTCAAAAACCTTAGGGAAGTAGTCAAGAAAGAAATAACCAAATCCTATCACAACTACATCAATAATATCATAGGTGAAAGCCTCAGCACAAACCCTAAGCGTTTCTGGTCCTTCATTAAACAAACAAAAACAGAAAACCTTGGTATCCCAACACTACATTCAAATGACAAAATGCAAACGACTGATCATGACAAAGCTAAACAACCACTTCAAGTCAGTATTCACCAATGAACAATTCCCCATCGCATCCAAAGGCCTGTCACAATTCCCCTCAATACACACACTTGACATTGGAATAAATGGCGTAAGAAAACAATTAGAAGCCCTAAAACCACATCAGGCAACAGGCCCAGACGAAATCCCAGCAAGAGTATTAAAGGAGACTGCCAATGAAATATCCACAATTGTTCAACACATATTCCAACAATCATACACCACCGGCAAACTCCCACAAGCTTGGACCACAGCTCTTGTCACACCAATATACAAAAAAGGCAACAAAAGTAATCTTGTAGACTCCAAAAAACACAAAGAGCACAGGCCCCCGCTCCCCCATCTTCCGCCTCCTCTGATGAGGTATGTGAGATAGTGGCGGACATCAGTCCACCAATGCCACTAGTAACTTCACAAGAGGAGACCTCGTCTCGACGAAGGGGACAGTCGTAAGGGGTGTCACTGTCAGTCACCAGGCGGTGGCTATCAAAACCACATACGGTGTGCACCCTCGACTAGCCAAGTCATTCACAAATGGGACCTGGGAAACGGTACAGACCAAAATCGACAGCCCGGATTGCATCGCCATAGGCGAGTGCGGTATTGACTATACCGAGCCACCGCACTCCCTTCCCAGCCAAAGGAAACTATTGGAAAAACACATTGCATTAGCAAAAGACCTGGAGAAGCCACTAGTTCTCCACTTGCGTGGAAACGCACACGTTCCTTTCACGAATGTGATGAATGAAGCACTGGGCATGCTGAATAAATACACCCATCAACGCCAGTTGATACATGTGCACTGCTTTACAGGCACCATTGCAGACTATGGGCAATGGGTGGGACAGTATTCCAACACTGTTTTTGGGATAACAAATAAGTCGGTATCTGCACCAGGATTCAGTGAGTTAGCACGACAGATTGATTTATATCGTCTGGTGCTAGAGACAAATGCTCCGCTGTTGTCACCACAAGGTCACAACTATGGGCACCCCTACGAGGTGGTGCACCAAGCACATTACATCGCTTCGCTGCGTAACTTGCCGAGTTGGGTAGTGCTCCATGTGGCCAACCTCAACTCACGAGCGTTTTACAAAGTCTAAGTGACTCTGCGGGAGCCGGGCATCAGCCCGCTTGTGCTCCCTGGTGAGAGCTTATACATTGCACTTAATAGTCATGAGTGTGACTACCACTTAATGTTTACATTAATATATTAATTTTATTGTTATGAATTATGTTCAAACATTAATTTGCTTCACATTTTGTATTTATTAAAATGGATTTGGTAAATGGGGAAATTAGATAATAATTTTCAAATTTAGTATTGATACGACTAAATAAAAATTTAGACGAAATTAAGTGTATGTATAATTATGCGGATATATATATATATATTACGTTGTTGGCGACTAAAACGCTATAAGAAAGGAGGAATGTGGTAGTCACCAGTTAGCAGCAATGCACTTCACATACCAACCACCCCTTTCCACACACCACTGCACACACTTAACCCCGCCCACTATATAAACCCCGAACACACCACTGCCAAGCGCGCCACACAAGATCTATCAAGAGTACGGGAAGACAACCACACCTTGCACTCCGGATCTACGGCGACACCCAACCACTGTAGAGACAAGTCAGACACTCTGCCGTCTTCACAGTTTACACAGTAATACCAGGACAATCGTGAAGAGCAAACAAGTTAGTTACTATTACACATACACTCTTTACCACAGTATCAACACCATCAAGTGTGTCCTGTGTGTGCCGACTAGTGATTGATTTACTCAGCTTCTGACTCAGTTGGTCATTTTCACTTCGACTCTTTTTTAACCCATTTTATCCGGAATACGATTCTAGTCGTAGTTACCCTTTTTATCCGGAATACGATTCTAGTCGTAGTTTGCACTTGACACGGCTTCCCTGCACTCTGACGTTTTGGAATCCCATTGGCTGGTTAACACCGAATGACGTCAGTATATCGGGATCACTAGGAAACTCATATTTTTCAACCAATCAGCGCCGTTCTGTGGGTATTTGCAGTTCAAAGCGGGTACCCCCAAGCTAAAGTGAAATCAAAGATGGCGTCGAGTCGCAAAGATCGTTAAATGTTGACGTATTTTGAAGGATAACTCCGCTAATTTACTTCATACTGGTGATGACAAGAAGGCAGACAAGTGGATAGACGATATAAGATGGACGGTTATGGTATTTGATGCGACATTTGTCCGTGAAGACATACTTTGAAGCCATCGAAGTGGGTCAACCGACAACGGCATCCATTTCCACCCATCTCGCTCCACGCCGTATTTTTGGCGTCAAACAAAGTTAAGAATATTTCCAACGACGGTAACTACTTCATAAATAAAGTGATATTGAAATATTGAACAAAGTTGTTACTTTATAGTACTTCTTTATTAGTTATAAGAAATGAGCCACAGAATTATATATCGTTGACAGAAAATATTTCAAAAATTTGCATAATTCCGCTCAGCGGCGCCACACGTTGGCGATTCAGTCGACTGACGTGGGGGTATTACAAACAATTTTACATTATGAGATTATTATCCAAGATATGTGGACAAGTTGTATACCTTTATTTTCAGCAGAGATTAATGCATAAAATAAACTCAACTTGCTCATTGACATGTTGCTTCCTTCATGGCGAAAATGTCGGGTGAAAAGTAATGTGACAAACCTCAACATAGGTTTGAATTTATTAGAAATGTTTTGCCATATGCCACATATAATATATATGATAAAACTATGAGTTTATCGATGTGACTGTATAGTTTATTTTATCTACTTTCTAAAGGTATATCACATTTAAAAATTGATTGAGAAATAATAAAGTTATGTCTATTTTAAATGAAGGCCTGTCATTTTTTAATGCTGACAGATTGGTTTGAGGAAATTATCAGGAACTGGCTGCAACTCGTCTGCACTAGCTTCAGGATAAAATGGGTTAAATGGCTCATTAGAATGTCACATTTCTCAAAGTTATTGTCTGGCAAAGAGTAGCGATGATCAGCAGCAATATCTCTGTGATCATTTGTTGGTTGATATTCAGCTAGCACCGTTTCAGTTACATGTAGTTTTGATATAATATAGTTTCTTTTCTTGTAATTGGTGGTTTGCTGGCCAACTGGGGGGAATGCAAATAAAGCATACCCCAGATGTAATGTAGGGTTTGGATTGGCAGTGGTTGGACTTCCATCTAGAAAATGGATGGAGCACACTCTAGATAGAACAAGGTTTTGTTTACCAGTTTTTTCCTGTCCTCTTTCCTGTGGCCTTCTAGATTTTTTTCTTTCAGTAGGAATGGGTAGTCATTCAAAATCATCCTACCCTAGTTATAGTAATTCCTTAAGGTGCTGTGTGCTTGGAAAGGGTGATACTGTTACATGGAGTTTGTTTACACCAACCACCTATTTAGCTTACAAAAGTACATAAGACATAATAATTGTATAGCAGAAATATGCCTGGGATGATATTGAATGATTATATTACCATACTGATGTATCAAATGTAGTCAAAGATACAGTTATCCTAATGCCAAAACTTATTTGGGCTGGATTCCACATAGGAAAAGTCACAAGTGCCCATATTTTAACTTGTCACAAACATGCACTAATTTGTCATTAACATAAACATACCATGTACATGCTACGATGTAATAAACCATGTTCAACATCTGCACCAGTGGTTTATTACAGGAATGGGATACATGTCACATACAGTACGGGTTTATGCCTAAGAAATAATGCCGGGCACACCCAGCACCAGCATTACTACATCGTCTTTACTACCGGTTGGTGGCAGCCCTCTGATATGCAAATAATCCTGAATCATGTCTTTCTTCCACAAACAAAACTCATTAAAATCAGTCATGCCAGCAAATATTACCAAAAATTAAAACTACTTACATAAATTAAGAAATAAGACGACAAATTTAAACTTCTGTATCTCTTATACAGGTACATGTGGTTTGTTTATGTTGATTGACCCGGAATATTTGGCACATGTGTACTCAAAACTCCGAATAGGTTTATTATCCATATTGGTTTTATTTATACAAGAGTATACTTTGTTGGAGATTTTCGTACATTTTGTGTGAAACCAATCAAATTCCCTTGTGGTACATGCAATAAACCTGTAGCATCCAACCAAAAAGCCACATGCTGCGACTCATGTAACACATGGTTTCACACAAAATCTCCAACAAAATATACTCTTGTATGAATAAAACCAATATGGAAAACTCCCTCCACTTTAGTTCAGTATCCAGCTATGGAAGCCCTATAGCCCACTCCTCCCCTTGCACAACCCAACCTGAGCCCCCCTTGAGAGAAAAGATCAAAGTTCGGAACAAAAATAACTTAAGAGCCATTGTTATAAACTTCCAGAGCCTAAAAAATTTAAAGCCTGATCTTCAACTCACAATAGACAATACCAACCCTGATTTTATTTTGGGATGTGAAACATGGCTAGACAAGAAAATTGCACCTTAGAAATCCTACCCGATAATTACAGAGTCTACAGAAAAGATTGATCCTCCAAAGGTGGAGGAGTACTCCTGGCAATCAAAAACTCCATCAATTCTTCCATGCAAACCTACCTAGACACTGACGCAGAACTTATTTGGGCAAAAATGTAATCAAAAAACAACCCAGATATTTACATCTGCAGTTTCTACCGACCACCAACCGGCGAGACAGGACTGACCCATCTAAGACAATCGATTAGCAGAATCAGCCAAAATGGAAAACACAATATATGGATAGCTGGTGACTTTAACTGTCCCAAGATCAATTGGACCTCCTTAACCTGCCCAGAAAATTACAAAACATCTACTAATTTACTAGACCTGACTAAAGACTTCCACCTTCACCAAGCTGTACGGGAACCTACTAGAGGCAAACACATCCTAGAACTTTTCCTCACTACAAACACCTCCCTCATAGAAAGCACGCATAGCAGACCAGGCATCAGTGACCATGACAGTATCCCCTTATTAAACATCAACATAAACCTGCCCAGAAATATTCCCCCTCCCTACAAAGTTTTCAAGTACCATAAGGCAGAATGGAAACATATTGATCAAGAACTCCAGGACCTAGGAAACAAAATTCAAAACCAAGCCCCATTCACTGTCTCCTCAGAACCACTTTGGGACCTCTTCAAACACAGCCTCCAGGAAATTATGAACCAATTCATCCCCTTCAAATATTTTTCCATATGGTACTCACTCCCCTTGGATTACTAGACATGATAAAAAAAAAAGATAAACAAAAACAACGACTATACAATAAAGCTAAGAAATTCCAAAGAGAAAATGATTGGACATCATTTAGAAAATACCGTTAAGCTACCAAAAAGAAGATCCAGTCAGAATACTGGAAATATCTCGCACATATAATCGACCCAGAACAAGACAAAGAAACAAATCCTTTGGCACTACATAAAATCACTCAATAAAGACTCAACAGGAATCTCCCCACTAAAAGATAAAGGCATCCTTCATACAGATAGCAAATCCAAAGCAGATATCCTCTCAAACCAGTTCCAGTCTGTGTTCATCAATGAAAACCTAACCAACCTCCCCCAGCTCCCCAACCAAAACTGATCCCCACAAATGCCCCCAATCCAAATTACAGTGAGAGGCATTGAGAAATTACTTAAAGAATTAAAACCAAATAAAGCCCAAGGCCCAAACAACATTCCTGCCAGAATCCTGAAAGAAATGGCCTCTAAAATAGCACCCATTCTGACAATTATATTCCGGAAATCAATAAATTCCGGAACTCCCCCTTCAGACTGGTTGAAAGCACATATAGTCCCTATCCACAAAAAGAATGACAGAACCATCGCCTCAAATTATCGGCCAATCTCCCTCACCAGTATACCATGCAAAATTCTTGAACATATCATATCTACATCAATCCATAAACATCTTGAAAACTACAATATTCTCACTGACCGACAACACGGCTTCAGATCTAGGCGTTCCTGTGAGACTTCACTGCTCACAACTATCCATGACCTGACTAGCACCCTGGAAAAAATCACCAAATTGACCTTCTATTGCTAGATTTAGAGGGGGTGCAGCACCGGGCAGCAAGATTCGTGGTCCATAATTACAGCTGGGAAACATCTGGATCCACCTTGGCCTCTGCCCTCTCCTGGCCAACCCAAGAACAGAGGAGGGCTGAGGCCAGACTTACCACCATGTATAAAATAACAAACAATCTCTTAGACATCAATCCCAACCAATACCTCATGCCCGGACACAGCCAAACAAGATCCAACCACCCACACAAATACAGACAAACATCAACTTCCCACAACTACTACAAATACAGCTTCTTTCCCCGAACAATAGCCCAGTGGAACAGACTTCCTTCTAATGTATTTGCCCACAACAGTCTCGACACCTTCAAGGGTGCATTGCAGGACATAGGGCATGCAAGTCTCACGCGCGAAAACGAGGCTGGGGGCAGTTGGGGGCAGTTGGGGGCAGTTGGGGGCAGGAGGTCCATATACTCCATGTTAACATATAGGACTTTGTTTTGTTTGTAATAATCGAACTGTCCCGAAATAGCGTATTTCAGTTATATTGTCCGAAGGATTATTACAAGCAGAAGCAGTGGAACATTTTGCCGGTGACAATGATTACAGAAATCATGAATTTTAATCCATTATTATGGTGGTTGCCATGGCAATAGCGGCAAGTACTTGTGTTTGGCGATCTTGACTAATAATGAAGAGTGCTGGTTTTCGTGCAGTACAACCTGTTTGGGTCAAACATATACATGTGTTATGATTATGTGCATTTAGACAACTTATCAGATATAAGTGCTTATCGAAACCACAACGTACAGCAATGTAAAACGCAAATCCCGTAAAAGACACATACAGCCTAGCATCGTGTCGATTATCTGCACTACGTAAATCGTTGTGTCTATGATCTAGTGTGATAAACTCAATATTAAATCGGACATTTAAGATAAGAAACATATAACACAAGATATTTATGACCTGATTTTCCTAGTATTCATCAGTCGGAAGCTATAACTGTCATCCATCGTTAGAATATTATTCTTGTGTCCAGAACCCAATTAGTCTCGCTTAGTCCCCAATAAGCTCCAGTCGCGCGGAATCACGCAATGTGTCGTGACCCACTTGCAGGCCCTATTAACCTGACAACTGCACCCTTCAGGCACGTCCAATAAGCAATACACACCACCACCCCTGTCCCCCTCCACAACCCATGCCTACCACACCCCCACCCTCCCCCATCATTGACTTGTACTTTCCCTATCCACCCCACCATAATCCCATATTCCCAAGCACAAATACTCTTATTCCACTTCCAAATAACATGAAGCCAGCCATCCTGAAACTGACCATCCATACTAGTGCGTGATGCCCCAGTAGGAGTTTAGCACTATAACAAATCAGAATCAGAATAAGAATATTTGCCTATGCAGTCAACAGTGTGGATTGGCCTACTTGTGCATTGTTCTACTATCATCCATAAGCTTCGTGTGCTTTGCTCTTTAATAAAACGATTTACTTATAACAGTCTGATGTGTTATCTTTTCACCTGTGTGAGTTTTATTGCTGGTGGTGATGGATAAGTAATTTAAATAATTTTTTGAAGTGACGCACTGTCCGCTCATCTGCGCGGCTGCCACAAAAACTGTCCGCGTATTTCTTGAATGAGTGACGTTTTGAGACGGCTGGTGATTCGCACCTTGGCCAGATACTAAATATATCATCCACTGATGTGACAGAAGAGATTCCAAGCCTCATTTTGAATCTAAATTTGGCGGCGTAAATGCCGTGAAACTGGCAATGAAACTCGTTTGAAAAATGTCGAACGAGTTTTCAACCAGATAAAATAAAAATATCAAACTCATCTCCTGTCCTATTATAGATCTGACTTTTATCTGTCAGAATTTTATCTGAAATAGTCGATTAAATTCTGCGCCGCGAATCACCAGACCCAAGAAATGAGGTCCTGTAGGCAAAAATTTGCTCGACGCGTCACCTGTTGGGGACATACCACCAAATGGATCCTACGCCATTACCCATAGTAGTCCTGCTTAAAAGAACTGCATTGTGCAATTTTTGTAAATTCCTGGAAGCAATGAATGTAGGACTGGTTGAGTAGAAATTATTTTTTGGTGCAGCATGGCATCAGAGCTGTGAAATAATGACATTTGTCAGACAGTGACCAGGCGCGTATGCATACAGGTGTAGTTCGGCCTAGAGGTGGCAACATGGGCAATCGCCGGCTGATTGGAGCAGAAATGGAGGGGTGTCAGGTTAGAGATTGGATTGTAGGAGAAAGAGATATGGCAGTTTCAATGGCGCCTATGGAAAATCAATGGTGGTATCTACCCTAATTGAATTTGAACTGATCTGTTTCCGTGACAACATTGAGCAACAGACAACATGGACGACGCATTTGTGCTACATTATAAGGAGAAACTGAGAGAGAAAACAGTCGTGGCAGCGAATGGAGAGTGTCTATTGTGGACTGGGACTAGATGTAGTGTAAGGGGAGGGTTGGCCAACCTAGTGTTTTCAGTAACTGAATAATTGAGGTTCCTCACTGCTTAAGCTAAGTTAAACAATAAAATAAATAAATAGTCCTCTATCTATTTACAAACTATACCTTAGAGTTACTGTTGAGTTATTCTATTGCTAGTTTCTTAATTGAAAATGTTCTCGTTATTTCTTTACTTAATTTTTTTAAACAAAAGTATTCAATAATATTGTCTGACAGTAACACAGATTTATAATTAGACATGTAGTGGACACTAGCTGCCAAGTATGGTTTTCACTTTCAGCACAGTCTTAGTAAGAACTTGAAATGTTAAAGATATGTTTAACTGATGAGACCTACTTACAACTCAGGAGAACTTTACTTCCTGAAGGAAGAGGCAGACCTCCTGCTCTGCCAGAATTAGTGTTTCTGACCAACCGCCTCCTTCTACAGCTAAAGTTGGTTCAATATGAAGGCAACAAAAGTTCAAATGATGTGAGTTATTAAATGGCAGTTTGGACACTACATAAAGTTCACTTCTTGTAGCAGGAGTATGTTATTAATATTATAATGAACACAATTAAAAGTAAGGTGTCAGCAGTTCTGCCGTGAAAGAAGTCCTCAAGGATGAGATCAGATTCTAGAAGACAGTGCTGCGGAGGAAGAGTACCTTGAAACTAGCTGGGACTGTGACTGAACTGACAAGAGCCCTTGAACTCCACCTGCCTGAAGAAGATGATGCACAGCCACAAGTGCCTGCACCAGCCCCAGATGCAGAACAAGCGGCTGACGCTGCTGAGCTAGAGGTTGACGCTGCTGAGCCAGAGGCTGACCCAGCTGCGCCAGAGGTTGACGCTGCTGAGCCAGAGGCTGACCCCGCTGAGCCAGAGGTTGAAGCTGCTGAGCCAGAGGCTGACCCAGCTGAGCCAGAGGTTGACGCTGCTAAGCCAGAGGTTGACGCTGCTGAGCCAGAGGCTGACCCAGCTGAGCCAGAGGTTGAAGCTGCTGAGTCAGAGGTTGACGCTGCTGAGCCAGAGGCTGACCCAGCTGAGCCAGAGGTTGAAGCTGCTGAGCCAGAGGTTGACGCTGCTGAGCCAGAGGCTGACCCAGCTGAGCCAGAGGTTGACGCTGCTGAGCCAGAGGCTGACCCAGCTGCGCCAGAGGTTGACGCTGCTGAGCCAGAGGCTGACCCAGCTGAGCCAGAGGTTGAAACTGCTGAGCCAGAGGTTGACGCTGCTGAGCCAGAGGCTGACCCAGCTGAGCCAGAGGTTGACGCTGCTAAGCCAGAGGTTGACGCTGCTGAGCCAGAGGCTGACCCAGCTGAGCCAGAGGTTGAAGCTGCTGAGTCAGAGGTTGACGCTGCTGAGCCAGAGGCTGACCCAGCTGAGCCAGAGGTTGAAGCTGCTGAGCCAGAGGTTGACGCTGCTGAGCCAGAGGTTGACGCTGCTGAGCCAGAGGCTGACCCAGCTGAGCCAGAGGTTGACGCTGCTGAGCCAGAGGTTGAAGCTGCTGAGCCAGAGGCTGACGCTGGACACTATGAGATATTCAAGTTCACGAGACAAGGGGAGTAGGTTGCAGTCTTCTACGACTCCAGTTTCTATATTGGCCAGGTAATTGAAGTACAGTCTGAGGGCACAGCAACAGTCCAGTACTTAACCAAAGCCAAGGGCCACCCGTCTTACTTCTGTTGGCCATCGGTTGATGATGTGTGTACCAATTCCGCTGAATTTGTGTTCAGGTGGAACTTAGATATTTCACCTGTTGGAAACAACTGTCGGCTGTGGCAAGTAGACTCAGCACAGGATATCGCCAATGCCTACGATGGCATAAATAAACCTTTTGAGTAAAATGGTAAATATTCAGGTTCCTTTTAATGGATAAATACTTCCATTAGTGGAGAGAGCTCCTTTTTCTGATTCCACTGATATATGGTTCACTTTCTAACTTAATTAGGAGCAGAGATATGCTCGTTTTAAGATTCTTGAAATGGCATGTCGGACAATAATGGCAAAATAATTATAATTCGCTGTTATCAAGTTCATATTTTTGCAAGTTTTTACTGGCCTATCAGCTTGCAAAAAAGTAGCCTTAAAGTAAATAGTACATACTTAATTTTTATAACTGAAATTAATGCAAAATCAATACTGGTTTTTGTCTGTGACCTGGCAAAATATGCAGTTTCATCAATTTAAGCCGAGGATGTAAAAAGCCGGAAAATAGTCAATCTTTAAAAAATCATAACTTTTCTTCTAATCAAGCTACATAGATGAAGTTTGCATTACTGTAATGAGAATAAAAAGTTATGTACTCTTATGATAGAATCCAGCATGAAGGTCACATTTGAAAAATCAGTTTGGAGTACCTACCTCCATCGATCAAGCTTTTTGCCAACAAATGAACAATAATTGTTGATAATGGTTAAATACGTGAAATACATTACTACTGGAGAGTATTGCAACAAGACATCTCCTAGAGCAAATGTTACTGTATACATCTGACACTCTAACAACTTTCACTTAGGTTTTTATCATAAAGGTATTCTTCTGAAATAATTTCAACAGACTATATGACGAAAACCACGTGCTCGACGACGATGTCGGCGTTTAACTAAGTCTAAGGCTAAACAACCTGGCTACACCAATTTAGACGGGGAAATCCTGTTTTTGCAATTTGTGTAACGCCTTTCAATACAACTCCAGTATATGTACATACATACATCACAACATACGTTATATTTAATATGATACTGGTATATCCTTGCCCTGGTTCATCACCAGCTCTGCCACCGCAACTGTGTGTCTGTCAATTCATCAGCATCAGGCAGACGACATGATGGGTATAGGATAGTTCCTTACCTGACGGGAGCGTGCAGCCAGCTAGCTCGCAAACATTGCAGTTAAAACATCCCATTTTTTCGGCTGTGACTGTGACATTGGCTCTGCATGACGATGAATATAAAATGTGTTATATCTTACAATTTTCACAGGCAAAGAACGCCCCTTGTAGCTAGGTCAGGCTTACTGATCTCTGTTACATTATATGCAAATCAGCGGTTCGCGCACGTGAGGAGAATTTCGTGTTTGATCGGCGGGACGGAAGTGTTTCTTTTCTTCTTTCTCCATCTAAGTTAACCAACCAACATCAATATTAAAAAAATCATTGTTAATATTTGCAGGGAATGCGCGTCGCAATAGAAATATAAGAGATCGATAAAAGAATTTTTTGGCAGTTGAATAAAATGAATTTCACAAATGAATGGAATAATACAAAGTATTATATAATATGGGAAAGTGGGTAGGCAAGTTTTATTTACTAGTCTAGGCTAGCCTAGCAAGGGCTAGGCACAGAAGTGGGCTGCAACACTAACATAGAAAACAAAAGAAACGGCCAAGATTGGATACTGACACTACTGTTGTGTCTTTAAAATGTTTTATTAAGTCCATGCATTCAAATCGGGGAAAGAATTAAAATTATTTTTTGCAGTTTCTTTCGTCTTACAACGTACGTTGCATTAAATTTTGCTGAGAAAAAGGCCTGTTTGGTTCTCTTCCTCAATAGCGACACGTCGTTCGTCGATGACATACGTCTATAAAATTATATAGGACAATGCGCTATGACAACTGTTCAGTACGTTGCAACATATATATATAATTATATATATATATATATATATATATATATATATATATATATATATATATATATATATATATATATGTATATATATATATATATATATATATATATATATATTTTATATTATATATATTCATCATATATACATGACATAATACATGACATGACATGACATGACATGACATGACATGACATGACATGACATGACATGACATGACATGACATGACATGACATGACATGACATGACATGACATGACATGACATAAATGAAAATGACTGTGACGTGACGTGACGTGACGTGACGTGTGACGTGTGACGTGACGTGTGACGTGTGACGTTGACGTGTGACATGACATATGACATGACATGACATACGACACGACACGACACGACACGACACGACACGACACGACACGACACGACACGACACGACACGACACGACACGACACGACACGACACGACACGACACGACACGACACGACACGACACGACACAACACGACACAACACAACACAACACAACAGTTCAGTTGCACATGACACTATAATATATATATATATATATATATATATATATATATATATATATATATATCATACAACATACAACATACAACATACAACATACAACATACAACATACAACATACAACATACAACATACAACAGCGTGTTTCTTTGTTTTCAACTGCAAGAATTAACAGTTATATGCATTATAGCATTCCACATGCATACACCTATAATTAAATAAAAATACAAGAATTATTATTAAACATTTGGTTTTATTCATTTTCCAGCAGAGCTCTTAAAATTTAAATTGCACATTATTGAGAGACATTCCTGTGCACAGAATCCCACAGATATGGTTATGGGCCCAGGTGGGGTAGATTTGAAAACAGCTTTTACTTAGTCTGTTTTAATGTTTTGTGTGTGTCATTCTTCCACACAAATCTCAGGAGAACCTTAAGGATATTCTTGCCCAGAAGAAGCAGTTGTTTGAAGAGATTAATCAGGAAAACATGAGCACCATCATCACTAGACGAGCTGGAGGTACACTGGTCATGCTGCATGCTGTTGTTTTATATATATATATATATATATATATATATATATATATATATATATATATATATATATATATATATATATATATATATATATATATATAGTCACAGTATCACCATAATCTACCAGATCGACTGTCAGTAGCGGATTAATGTATAGTTTTAGGATAAAACCGTTGTAATTCTCCAACTCCCGCATACTTGCTGAAGCTCTCCTGCTATAGAATGTTTTCACATGTCCACTCGTATATCTTGGTTGTCGGCCATAGTCCATACGTACTACAATTTACTACTATTTATAACGAATTGTGTTGGTATGTCCCGTTTCCCGAAATTAAAACCTGTAACCTAATATGCCAACAAATGATGATTGATTATCTGTTCGGACTTGGGTTCTCATCAAAATTTTGTCAGACGCCTGTCAAGTAGTTTACTCCCTGATCGCTAGGGGTCGCACGCGCACGTAAACAGCAGCATCACGAGAATGGGCTAAAATGGCGGAGTGCGTCAAGCCCAAAACAAAACATCGAACAACAAAGGTAAACAACTAGTGTATGTTGAATAGTAAGTGCCATGAAGAGAAGCACGTTTATGCAACTCATAACCCAAGTTGGGTGACACGATACTGTATTATATGTGTTTAACGGTACGACAAATTTGACCACATTATTTTAGAAACGGAGAACTAGCTAGTACTAGTAGCTGCATGTCAGTGTCACTGACCAGTTGATTGACAGTGCAGTGTCAGTAAAACGTCCGCTCTCACCCGCAATGTCACTGGCTTAAAAATCACTGCTTACACCATCGCTAGGAATGGGTAAAGACTGTTAACCGTATTTGGGCATTGCAGTTAGCTGTCACACGTACCCAGATGGCCAGAAACAAAAACATTGATTAATTGTAGGATTTGTACTATCAGCCATGAGTATGACTCGGCATATGAGCAGCCACCAGGAAGGACCCATACCTGAGCCCAGCAATAAAAATTAACAGCCACCATGTGGGCTTCTTCAGGCGGATATTCGTTAAATCCTCCACCAACATCAAGGCGGCTACATGTAATATAACACGATGATGCTTTCAGTCTGGGATCCAACCAATTACAAAGATATATATGGCACTGGGGAAAGCTAGTGCAACATACATAGGGCATGCAGCCTAATGTATGCCTTAAACAATTGCAGTGATCAGATTCCAGGCTATGATATGAGAATTTTTTTAGCACACTAAA
The DNA here is from genome assembly GCA_025642075.2 of Ridgeia piscesae. Lineage (NCBI taxonomy): Eukaryota > Metazoa > Annelida > Polychaeta > Sabellida > Siboglinidae > Ridgeia > Ridgeia piscesae. The sequence continues at coordinate 92,034 of JAODUO010000163.1, read as the reverse complement.
GTTTGAGCCTTTTGCAGACTGAAGTCTGCATTGCCATCTCTATTATGGCTACGCTATACAAAATATACAAAATCAACAGCATAAACTGTTCGATCTATGCCAAATGAGATGGCAAAATAAGAGCTATAAGTTATAGCTGTAAGCTGTTTCACATCATCCCCTCGAGATCAATCCTGTTTAACAGCTTCTTTCCAAAAGCACTGAGCCTTCCCACAGACTCACTATATAGTTCTCTTTCGATCAGTTGAATCCTTCTGAGTGTGTCTGAGTTGATACACCAACTCAGCAATTGTGGCATAACAGTCAATATGTGAGCAAATATGACTTGTCTCTTTGTTCAACACCACTACTTTTTCAGCAGTGAAAGTAAAAAAACTACAATTTTTACGGCGGCCTTACAGGTATGATATGTCAAGAGTAGATTATTGTGGATTTCTGCTCTTTCTTTTCCCTTCCTGGGCCCAGCACACTGCAGTTCTGATGATCGAGTTGTCAGCATGACCAGTGCACTTCCAGCTCGTTTAGTGATGGTGGAGCTCATGTTTTCCTGATTAACCTCTTGAAACAACTGCTTCTTCTGGGCAAGAATATCCTTAAGATTCTCCTGAGATTTGTTGTGTGGAAGAATGACACACACAAAAACAGACTAAGTAAAAGTTGTTTTCAAATCTACCCAACCTGGGCCCATAACCATATCTATGCACATGAATGTCTCTCAATACTGTGCAATTTAAATGTTAAGAGCTCTGCTGGAAAATGAATAAAACTAAATGTTTAATAATAATTCTTGTGTTTTTATATAATTATAGATGTATGTGGAATGCTATAATGCTTAACTGTTAATTCTTTCAGGTGAAAACAAAGAAACACGCTGTTATAAAATCACATCATGTGGAAGAGAATGAGGGTGTTAAGGATGATGTCACAGAAACAAAGACTGAGAGGCCTTTGTTTGATGCAACCAGCATCAGAGACAACATTAATGAAGGTGTCGTTGACAGCACAAATCCTGAGGAACAAAGTAACAGTGAAATTATCAGAAGTGAAACTCATTGTGGAAAAGTCACAGCTGAAGCAGTGGACAGATCTGAAAGTGTCGCAACATGTGCTGAGGATAGTGGTGTTGTCACAGAACCCACACATGTCTCAGAGAGCCACTGCTGTGGTGACCAGGAACGTTCTGGGGAGGTCAAAGAACACAGTGATGTCAGAGAAGACCAGGTGACTGACACAGACAGTGAGGTCAGAGAAGACCAGGTGACTGACACAGACAGTGAGGTCAGAGAAGACCAGGTGACTGACACAGACAGTGAGGTCAGAGAAGACCAGGTGACTGACGCAGACAGTGAGGTCAGAGAAGACCAGGTGACTGACGCAGACAGTGAGGTCAGAGAAGACCAGGTGACTGACACAGACAGTGAGGTCAGAGAAGACCAGGTGACTGACACAGACAGTGAGGTCAGAGAAGACCAGGTGACTGACACAGACAGTGAGGTCAGAGATCAGTCGTGTACTTTGGCGCAACCTGTACATAAACATGTGCAGGAATCAGAGCAGTTACCCAGGAAGTACCTGGCAGAAGAACAGACAAATGTTATCACCAGTCAGCATAGTCCTAAGGAAAGACAAATTGTCACAGCGCATCAGGGAGAGGTGATGTCACCTGCAGCATGCCAGTTGGTGACAGAGGACACTGTGACTGTCAGTAAACCCAAACTCCTGTATCCACATTCAGCTCTGGCCGAGGTGAGAACCAAGCTGGAGCAGGACATGAGAAGTCACCACGGCTTAGAGGCAGCTAGACATGTGTCACCGGTCGTGTCATGTGTCACTGATGTTGTCAGACCTTTGACAGAGGAACAGCTGGCAACCATCTACTGGAACCCAGAACTGTGTCACAATGAAAAGTTCATAGAAGCGTTCCTTCAGGTATGCCCTTAGTGTACTCACTGATGAGTACATTTCATGATAATCAAGTACACTGTATCCGTACTTAGCAGATAAATCATTGCCAGTAAAACAAACACTGCAGAAGTGCTTTTATGTTATATACAGATCTAAGATGATGATGTTTAGTTGTTCATGTTTAGTTAAAGTTTAGTCTCAGTTAAATTAGTCATTTTGTTGCATTATCTCCACCATCAGTTCTAAATTTGAAATGCTCAACCGACCCAATCTTTCATGTACATCAACTTTATCGTAGATGTAGCAAGCTCTCAGCTCCATGTACATACCTCATCACAGCAGACCTTCTTCACTAGTAAATCTTATTTTATTTCCGACCGTGTTACTTGATGTTAGCCATTTCTGTCTGTGCACAACTCTGGTGACACACGTGCACCTAATGGTGGCTGTTGCTGCTGTGACTTGCAGCACATCCAGCAGGACAAGACAGAGTTCTATGAGATAGTTCTCAACTACTACCGAGCACGTAACCACCTGGCCGCCGCTGAACATGACGTGGCCGTGCTGGGAGAGGACTGCAGCAAGCAGCGAGACATTGTGTGGACCACAAAGACTGAGACACTCACGGCCCATGTGAGCACTCACGGCTTGCTCGCCATTTCCTATCTTGGTCACCCATGCATCACGATTGATATTGGTCATTTAAAAAAGTACAATTTGGAGTTTTAAACAAAATAATTATATTCTGTTGTTGCAACTGTGCTAGCAAAATTATGTATTTTTAATGGGAAAAACTCCTTGTATATAATATATATATATATATATATATATATATTTATATATATACATATATACATATATATATATATAATATATAGTATGTATATATATATATATATATAATATATATATATATATATATATATATATGTGTATATATATATATATATATATATATATATATATATATATATTATAATTTGTGATATACTATTTATATATATATATTTATATATATATATATATATATATATATATATATATATATATATATATATATATATATATATATATATATACATATTTAATATATATATATATATATATATATATATATATATATATATATATATATATATATATATATATAATATATATTATATAAGTTCTAAATTGATTCTAAGTTCTCAATAGTGTTAGCTTGCGGTAAAACATTTTTGTTGGCTCATTCATATTAAAACATATCTAGCATAGTTACTGTAAAGCTTAAATATTGATGAATTGGTTTAGTAGTTATAAATAATATTTCCATGAGGAAAAATCATATGCAAGAACTGACAAAATGAATGAGAACAGTTTTTTTATGAAAACAGTTGCTTCTGGCCCAAGATTTGTACAGTTGTGATAAAACTGAATCAGTACTACTATACAAACTTAAAATGTGCTAATAAAAACAGCATAATTTGTCTGACGTGTGATGTCATTGCTGTCCAGGGCGTATGCGCAGACAAAGTGACAGTCCATGCAGACCATGTGTATGAGACGAAGGTCTACAATGGCCATGCTGTACAGAACGTCAAACAGCTACTGAAGAACATTCGCGATCACCTGCATGATGAACTCACTCTGTACACGTATGAGGCCCTGCTCAGTAGGTGAGTGAACTCGCTCTGTACATGTATGAGGCCCTGCTCAGTAGGTGAGTGAACTCACTCTGTACATGTATGAGACCCTGCTCAGTAGGTGACTGAATTCTGTACATGTATGAGGCCCTGCTCAGTAGGTGAGTGAACTCACTCTGTACATGTATGAGGCCCTGCTCAGTAGGTGAGTGAACTCGCTCTGTACATGTATGAGACCCTGCTCAGTAGGTGACTGAATTCTGTACATGTATGAGGGCCTGCTCAGTAGGTGAGTGAACTCACTCTGTACATGTATGAGGCCCTGCTCAGTAGGTGAGTGAACTCACTCTGTACATGTATGAGGCCCTGCTCAGTAGGTGAGTGAACTCACTCTGTACATGTATGAGGCCCTGCTCAGTAGGTGAGTGAACTCACTCTGTACATGTATGAGGCCATGCTCAGTAGGTGACTGAATTCTGTACATGTATGAGGGCCTGCTCAGTAGGTGAGTGAACTCACTCTGTACATGTATGAGGGCCTGCTCAGTAGGTGAGTGAACTCACCATGTACATGTATGAGGCCCTGCTCAGTAGGTAACTGAGGGGCTCACTCTGTACAGGTATACTCAGTAGGTGAGGCTCAGAGAGATAAGACACCACTGTATCACTTGTTTAGTGTTATTACAGTGTCACATGTCACTCACAGTCCACAAGACAACAGAAACAGAGTACAATGCATAGTAATGATAGTAATGTATGTGTTAAACTCTAGTCATTTAATACCAGAAGGATATGTGAAATGTAAACTCTGACAGTTGGTACTGATGAAATGAAGCACTGGATTGGTAACAGTATACATTATGTAGAATGTAACAAAAATGCATTATACATTGTCTATTCTGTTAATTAACAATACCGGTAACTAATTTATCCATATGCAAATTAATAATTTATTCAATATACCACGAGGAACTACTTTAACATGAGCAGAACAAATTGAGCAGAAACATTCTCATTGATGACAACCAACATTATATCTGCCATTGTTCTAACAGCGATCAGAGAATCAGACCTGTCATGTTTGCTCATATATTGACTGTTATGTCTCTAGGTTGGACCTATTATATTTATTCATATTGACTGTTATGTCTTAGGTTGGACCTATTATATTTGTTCATATTGACTGTTATGTCTCAGGTTGGACCTATTATATTTATTCATATTGACTGTTATGTCTCAGGTTGGACCTATTATATTTGTTCATAGTGACTGTTATGTCTCAGGTTGGACCTATTATATTTGTTCATATTGACTGTTATGTCTCAGGTTGGACCTGTCATATTTGCTCATATTGACTGTTATGTCTCAGGTTGGACCTGTCATATTTGTTCACATATTGACTGTTATGTCTCAGGTTGGACCTGTCATATTTGCTCACACATTGACTGTTATGTCTCAGGTTGGACCTGTCATATTTGCTCACACATTGACTGTTATGTCTCATGTTGGACCTGTCATATTTGCTGACACATTGACTGTTATGTCTCATGTTGGACCTGTCATATTTGCTCATACACTGACTGTTATGTCTCATGTTGGATCTGTCATATTTGCTCATACATTGACTGTTATGTCTCAGGTTGGACCTGTCATATTTGCTCACACATTGACTGTTATGTCTCAGGTTGGACCTGTCATATTTGCTCACACATTGACTGTTATGTCTCAGGGTGGACCTGTCATATTTGCTCACACATTGACTGTTATGTCTCAGGTTGGACCTGTCATATTTGCTCATACATTGTCTGTTATGTCTCAGGTTGGACCTGTCATATTTGCTCATACATTGTCTGTTATGTCTCAGGTTGGACCTGTCATATTTGCTCACACATTGACTGTTATGTCTCAGGTTGGACCTGTCATATTTGCTCATACATTGACTGTTATGTCTCAGGTTGGACCTGTCATATTTGCTCATACATTGACTGTTATGTCTCAGGTTGGACCTGTCATATTTGCTCATACATTGACTGTTATGTCTCAGGTTGGACCTGTCATATTTGCTCACACATTGACTGTTATGTCTCAGGTTGGACCTGTCATATTTGCTCACACATTGACTGTTATGTCTCAGGTTGGACCTGTCATATTTGCTCATACATTGACTGTTATGTCTCAGGTTGGACCTGTCATATTTGTCACACATTGACTGTTATGTCTCAGGTTGGACCTGTCATATTTGCTCACACATTGACTGTTATGTCTCAGGTTGGACCTGTCATATTTGCTCACACATTGACTGTTATGTCTCAGGTTGGACCTGTCATATTTGCTCACACATTGACTGTTATGTCTCAGGTTGGACCTGTCATATTTGCTCATACATTGACTGTTATGTCTCAGGTTGGACCTGTCATATTTGTCACACATTGACTGTTATGTCTCAGGTTGGACCTGTCATATTTGCTCACACATTGACTGTTATGTCTCAGGTTGGACCTGTCATATTTGCTCATACATTGACTGTTATGTCTCAGGTTGGACCTGTCATATTTGCTCATACATTGACTGTTATGTCTCATGTTGGACCTATCATATTTGCTCATACATTGACTGTTATGTCTCAGGTTGGACCTGTCATATTTGCTCATACATTGACTGTTATGTCTCAGGTTGGACCTGTCATATTTGCTCATACATTGACTGTTATGTCTCAGGTTGGACCTGTCATATTTGCTCATACATTGTCTGTTATGTCTCAGGTTGGACCTGTCATATTTGCTCATACATTGACTGTTATGTCTCAGGTTGGACCTGTCATATTTGCTCATACATTGACTGTTATGTCTCAGGTTGGACCTGTCATATTTGCTCATACATTGTCTGTTATGTCTCAGGTTGGACCTGTCATATTTGCTCATACATTGACTGTTATATTTGCTCATACATTGTCTGTTATGTATCAGGCTGCAGGTTGAGTCGTATCTGCACCAGGTCTACCAGCGATGTCCTCAGTTGGCTGACATCCCACCCAATAGTCCCGTCACAGGTGGGTACAGCCACTGGACTCACAACACAGTCGGACACCAGTCATCTGTGGTCATCTGACTCATAGAGTCCAAAACAGAGAACAAACAAACAACAAACAGTCCTAGTTGCTTCTTCTTTAATCAATCAATCAGTCAATCAAGATTTAGCAGAAGTTCTGTTAAACCAAGGGTGTCTGTTTCTATGTTTAATTTAGCATTTACTGTTACTTTGTTGTGACTACAACATTCATGTTGAAGGATTACTGCCTGCTAAATTGTATTTGTTTTCTTTATAAAATTTAGAATAATCTTTGCAGTTTGAAAGATTCCACCCCCAACACACTCAAATGGTAAACAAAACATCCAGTTTCAAAACAAAACTGATTGGCAATAATGTCAAGGTGGGCAGAATTAACCACAACATCCTTTGATGTTTAACTTTCCCATGTTTTGGTCAGCAGACTTCTGTTACAAAATTACTACTCTCCCTTTAATAATAAGTGTTAATAATAAAATGTCTTTATTCATGATAATTGCTACTTAGATGCATGTCGTGCAGAGTGTGAAACATGGTTGCAACAATGTCTTGGAAAAAGTCATACCACAACATTTATTGAGATATGCATTCACTTCACAGTGTTTGTACCAATAATATATGTTTCTAAATAAGCCGTGAACTCAGTATTTATGCCATTAGAAATATAGAGCATGAATTGTGCATTGTGTGCAAAACCTTGTTGACAGAAGAGAAATGTCTAGTTCATCTTCTTATACCAGTGACAAGACAGTGACAGACCAGTTGCATCATGCTTTTTATTATTATGAGGTTTTGGTTAAATAACTGGTCAGTACCAGCAAATGATGGACCAGTTCTGAATCACTGTAGTAGTTTTTACGTAGATAGTTTTGAACTTTAAGACTTTGCACTTTGACTTTTTGACATCATTTTGCATGTCTCTTGTTGCTTACTTTCAGCCCTACTACCCGGGCAGGTCGGAGCCTGTGAGCAGCGCCACCTGGCACAACTGAAGCACTGCATCGGTGTACTCTTCATGTTCCAATGGAAGCCAGCCAAGGACGATCTGTTTGTGCAGGATCTACAACAATGGATCACTAAACTTGTGAGTAAAGGATCTACAACAGTGGATCACTAAACTTGTGAGTAAAGGATCTACAACAGTGGATCACTAAACTAGTGAGTAAAGGATCTACAACAGTGGATCACTAAACTTGTGAGTAAAGGATCTACAACAGTGGATCACTAAACTTGTGAGTAAAGGATCTACAACAGTGGATCACTAAACTTGTGAGTAAAGGATCTACAACAGTGGATCACTAAACTTGTGAGTAAAGGATCTACAACAGTGGATCACTAAACTTGTGAGTAAAGGATCTACAACAGTGGATCACTAAACTTGTGAGTAAAGGATCTACAACAGTGGATCACTAAACTAGTGAGTAAAGGATCTACAACAGTGGATCACTAAACTAGTGAGTAAAGGATCTACAACAGTGGATCACTAAACTTGTGAGTAAAGGATCTACAACAGTGGATCACTAAACTAGTGAGTAAAGGATCTGCAACAGTGGATCACTAAACTAGTGAGAAGATTACTACAGTGGTACCAATATATAGTTCTACAACAGTGGATCACTAAACTTGTGAGTAAAGGATCTACAACAGTGGATCAAAACCCTTTTTGAGAAAGGATCTCAAGTTCACAAACTTGTGAGTAAAGGATCTACAACAGTGGATCACTAAACTTGTGATTTAAAGGATCTACAACAGTGGATCACTAAACTTGTGAGTAAAGGATCTACAACAGTGGATCACTAAACTTGTGAGTAAAGGATCTACAACAGTGGATCACTAAACTAGTGAGTAAAGGATCTACAACAGTGGATCACTAAACTGTGAGTCAAGGATCTACAACAGTGGATCACTAAACTATGTTTGTAAGGATCTACAACAGTGGATCACTAAACTTGTGAGTAAAGGATCTACAACAGTGGATCACTAAACTTGTGAGTAAAGGATCTACAACAGTGGATCACTAAACTTGTGAGTAAAGGATCTACAACAGTGGATCACTAAACTTGTGAGTAAAGGATCTACAACAGTGGATCACTAAACTAGTGAGTAAAGGATCTACAACAGTGGATCACTAAACTTGTGAGTAAAGGATCTACAACAGTGGATCACTAAACTTGTGAGTAAAGGATCTACAACAGTGGATCACTAAACTTGTGAGTAAAGGATCTACAACAGTGGATCACTAAACTTGTGAGTAAAGGATCTACAACAGTGGATCACTAAACTTGTGAGTAAAGGATCTACAACAGTGGATCACTAAACTTGTGAGTAAAGGATCTACAACAGTGGATCACTAAACTTGTGAGTAAAGGATCTACAACAGTGGATCACTAAACTAGTGAGTAAAGGATCTACAACAGTGGATCACTAAACTTGTGAGTAAAGGATCTACAACAGTGGATCACTAAACTTGTGAGTAAAGGATCTACAACAGTGGATCACTAAACTTGTGAGTAAAGGATCTACAACAGTGGATCACTAAACTTGTGAGTAAAGGATCTACAACAGTGGATCACTAAACTTGTGAGTAAAGGATCTACAACAGTGGATCACTAAACTTGTGAGTAAAGGATCTACAACAGTGGATCACTAAACTTGTGAGTAAAGGATCTACAACAGTGGATCACTAAACTTGTGAGTAAAGGATCTACAACAGTGGATCACTAAACTTGTGAGTAAAGGATCTACAACAGTGGATCACTAAACTTGTGAGTAAAGGATCTACAACAGTGGATCACTAAACTTGTGAGTAAAGGATCTACAACAGTGGATCACTAAACTTGTGAGTAAAGGATCTACAACAGTGGATCACTAAACTTGTGAGTAAAGGATCTACAACAGTGGATCACTAAACTTGTGAGTAAAGGATCTACAACAGTGGATCACTAAACTTGTGAGTAAAGGATCTACAACAGTGGATCACTAAACTTGTGAGTAAAGGATCTACAACAGTGGATCACTAAACTTGTGAGTAAAGGATCTACAACAGTGGATCACTAAACTTGTGAGTAAAGGATCTACAACAGTGGATCACTAAACTTGTGAGTAAAGGATCTACAACAGTGGATCACTAAACTTGTGAGTAAAGGATCTACAACAGTGGATCACTAAACTTGTGAGTAAAGGATCTACAACAGTGGATCACTAAACTTGTGAGTAAAGGATCTACAACAGTGGATCACTAAACTTGTGAGTAAAGGATATACAACAGTGGATCACTAAACTAGTGAGTAAAGGATCTACAACAGTGGATCACTAAACTAGTGAGCAAAGGATCTTCAGCAGCGGATCATTAAACTAGTGAGTAAAGGATCTTGAGCAATGGATCACTAAACTAGTTAGTAAAGGATCTCTAGAAGTGGATCACTAAACTAGTGAGTAAAGGATCTCCAGCAGTGGATCACTAAACCAGTAAGTAAATGAGTAACCACACCACACTTCAGTGCATCACATGTTGAAATTTGAGATTCAGCAGACATTTGATTAGTCAACCTCGAACTGTAGTTCCCATGTGGCAGCTAATCATTTCTAGAATATGTACTAACTTGGGAGTTAATGAATATAATGACAGTCATATATTTATACCTGGACTCACCGTTAAATAAAATAAAATTCCATTTATTCAGAATCTTGAACAAGCCATCTGTAGACACCTGTGCATGTGAAATGTGTCTTAGGTATGTCAACCTGTGGCAGTGACTTTATTCCTGACAGACATGATGACTGACCCCACAGACTGGCGTGACAATGTCACTCTCTGTTGAAGGTGTCCACTCTACTGAGGGTCGCGACCCTAGATGACCACCTCTTCATCCTTAACCACGTCCTCCGCTGCCCCGCAGGGGTTGGCAAGTGGGCGAGTAATCTCATACAGGTGGTGCCACCAGGGGGTGTACACCAGCAGTGCTGGGGCAGTCCGCTGGTCGACCACTTTGTGACGGTCTTGGCGACACTCTTGATGCCAGTCAGGTACTCACGGCTTTTTTCACACATTTTATTGTAAACTCAGTTACTTTCATTTACATATTTTAAATTTATTAGAATTTTGACAAACGTTGATGAGGCACAGTTTAGTTCCTTTTTTATACAATATAAATTGTTCTCCCCAAAATATACCATCTTATTGAGGTTGAAGATACGATGTGTTTTATGTGGCGTCTTAATCAACTCTGATTGGTTGTTTGATTCTTGTAGACTGAGGGAGAAACTACTGTGTCAACTGCAAGTGTCACCGTGTGTCATGGACAAGTCAAACGAGAATCCTTGGATTTTTGTTGACTCAGATGGTGAAGAGGTTAGTTGAGCTGTTGCATATTGTCTTATAGATGGTGACCGGAATAACAATTATTGATATTTCAATCAAAGTTTTGTACCTTCACTATTGCTGCAAGATGTTTTGTTTTATGTAACTTATGTAACAACACACCCATTGTTGGTGTTAAAACAGGCTCCAATACTAAAAATTCCATGTTTTATTAATTCTTCATTAAACTTTTTTTCTTGCCATGCACTAAACACTGTGGTTGTTTTAGTGGAAAATAACTAGATACTGTAATTAGGCTGAAGATGTTGGCCACACCTGGATGTCACATGTTACTGTTGTCTGTAGGCTGAAGATGTCACGCATTATTGTTGTCTGTATGCTGAAGATGTCACGTGTTACTGTTGTCTGTAGGCTGAAGACGTCGGTCACACCTGGATGAATCTGCATGAGAATGACATCATGTCGTTTCTCAACCAACTTCCTCTTGACCTCATCTTCAGACACATTCTTGCCATGCGCAACGTCAATGGTTTGTACCTGGGGAAAAAACAGTTGTTTACACCAACTAGAAAATACTAATTTGTATATGTGCGGATGTGTATGATATGTTGTTGACCCGTGTAGGCAAAGATGTATATGATCTGTGTATGTGAGAGTATGATCTGTGTTTGATCTGTGTAGATCATGACGTGTGATCTATATTTAATTTGTATGTAGGTGAAGATATGTATGATTTATGTTTGATCTATGTAGGTAAAGATGTGTCTAATATGTGTTTGATCAGCATAGGTGACGATGTGTGTGATCTGTGTTTGATCTATGTAGGTGAGGACGTGTATTATTTATTTTTGATCTGTGTAGGTGAAGATGTGTATAATTCATTTTTAAGTTGTTTATGTATATGTACATGTGTATGGTCTGTGTAGATGAGGATGTGCATGATATGGGTTCAATCTGAGTAGTTGATCACGTGTGTGATTTGTGGTTGATCACAGATCACGTGCATGACTTGTGCAGGTGAGGATGTCTATGATTTGTGTTTGATCTATGTAGTTAAAAATGTGTGTAGTTTGTGTTTGATATGTGTAGGGTAGGTGTAGATGTGTATTATCCCTGAATGTGGGATCTGTGTTTGAACTGTGCAGATGTTTGTATGTATGATCCTTGAGGACACGTATATGTAGATGTGTATGATCTGTGTTAGAACTGTGTAGGTGAGAATGTGTATGCTCTGTGTTAGAACGGTGTAGGTGAGAATGTGTATGATCTGTGTTAGAACTGTGTAGGTGAGAATGTGTATGATCTGTGTTAGAACTGTGTAGGTGAGAATGTGTATGATCTGTGTTAGAACTGTGTAGGTGAGAATGTGTATGATCTGTGTTAGAACTGTGTAGGTGAGAATGTGTATGATCTGTGTTAGAACTGTGTAGGTGGGAATGTGTATGATCTGTGTTAGAATTGTGTAGGTGAGAATGTGTATGATCTATGTTCGACCTGTGTAGGTGAGGATGTGTATGATGCCAGCTGCAGTACCCATCATGCACTGCTCAAGTTGTTGGCCTTTGCCCGACTCGTCATAAAGATCCTGGGCACAGGCTTCAAGACATTCTCCCAGAAACGTTACCGACAGCTGAACAAGCGAATTGCAGGCATGATCAGGTGAGTGTCAATGATGTTGTAGCCATTTTAGACTGTTTAGTTTTACCAGCGTATGGAGTTGATTGTGGGTTGGCACCACACTCTGTTACATTCACTAACAAAAGTGTATCGTAAGATATTTTCTACGAGTTTTCATAACAAGCATTTCATGATGTGAATTTAAAGTGGTTTTCACAAGTTACGTAAAATGTCCCTAATTATATGGTGCTCCTTGGAATAGTTGGTACTTTTCAGTGGCCATGTCGCAGGGTTAAACAGTTCCGTTTTACCTTGTACTTTACAGCTCTGACTCTACGTTTCCCACCAGCCATGCATTATATCTCTCTCACCACCCAAATGCATAACTGTCATTACAGTACAAGTAACTGATAAACAAGAAACACTTTTGATGTGTTCCCATAGGGACATTGTCCAGTATGTGGCTGACCACTGGACAAGCTTCCAGGCTGTGGTGCAGCCAAGAGACGTCACTCCTGAATGCATGCGCCGTCTGCAGGTGGAGTTTGACCAACTGTTTGAGAGAGCGACCATCGCCATTCTGTCGGCTCAAAGGTGTGACTTAACTTCATAACGTCTTTCTAACCACGTCTAGATTTTGTTGGTGATATATCATTAAAACATCTAGTGGCTGACTGGTTGATAGCACTTTAGTGACGGACGGACGGACGGACGGACGGACGGACGGACGGACGGACGGACGGACGGACGGACGGACGGACGGACGGACGGACGGACGGACGGACGGACGGACGGACGGACGGACGGACGGACGGACGGACGGACGGACGGACGGACGGACGGACGGACGGAGGACGGACGGACGGACGGACGGACGGACGGACGGACGACGGACGGACGGACGGACGGACGGACGGACGGACGGACGGACGGACGGACGGACGGACGGACGGACGGACGGACGGACGGACGGACGGACGGACGGACGGACGATGGAAACTGCATTACTGCATAAGTTGTAAGTGTTGTGGTTGGGTGTTGCAGACTGGGGGTGTGGCAGTACCTAGCCATCATGCCCTACCACTCAGTGTCAATGGGCCACATGTGGGGTCTACTGTGTGTCATGCACCAGGTGTGTGAGGACATCCAAGCCATCCAGACAGGACTGTCAGTGCCACAGTGTCAGGCCTTGCTACGAGGTATGTGCCCATGGAAGGTGATAATAGTACTGCTAATATTGTTTAAACAATTATATAAATATTCTGCAGAGTGTTCATAGTCTAGGGCTCGATTAAAAACCCTGCTATAGATACCAGTGGTTGCCCTTTAGCCTGGGTAATTAAAGTATTACACCTAATTAACTGTGGTCTATTGAATGGTAAGGTCAGGATTGATTTGAGGGAACCATTTGTAAAGCTACCCCAGACATTTTTATAAATGTATGGTGTAAACTTTGGTGTATTAAACATTACTTTTTTAACACTGCTGGGTTTATAAGTGAGCCACTACTTTGGGCATGTTCTAATAAACTGGGTATCATATAAAGACAATTTGACCAAATTACCTTCCAAGAGAATGTATTCATTGCAGCATGCTGACTAACTGTGTCATCTTCATGTTTTTCTGTTCATAATTTGTTTTCACATTTTGCATTTACTCAAGAATGTTTATATATTTTTCTATCAGTTGATTTGTTTATTAAGATTGACAGCTCATAGGAGAATTATAATTTGCACAAATATTTTGTAAACATCAACAAGTCAGACTAGTAAGATTAACAAGTGATATATTTGCATGTGGATGGATGGATTTATTTATTTAATATAAAATGTAAAACGTTGTATAGATATACATAAGATATAAATACAAAGTACATTACATAAAAGGATGACACAAAAAGTGCAAACACTTATTTCCATTGTGGTCCTATATTTCCATTGTGGTCCCATGTACAATGTATTATGTTATTAATTTTCTGTTATTATTGTATTTCTGGAAACAGGTTGCACAGCGATAATGATGTTATTTCAGAATACCTGAAAGTTTCAATGTTATCCATCTTGTCTGCTGCACAGATGTTGACAGCCAGAGTGTGTTTGAGGAGAAGTTGATTGCCATGCCCATCTCAGAGGTCACCTACCTCCTCACAACCTTTGCTAACATGGCGCGGTTCTGTTCATCGACTGAAATACAATTCATTGAAACAGTTGCCTTGGAAATATTTGAGGTACTGTTACGTAACTAGATTTAACAGTTAATTTGACAATCTTTCTGCGACAGATTTGATAAATTTCTGGCAATGTGGTTAATGATGTCCATTAAAAAAGTAATAATTCAATCATGTTTCATAACTAAATTGACTGTTTTCATTGTTGTTGCATCATCTTGCATGATCTGATAAAGACTGGACATAGGATCAAATGTAAAATTAAATGTGAAATAACATAAATATATATAAATTACAATCAACCCTTGGTGCTTATGATGCTTAGAGTTGAATGTTAGGCAAGCCTTAGTGTGTACCTTCCCCAGAAATTAACATATTTTTCAGATGACTAATCACTGCATATGACTCCAAAAATATAAGAGATTGAATGAGACCAAATATCTCTTTTTTAACATGTTTAGATTTTTGGAACTAAAACACTGTTGTTGTTTCAGATTGCCTATGTGTGTGAGCACACGCGGGAACACTGCTCCAAGCTGGCGAGGGATCTCCTGGCCCTGGTCGTACTTCAGCATCCCTTCATCATCTCCAGCGTCCTCCAGAGCACTGCAGCCAACATTGAAAAAATTGGTCTGGTAGGTTGACCAATTGCTGGCATATGTTTGACCACCAATCTCATAAACAGGTTCATGAGTACCAGGTGTCTAATGAGAGTTATGTTCTTGGTCACTAGC
The DNA here is from genome assembly GCA_025642075.2 of Ridgeia piscesae. Classification (NCBI taxonomy): domain Eukaryota; kingdom Metazoa; phylum Annelida; class Polychaeta; order Sabellida; family Siboglinidae; genus Ridgeia; species Ridgeia piscesae. The sequence continues at coordinate 76,603 of JAODUO010000163.1, read as the reverse complement.
TGTCTCATAACGGTTATGTTCATGGTCACCAGGTATGTTTGTGGTCATCAGGTGTCTCATAACAGTTACGTCTCACAGCTTTGTTTTCCCAGGTATGTTCATGTTCACAGGAGTAACACGACCAGAGTCATGGGAGATGACCAGGTAAGATATGCGTGACAGGTGCGTGTTATATCACACGCTGTGTTGTTGGTTGCAGGCGTCTCACTACCTGTTCAGGGGTCTGCCCTTAATGCAGTGGCTGCCCACCCCCCGAGACATCGATCTGCTGCGAGAGTGGCTCCTTCAGTTGCCACTAGATTCCCCTCAGAACCATCTTGCACGCATCATAGTGGAGCAGATGAACTGGTCATCCTTCGAACCAGGCACGGACCTGTTCCTGAGTCTCGCAATGCACCGCACCATGGCGCTGCTACTTGTCCAGATGTACAGAGGCCACCTGGTGGGAAAGACTCTTACTAACCTCACCGTGGACACCTTAAAACCGGTGCGTGCTTGCTACGTAAAATAATTGTCTGCAAGTTTTTATCGAATATTTGCAGTGTTTATTTTCATTAAATAATTGTGTAAATTTTTTCCTCAGATATTTTCACAGCATATATTTTCATTGTCTTTGTCTTTTTTCATTCGCTGTGTCACAGGGCTAAGTGTGACAAAGCTAAAGCTGCAGTGTGTTTAATGACAAATATTTAAAAAGTTGTTCTTTTATGTGTATGACAAACTATTATACTATAAAATTATTATGAATGCCAAAATCATCTGCTCTCAGGTTGACTCTCCTGCCAAAAGCCCTCTGCCTAATGAACAGATGCTCTCTAACTGGATATGGCGGATTGCCCTACGACTTTGCCTCCACGAACATATGCTTCCCTGTCCAGCACAGTTCAGGCGTCCAGGTGAAGAGATTCCTGACATCAACGCGGACGCCACACTGCACCCCATACAGGCAGCCTTGAAGGAGGGCTGCCCTCTCGCTAACTATGTAGCCCTCGTCATGACCAAATATGGACACAGGTATGACTACATGATCGCATATTACATGTATTGAAATTCAGCTGTTGGTAGGAAAATCACCTTTTCAATTATTGTATAATTTGTGACATTGAGTTGGAATTAAAAAATAAATGCAGCTTGACTGTACAGGTAATTTTATGATTTTATATATCCTGAGTCCACCCAAGACAAAAATGGCACATTAAGTATAATGGCATACTTTATTTGAAGCTCAGTTAATCAAACAAATAGTAAAATGCCAATTAAAATACACAAATAAATCCACACAATCAAGAATAAGGAATTATAATAAATGATAATAAATCTGTACAACAACAAAGTATAAACACTTTATTTCTATTTTAATTCAATGAAAATCGTTTACATAACAAAATAACCATATATTTCTTCATGGAAACACTTTGGTTTAGATGGTCGTAGAGAGTAAGTGTTGAGACATTGTGCTTGTAGTTTGACAGACGTTTGCTCCGAGGGTCTCAAGCTGCTGGCCCTGCTTGTGGACAAGTCACACCACGTGGCTGCTGTGAACGCCCTCGCCCACATAACACCACAGTTCTACCACAGCAACCAGCACCTGCACAAGAACAAGCTGTAAGTAACACAGCCACCTCCACAAGAACAAGCTGTAATTACCACAGCCACCTCTACAATAACAAGCTGTAAGTACCACAACCACTTCCACAAGAACAAGCTGTAAGTACCACAAACATCTCCATAAGAACAAGCTGTAAGTACCACTTCCACAAGAACAAGCTGTAAGTACCACAAGAACAAGCTGTAAGTATCACGACCACCTCCACAATAACAAGCTGTAATTGCCACAACTACATCAACAACAACCAGCTAAACATTTCAGTAAGAACCATTGATAGTGTTACCATAATATCAACTGCAAGAACACAGCCGTCTAGAGTTGCTTGTAAGACTCTCTCTTGTTGCAGCTTCCTGCATGTTCTGGAGAAGCTCTTGCAGGCGGATGCTGTCAGGAAGGGACTGTTCTACACAGAGTTCCCTGGGCCAATTGTCAAACACTTCACCCAGATGATACAGGTAAATACACTGTCACCAGATGGTCTGTTACTTGGCCTGTATGTTTACAGGTGAATGTCTGTTGTCTCTTTGTGATTCTCTGGAGTGAGGCTGACATCAGTTGTACTTGTCTTCAATGCTAGTTTCTCTTCTATTCCATCTGTGATCCAACTGTTTCCATTTGTCCCATCTCCTTCTCCTCCCTCCTCCCAGTCCTCTTTCCCAGTCGCAAACTTCCTCTTCTCTTTCCTCCCTCCAGTCTTAACACAGCTGTTGTCATTATTCCTTGCACCCAGCCCCCTTTCACCACTGACCCAGCCATGTCTAACAGTGTCAGCTGTGTCTTCCCACAGAGCCAGCTGATTGAGTGTGAGACAGTGGACGGCAGTCAAGCGGGACTGGTCAGCTGTGTGGACTTCTGGCTGACATCATTCACAGAACTTCCACACTGGCATCAGGACAGGTGACTGTCTGTTCTTGATAATGACAATAGTTATGGCTTTGGGCAGATGAGTTGTGTACTAATATCAGTCAGATCTCTAAGTCCAATTTGACAGACATAAAACACAGAGACATTTGCATTAATAATGATAACAATGACATTGTAGAAGTGAGTAATAGTATACTTGCATGTGTTTGGCATCAAATCTAGTTTATATAGTATTCAATAAATACATTCAAATAAAAGTACTAAACACTTAAATTTAATGAAAGACTGTCGTCATGTCAATGCCTTATGAGAAAAATGGACTCAATATTCAAATAGCCTACATTGCCTAGTAAACTTGATTTTAAGTAAATTGCCACAGCTGTGTTACTCAGTACTGAAGTAGGGAGGCTGTGTGATGTGTGACCTTGACCTGTTGACAGAGGAGTGCTGTATGTCACTGACCACATCATTGGAGCCATCTTCAGGTCGTCCGCAGCCATTGAGAAGGCCAGGGTGATCATCAAGCAAGCATTCGAGGTAGACTGCCACAGCTGTTAACTGCTGAAACAAACAAGTTATTGTCATCTATTAACTCAGTTAAAAGTACATAGCAACCTAGTTGGGGTTTTCACAACTATGTAGTTGTAACCGTCCTCTCGATTCTTGTAACTAACTGATTGTTGTAATGGTTAAATATAATTGTTTTTCTCAAAAGCTGTGTTTGCATACACTTTGGAGTTGTAACTGCCACAAGTTTGTTTGCTTGTTCTTGTGCAATTTTGTTCATCTGTTGGCAATTTTACCATGTCATAAATTGGTATATTTACATACTACATAATATTATTATCATAAACGAGTGAAAATGTAGCTTATGTTCAGCGAATTATGAAACTCGACAAATATTGTGGAAACACAGGTTTCACGAAAAGAAGTGGTGAACTTATGTTATGCTAAAGAACCTATGGAATTACTATGTATGGTTTATGTGGTCAGTGGCAGTTTTCTTAAGTGTTGTTTACTCTCATTAAACCTTGTTAACTTGTGTTAAAGTGTGTGTTAATGTACATGACAGAAACACGTAGAGTCGGAGCAGCAGCCAGCTGGTGTGATTTCCTCCATAGTGACGTGGATCGCATCTGGATCCAACATGCCGTCTCTCATCCCCTCTCAGTCCTGCGCAGAGTTCCCGTGGTACACTTACATGGTTTTATCTGTCGAGACGCAGCACGAGCAAGCCTTGTGGACGGGCCTACAGAGGGAGCTAGTGTCAAAGACAAATCTTCCGGTTGAACAAGCGCTGGCGGTGGGTGTTAGTGGTTTGTAGCAGATGACATGGTGTGATATTGTGTGTAATGCTGTTTGGTACATTATGTTGTAGGAGATTTTATATACAATACACACACATGCACAAATGTACACACACCAATGGATACACATGCATAGTTGATATGAATACACAAACATATGCACAGTTATATATACACACACACACACACACACACACACACACACACACACACACACACACACACACACACACACACACACACACACACACACACACACACACACACACACACACACACACACACACACACACACACACACACACACACACACACACACACACAAACACAAACACACACATTGTCTTTCTTTCAACTTGGTCTAATGTTTTCTGCAGTTGTGGTTTATAATGAATGAAAGAATGATTGAATGTATGGGCGAGCAATTGCACAATTCAAACACAGTGTGGTCTGCTGCTGCTGTTGAAGGACTTAGCTGGTGTCATGAACATATAAGTCACCATACTCTTCTCAAACTAAAAACAGAATATAATACAGATTAAAATTACAAACTACAGTTCATGCATAAACATGTTACATTTGTGTTTATGCATGTTCCATAAAGGTTCATGATGCTGTATTATTTCTAGATATTATCATGTTACATTAATGTACATAAATTTGACCTCTGTTTTGCACAGACTACGGCCAGCAAGCTGAAGCTGGACATGAGTCCAGCGTCCTACCGACTGTCCATCTACCGGTGGGCCCAGCAGGCAGTGGACATGGACCTTGACCACCCGGTGCTTCCTCTGGTCTGGCAACAGTTCCTTCTGCTCTACCTCGGCCGCCTCACGCTGGACGATGGGTCAGTGTGGTTATCTTAACATTGGTCACACGGGGTGATGGGTCAGTGTGGTCATCTTAACATTGGTCACACTGGATGATGGTTCATTGGGGTCATCTTAACATTGGTCACGCTGGACAATGGTCAGTGTGGTTATCTTAACATTGGTCACACTGGACAATGGTCAGTGTGGTCATGATAACATTGGTCACATTGGACAATGGTCAGTGTGGTTATCTTAACATTGGTCACACTGGACAGTGGTCAGTGTGGTTATCTTAACATTGGTCATGCTGGACAATGGGTCAGTGTGGTCATGATAACATTGGTCACATTGGACAATGGTCAGTGTGGTTATCTTAACATTGGTAACACTGGACAATGGTCAGTGTGGTCATCTTAACATAGATCACACTGGACAATGGTCAGTGCAGTTATCTTAACATTGGTCACACTGGACAATGGTCAGTGTGGTTATCTTAACATTGGTAACGCTGGACTATGGTCAGTGTAGTTATCTTAACATTGGTCACACTGGACAATGGTCAGTGTGGTTATCTTAACATTGGTAACACTGGACAATGGTCAGTGTGGTTATCTTAACATTGGTCACGCTGGACAATGGTCAGTGTGGTTATCTTAACATTGGTCACGCTGGACAATGGTCAATGTGGTTATCTTAACATTGGTAATGCTGGACAATGGTCAGTGTGGTTATCTTAACATTGGTCACACTGGACAATGGTCAGTGGGTCGTGATAACATTGGTCACACTGGTCAGTGTGGTCATGATATCATCAAGCATCACTGTGGTCATCTTAACACTGGTCACACTGGATTATTTCAGATTATTATAGTGATGCCAAGTTTGTTGTATTTTTTAAGAGCACCTAGAGAAAGTGCAGTTCAATTTGAGGGAGTTGTAAGACAGATGCTCTGAGCTGTGAGGACATATTTTAAAATACAGTAAAAGGTGTGTCTGACTTGTGATGTGATTGTGCCAGAGAGAGGCAGTGTGGGAGAGTGATGTGATTGTGTTAACTGGTGTGTGTGTGTGCCAGGATGCCAGAGAGAGGCAGTGTGGGGGAGTGATGTGATTGTGTTAACTGGTGTGTGTGTGTGTGCCAGGATGCCAGAGAGAGGCAGTGTGGGAGAGTGATGTGATTGTGTTAACTGGTGTGTGTGTGTGCCAGGATGCCAGAGAGAGGCAGTGTGGGAGAGTGATGTGATTGTGTTAACTGGTGTGTGTGTGCCAGGATGCCAGAGAGAGGCAGTGTGGGAGAGTGATGTGATTGTGTTAACTGGTGTGTGTGTGCCAGGATGCCAGAGAGAGGCAGTGTGGGAGAGTGATGTGATTGTGTTAACTGGTGTGTGTGTGGCAGGATGCCAGAGAGAGGCAGTGTGGGAGAGTGATGTGATTGTGTTAACTGGTGTGTGTGTGCCAGGATGCCAGAGAGAGGCAGTGTGGGAGAGTGATGTGATTGTGTTAACTGGTGTGTGTGTGTGCCAGGATGCCAGAGAGAGGCAGTGTGGGAGAGTGATGTGATTGTGTTAACTGGTGTGTGTGTGCCAGGATGCCAGAGAGAGGCAGTGTGGGAGAGTGATGTGATTGTGTTAACTGGTGTGTGTGTGGCAGGATGCCAGAGAGAGGCAGTGTGGGAGAGTGATGTGATTGTGTTAACTGGTGTGTGTGTGTGGCAGGATGCCAGAGAGAGGCAGTGTGGGAGAGTGATGTGATTGTGTTAACTGGTGTGTGTGTGTGTGTGGCAGGATGCCAGAGAGAGGCAGTGTGGGAGAGTGATGTGATTGTGTTAACTGGTGTGTGTGTGTGGCAGGATGCCAGAGAGAGGCAGTGTGGGAGAGTGATGTGATTGTGTTAACTGGTGTGTGTGTGTGCCAGGATGCCAGAGAGAGGCAGTGTGGGAGAGTGATGTGATTGTGTTAACTGTTGTGTGTGTGCCAGGATGCCAGAGAGAGGCAGTGTGGGAGAGAGGTTCTTCAGCAGCAGCACGTACAACTCACTGATGAAGAAGATGAAGAAGAGGGCAAATGAAGCTGCAGAGTGTTACCACGCATTTGCCACACAAGAGGCGCCACCAGTCACAGGTAAGCTACGCAACGCACAAAGAGGATCATTATAAATAGTTGCATTTTGCATTGATACATAAGGTAACTCTAACAGGTAGTTAATGGAATAAATATAAATTTATTGCATGGATAGTTGGCAGTGAAAATGCTCCATCTACAGTTATGCATATTGTTGTACACGATCTGACCACAGTGTCAATAAAACCCACTATTACATTGTGACAGACCGTTAAAAATAACAAACAACTGTGGATTACTCACTCTTCAGCTGTTGAATATTCCACAAAGAATGCACAGTTCTGGACTAGCCGAATCATTTGAATCAAACAAAATTGTAGGCAACCGGAAGTTATTTTATTTGTGAAGGAACAAATTATCAATTGAAATATTACTTGGACTGTCCCCTGGCTAGCTGCCATAAAGGTAACATTGTCGTGTGTCATGTGTAGGTGACACCAAGGCAGATAGAGTGACGTCACATCGTCCAGACCTGCCGGACAGACACATCCAGCCGGAGGAGAAGGAGTTCTACAGGACACTGGTCAAGTGGGTGACGTTTTATACATCTGAACTTTAACCTTTGTAGGGGTGTTTTCTTATGTGAGCAAAATCCCAAAATGGACCATGTTTAGGGTTATTTCAATTATTTTATTGTATGTGGTATGGGATTTATTTAAGTTTTGACCAATTCAAGGTAGCTACCAAATCCACAGCCACTGTCCAGTTCTGACAATGTCTGCATATTAATGTGTGTTCCCTTCTCTAGATGGTACCACTGTAGCAAATATTTCCCTTGCCCCAGTAATGCTATGTGGGGACTTGTAAACATATGCGATCCCATTAGCAAGAACCTTCTTGTGTAGTTTGTGTCAGAATAAACAGTGTGGAGATATATTCACAGTTAATGATTTTTTAATTCTTTGCGACATCCTATTGTCATCCATCTGCAGAACATGATATTTGGATTACGTCAGATGTGTCCTCTGATGGTTGACTTCTGTGTGTCTTTGTATGTAGGTTCTTCCAGGGTGTCACATTCTGGCTGGATGAGCCCCGACTACATGACGGCCAGTTGTACCTGCCAGCCCTGCCCCTCCAGTACAACGCCTCTAGACTGCTCACCCTCTACCAAAACAGACAGGTGGGTGTCATCACTGGTCACTCAGTGTGGGTGTCATGTCTGGTCACACAGTGTGGGTGTCATCACTGGTCACTCAGTGTGGGTGTCATGTCTGGTAACTCAGTGTGGGTGTCATCACTGGTCACTCAGTGTGGGTGTCATCGCTGGTCACTCAATGTGGGTGTCATCACTGGTCACTCAGTGTGGGTGTCATCACTGGTCACTCAGTGTGGGTGTCATCGCTGGTCACTCAATGTGGGTGTCATCACTGGTCACTCAGTGTGGGTGTCATCGCTGGTCATTCAGTGTGGGTGTCATCGCTGGTCAGTCAATGTAGAGAGTGTGTGTGTGTGTGTGTGTGTGTGTGTGTGTGTGTGTGTGTGAGTGTGTGTGTGTGTGTGTTTGTGTTTGTGTGGTGTGTGGTGATGTGGTGTGTGTGTGGTGTGTGGAGGTGTGGTGTGGTGTGTGTGGTGTGTGTGTGTGTGTGTGTGTGTGTGTGTGTGTGTGTGTGTGTGTGAGTGTGTGTGTGTGTGTGTGTGTGTTTGTGTGGTGTGTGGTTATGTGGTGTGGTGTGTGGGGTGTGGTGTGGTGTGTGTGTGGTGTGTGTGTGTGTGTGTGTGTGTGTGTGTGTGTGTGTGTGTGTGTGTGTGTGTGTGTGTGTGTGTGTGTGTGTGTGTGTGTGTGTGTGTGTGTGTGTGTGTGTTTTATTATCCTCTGACGTCAGATCCATTCAAACACCATCCAACTTATATAGGAAGCATTCAGCCATGCTGTAGTTATTACTCAAAGCCATTCATTCATTTGTGTCTGCAATGCGAGACGGTTTGCTACTTTTACAGAATGTGTGTTGTTCATCATAATTATCAACACCATTATTTTGCTGCTAACTGATGTTATAGCCAGTGTTGTTGTTGTCACTGACATGTTGTGTCATTGCAGGACCAGTGGTTGGAGCTGGTTGACCTCTGCAGAGTTGCCCACGAAGTGACCAGTGCTGCCAGGGAGTGGACAACACGACTGAGCCATGAGCACCAGCTGCGCCACTGGCAGACCCTGCTACAGGCTGACTCCCACAACCAGCCCAAGTCTCGTACGTGTCAACGTCCTGTGTCAACCTCTAGTGTCAATGTCTCTAGTGTCAACCTCTAGTGTCAATGTCTAGTGTCAACCTCTAGTGTCAACCTCTAGTGTCAATGTCTAGTGTCAACCTCTAGTGTCAATGTCTAGTGTCAACCTCTAGTGTCAATGTCTAGTGTCAACCTATTGTGTCAATGTCTAGTGTCAACCTATTGTGGTAACCTCTAGTGTCAACGTCTAGTGTCAACCTCTTGTGTCAATGTCTAGTGTAAACTTCTAGTGTCAACCTCTAGTGTCAACCTCTAGTGTCAATGTCTAGTGTCAACCTCTTGTGTTAACCTCTAGTGTCAACCTCTAGTGTCAACCTCTAGTGTCAATGTCTAGTGTCAACCTCTTGTGTTAACCTCTAGTGTCAACGTTTAGTGTCAACTTCAAATGTCAACCTCTACTGTCAACCTATAGTGTCAACCTCTAGTGTCAACCTCAAGTGTCAACCTTTAGTGTCAACCTCTGGTGTCAACCTCTGGTGTCAACCTCTGGTGTCAACCTCTGGTGTCAACCTGAAGTGTCAACCTGAAGTGTCAACCTGAAGTGTCAACCTGAAGTGTCAACCTGAAGTGTCAACCTCTTGTGTTAACCTCTAGTGTCAACCTGTAGTGTTAACCAGTAGTGCCAACCTCTAGTATTAACCTCTGGTGTCAACCTATAGTGTCAACCTGTAATTAGCCGCACACATGAGGCGACATGCAAACACATGTGTCATGTGCAAATATTCCATATATTCAGTTAATGTTACAGAAATATTAATTTGTTGATAGTGATATTCAGTTGCAATGATAACAATAATGTTTAGTGAAATATTATTTCCTTATGCTATATGACATGATATATAACATATATATATATATATATATATATATATATATATAAAAATATATATATATATAACTAAATATATATATAACTAAATATATATAATGAAGGAATAAATATACCACATGTCGTAATATGTAAATAATAGAGTTAAAGCTTCAAATAGTGTTCACTCATTGTGAGGTGTGACAACACAACTGTCTTAGAAGATGATCTTCCTTTCAGCGGCTGCGAGACTTCTGTTGCGACTCAAGACTCACTCGTGTCCCCTGAAGCCACCCCAGGTGGCCCGTGTGACAGCGCCAGTGACACAGATGACAACGGCGCTCCTGTGTGACAAGTCAGGCCTGTTGTATGCTCTCAGGGTGGACTTCATGGCCCTGGTCGACACAGCCAGGTGAGGGCCTGAGTTACCTGTCTGGCCCAGTGTAAGACAATGGTGTTTGTCCTTCACTGACGAAGATGACCTACATCATCATCATCACCATCAGTCATGTGCCTGGTTGTGTCTGTTGTTTGGAGGCAGCTGATTGGGCCTGTCCTTGCTGACAGTGTCTGCTGACAGTGTCGGCAGCAGTGAGGACAGGACTACGTTGCTAGTGGAGCTGGGGCAGTGGACACACTGTAGCCCAAGTGTTGTGCGCAGTCTGCTTGGTTTAGGCTGTCTTGATGTGGTGCAACCCATATGTAGGGCCTCCCTTTTCCTGAGCAAGGGTCTCCCTCCCATGAAATAGGATTGATGTCAAAGTCCTCCGTGGACATTTACAATGCAATATTTACAATCGAGTAAAATAAACTTGAGTAACCCTTGAAGGGAAGTATGTGCTATCCTATAAACATGTCACTAGTGGTACCATTGATTGTGGGCAACCCTGTTGATTACTTCATCACTAGAGTAAACTGCTGATGTCACACAAACATCTGCCATAATATCAGTCATGTGTCTAGCAAGTTAAATTCATAACAGTGTTGTAGATATCTGTTCTGTGCAACCTTCTGGACGTTATTTTAATGACAAATAATAAGGATCTTTATCCCCTGCTGATGTTCAATGTGAATATAATACATACTGGCAGAACCCTGAGCTAGTTTGCTACAGAACACACAAAGAGTAATTGTCGATAAAGGTCATTTAATAATTGTACTAACAAAATATAAAACCATGATAATGCAACAGGTTAGCAGCAAGATTTTCAACAGGAAAATACAACATATATGCATAGCTGCTAACTGCTCATAGCTTAGGTAAACAATTATCAAATGACAATGTAAAAGTAGCAAAGGTTGGGGCAATGATATACCCCATCAGGCCCCACCCCCACCCTGGATAAATACTATTTTGACAGGTTTGTAAAAATATTCATTTTGTTTATTTAATTATATACCCCCTTGAATACACCACATTTGATTAAATTGGTTTACATTATTTTAGTTAATCTGAATTTATCTTGATTTATTTTATCTAGGATAGTTTGTCTTGTTTTTCCTGTAAGCAGATTTGTACAGATGTCATAAATTGTTAATTTGTTATTGTTCTTTTATTATTAAGTTGCCTTGTTGTAGGTTGTATTCTGAGCGAGTATCGAAGCATGTCGCGCTTGACTGCACCTACCTTGAACTGCTGCCACAGCTGTATAAGGATGAACTGAAACGAGTGAGTGGGTTCTTCTCCTTCCTTCTGTCTTGTCCCTTCTAGAAATGTATCTGCAGTTTTTAGGCTTGCGTAAAAAAAATGTTCTAGCAGTGCTTGCATATACAAGCACGTGAACATGTGCCACGGCTCATTATATTTTACATGCAGATGGCTGGCTGCCTGTATAAAAATGTATGCACAGACACTCACATTCATGTGGACATCTGCAGGTGTGCTCACTTGCACACATTCACACATGCACACACAAATACACACACAAGCACACACACACAACACCAACATCACACTGACACACATGCAAACATGAACACCTACAGGCATGCTCACATGCATGCATGTGAGCATGTGACCAGTCAGTAACATGTTAGTTCTTGGTAGCGTTGTGATGTGGAATATGATAATGCTGTGCTCAGAGCATTTACCAACATTAAACAAGTGGCCTGTGGCCAAGGACGCCACTGGCTTATTTGAGAGTCCAACAGTATTGCATCTACATGCCCCTCACCTGCATGTCAGTTTTAGCTTTGAACAACTATTTATACACATTGCTATCGTTAACAACATCGTCACTTAATTTGTTCCAGCATTGGCCTCTCGATCAAACAAACTCAAGTTTGAGAACATATATTTAACATTTTGCATGCACTCTTGTTTGATTTGTTGTCCTACTACACGTAATGTCTCTGTCCCATGTGACATGACATGTGTCCTACTACATGTAATGTCTCTGTCCCAGGTGACGTGACATGTGTCCTACTACATGTAATGTCTCTGTCCCATGTGACATGACATGTGGTCCTGCTACATGTAATGTCTCTGTCCCAAGTGACGTGATGTGTCCTGCTACATGTAATGTCTCTGTCCCAGGTGACGTGACATGTGTCCTATTACATGTAGTGTCTCTGTCCCAGATGACGTGACATGTGTCCTACTACATACAATGTCTCTGTCCCAAGTGATGTGACATGTATCCTGCTACATGCAATGTCTCTGTCCCAGGTGACGTGACATGTGTCCTGCTACATACAATGTCTCTGTCCCAAGTGATGTGACATGTATCCTGCTACATGCAATGTCTCTGTCCCAGGTGACGTGACATGTGTCCTGCTACATGCAATGTCTCTGTCCCAGGTGATGTGACATGTGTCCTGCTTCATGCAATGTTTCTGTCCCAGGTGACGTGACACGTGTCCTACTACATGTGATGTCTCTGTCCCAGGTGACGTGACATGTGTCCTACTACATGTGATGTCTCTGTCACCAGTGTGACATGACATGTGTCCTGCTACATGTAATGTCTCTGTCACAAGTGACGTGATGTGTCCTGCTACATGTAATGTCTCTGTCCCAGGTCGTGACATGTGTCCTATACATAGTGTCTCTGTAGATGACGTGACATGTGTCTACTACTACAATGTCACTGTCCAAGTGAGGACATGTATCCTGCTACAGAATGTCACATTCCAGGTCGTCATGTTCACATCTCATTACAATGTCTCTGTCCCAATGATGCATGTTCCTGCTACATGCAATGTCTATTAGGTGACTAATTGTCCTGTACATGCAATTCTCTTCCAAGTGATGCATTTCCTGCTTCATGCAATGTTTTGCCAGGTGTGACAGGTCCTACTACATGATTCTCTGTCCAGGTTGACATGTGTCCTACTACATGTTGGTCTAGTAAGTTTACATTCATGTTCCCAGGTGACGTGACATGTGTCCTGCTACATCAATGTCTTGTCCCAGGTGACGTGACATGTATCCTGCTACATGCAATGTCTCTGTCCCAGGTGACGTGACATGTATCCTGCTACATGCAATGTCTCTGTCCCAGGTGACGTGACACGTGTCCTACTACATGTGATGTCTCTGTCCCAGGTGACGTGACACGTGTCCTACTACATGTGATGTCTCTGTCCCAGGTGACGTGACATGTGTCCTACTACATGTGATGTCTCTGTCCCAGGTGACGTGACATGTGTCCTGCTACATGTGATGTCTCTGTCCCAGGTGACGTGACACGTGTCCTACTACATGTGATGTCTCTGTCCCAGGTGTACAGTGTCCTCTACATGTGATGTCTCTGTCCCAGGTGACGTGACACGTGTCCTACTACATGTGATGTCTCTGTCCCAGGTGACGTGACATGTGTCCTACTACATGTGATGTCTCTGTCCCAGGTGACGTGACACGTGTCCTACTACATGTGATGTCTCTGTCCCAGGTGACGTGACACGTGTCCTACTACATGTGATGTCTCTGTCCCAGGTGACGTGACACGTGTCCTACTACATGTGATGTCTCTGTCCCAGGTGACGTGACATGTGTCCTACTACATGTGATGTCTCTGTCCCAGGTGACGTAACACGTGTCCTACTACATGTGATGTCTCTGTCCCAGGTGACGTGACACGTGTCCTACTACATGTGATGTCTCTGTCCCAGGTGACGTGACATGTGTCCTACTACATGTGATGTCTCTGTCCCAGGTGACGTGACATGTGTCCTACTACATACTCGTCCATAGGAATGGCCACAGGTGGACACGCGACACGTGTCCTACTACATGTGATGTCTCTGTCACAGGTCACATTACATGTGTCCTGCTACATGCAATGTCTCTGTCCTAGGTCACGCTTCATGTTCCGTGTAAGAACATGTTCAGTCTTGGTCACGTGTGCAAGGGGCCCGCAGAGTTCACATTCACGGTTCGTTTCAATGTTCACATCTCATTCATTTGTTCACATATAGTGTAGTTTATTGTACTTTGTGTTATTTTTAAACGCCACCTTTTCATTTTTGATTTAAATCAATTTTGTTTACAAGAATTTGGTCTAGTAAGTTTACATTCAGATCCCAACTGATTGCTGCCATCTGTCATTTACTAAACAAACTGGTCTGTCCAAAAGAAAAGGCCTACATTTCTTGTAGAGATTTGTTATGTGGTCTAACAAATATGTTGCAGACAATTTCTAATTGGTATGTTTTGCATACATATATTAATGTTAGTTTTTAATATAAGAACTTTGTGTAATCATTGTCTTGTTATATCACTATTACATATTGACTTTTGAACATCCAAGTTATCAAAGAAAATTGCATAAATCTCGAAAACTGTTAACAGGGCAACAATCCATTGAAATGCAACGGTGTCAGCCTTATAAATGATATCTAACACGTGCCTCCACATATTGGGTGAGTAAAAGCCTGTTGTCCAGCAGGATAACAGAGGGTGCTTTAATTGACTGAAATCTTTAAATCAGTACAAAGAGAGATGGCAAGTGGACAAGGAAGCCTTCAGATTATTGAAAGCCCGTCCCTCTGAAGTATTTGTCGATGTTGTCTTTAAGGTAAGAACATGCACGTATTCTACGTATCTGACTGTTTGTGTTTCAGTTCCAGTGTGGCACGCTCCACGACATCACCCAGAGACAGGTGGATGAGAACAGGGCGGAGTACAAGCAGCTGATGATAGAGGCCCTCCTGCCTCCACCCCAGAGTGTCTGCTACTCCGCTGTCCATATCGAGAACATTATCACGTTAGTGCCATTCTTTTTTATTATTCATCAATGGTGTAGCAGTTTGTATATTTATCAATTATTTAATCACTCTTGAGTGGCCTTCGTATATGTTTTTAGTGTTTTTAAATTCATTGGATGGATTATCTGCTGATTTTTTTAAACTTGCATGCACTGAGATTTCTGTGGTACTCTGAATGGCAGTCTAGTTAAACCCTATCCCAGGTAGACACCCCTCCAGGTGGTGTGTTTTCTCCAACAACTCATTGCAAATGTGTCCATTATTATTAATGGCTTGCAGCAAGCTAAGTAAGATGTATTTTGTATTTTATTACAATATGATATCAAAGTTGTTTAACTAGATTTACCATACTCAATGTTGATATCTGATCCAGTGTATCTTGTTAAAAAGATGTAGTATTGGACCCTTTCAGCCACGTTTTCATATGCCTTTGTGGTTTCTGTTTTGTGTACATTAGAACGTTGATCAAACTGGTGAAGTCGTCTGACAGTGAGGCAACAAAGAAGGCAGCCAATGATGTGGGCATTGCCCTCTTCTACCATCTCACCACCTTCTTCAACACCGAGACAAAGTTCTACCCCCCAACCCGCCAGTTCTTCACTGCCTGCATCGAAATACTGGGCCAGGTGAGTTTCCTGGAGGACGGGGCATGTAGAGCAAAGTAGAACCACACAGGGCCTGTAATCTCTGTCTCTCATGTATGTCATGTCTCTATCTGTCTGTCATGCATGGCATATTTCTATCGGGTACTTTATCAGACTGTTAATGTCATTGTGTCTGTGTGTGTGTCCGCGTGTGTCTGTGTGTGTCCGCGTGTATCCGTGTGGTTGCGTGTGTGCAGATGTGTCTATGTGTGTGTGTAGATCTATGTGTGTGTGGATCTATGTGTGTTTGTGTACATGTGTATGGGTGTGTGTGGGTGTGTGGGTGGGTGTGGGGGTGTGTGGGTGTGTGTGTGGTGTGTGTGTGTGGGTGTGTGTGTGGTGTGTGGGGGTGTGTGTCGTGTGTGTGTGTGGGTGTGTGTGTGGTGTGTGTGTGTGTGTGTGTGTGTGTGTGTGTGTGTGTGTGTGTGTGTGTGTGTGTGTGTGTGTGTGTGTGTGTGTGTATATGTGTGTCTGATGCTTTGTCTGTCTATTAATTTGACTGTCAAAGAAATATTTGTTTGAAGCTGTATTCCCACGCAAAACGTTTGGCGTCCAATGCCCTAGTAGTGGCTCTTGCCTATCCCCGTTCATGATTGTGCTTTACAATATGTCACGTCTTTGAGCTTAAGATGTGGACCTCTGATCATGTTTACTGTATAACATGTCATACTGTATAAACCATACATAAATACCACGTTCTAACATGTTTACCTCTCTAGTCTGTCTAAATAACCTACAATTTTAAATAAATAATTTGCATTTTGCAAGTTCCACTTTACACAGCACATGTTTTGCAGTTGATGTTGTCACTAGTTGTTGCTGTGATGTTGTCTCTACTGTTGTCATCACCTGGTGTGCCCCCTATAGGAGTTCATCAGCAACAACCCGAGTCAGTCCCAGCCCCTGCTGCAGGCTGTCATGCAGACTCCCAGTCTAGTCACCCTCCTCCTGCCCAACTTCAACCCCAACTCAAGTCCAGAGCTGTTTGTCACCATCTATGACGACCTGATGAAGAATGTACCTGATGGCCTGGACTCTCAGGTCGCGTTCAGTCTCCTGTCTAAGGTAATGGCCAGTGAATGGGAGTCAGTTTTTAAAAACCTTTTATTTTAAGAGGTAAGAAATAAAAAATATGTTGATAAGAATAACAAGGTAAGCACAAAAGAGCATCACTTTTTAAGGACACTTAAAACATAATTTAAAGGTATATTTTTAATGAATCTAGTCAATCGCACTATCCTTTCTTCATATGTTATCACATATTCTTATGCATATTTACTTATGCGACACAATAATACTTTAAAGATAACAATTATTTTATGTTTAACAAATTACATTATTTCTTAAATGAATAGTTGCTAATAATTTTTTGCTATATAAGTATATTTATTTGCTTATTTATTTATAACACGTAATATTTGATCCTAGAACATTTGAACAACTGCAATACTGTATCATGTTCACTGTTGGCATCAAAGCATATGTTCCTTCAACTGACTCGACCAATCATTTTCAGTTTGATGTGAAACAGTGGCTAGACACATACTGCCCGCCCCTCTCACAGAGGTCAGCACTGCTGGCGGTGATTGGTAGTGCCCTCTGTAAGTGCGGCCAACAAGTCGACACCAAGACAAACCTTGTGTTTGAGGCAAGTGTTACATGTGGATTTGTCATTGCATTTAAAATCATAGATAAACACTGAGCTGTATATGTGGTGTAGTAAACATGACCTTTCGTTATACAAGGTGTTTACCTAGTTTGTAAACGTGTCTCATTTTGTAGATTTACATGTCTCACTTACGCAAGATGCTGATGTACCATTTCCCTGACCACTACGGTGACGGCCTGCGACTCATGCTCAAAGGTGAGTCTCCTCCAAACGTGGAAACATTTTACTGTGGCAGTGTTCTGTTGCATATCAAATCACTGTAAAACACATGACGGCAAAACAACATTTACAGTTTTATCAGATCGGTTTAAAAGTAAAATACAGTTAAGTTTTACTAGAATGATCATATTTGGATGTGTTTCAGCTAATCTGATTTTCCTTGAATGGGCGTTAAAATAATGAGTGAAGGACTGGGATTTTGTAGTTGTTTTTATAAGTGGAAGTTCCTTTCGTTAGTTCTTACAGCGAGAGGCTGCTTTAATCAGGATAAAACTTATAATGAGCATACTCAGTTCATGACCTTTGTTGTCGCTAGAGAATTAGAAGACTGTTAGGACTGTTGACTGTGGAGTCGGACTGCTCTGTGTGTGGCAGGGTCGTCGGAGCAGTGTCTGGCTCCAGGAGTCTGGGAAGTGTTCCTCACCAGTATTGGCTGCCCCCTGGGGCACACAGAGGATGGGGCTGAGTCGGGCAGCCCAAGTAAGAAAAAGCCTGAATTGGGCAGCCCAAAGAAGGGGAGCCCGATGAAAACCCAAATGCATCTACTGACCTATGCACAGGTGATTCTTCTCAATACATTGACTACTATATATATACTGGTGACTTCTGATGTTTAGAAACAATGACTTGGGTTATGGTTTCATTAGAACACATATAGCATTTAGATTTGTAAAGAAGGAAGTCCATAGAACAATTACCATGGACAACTTTAGGGTGTCTGGTGCATTGTGTTGTCAGATGTTGAAGTCAGAAATATGATAGTGAGTTGCTCCATACAGTGTATAGGCAGTTCTGCTCACCCCTCATTGTGTGTCATCAAAGTGACACCGAATACTTCTTCAGTATCTACATATATTTATTTTGTCCTGTTACTTTGCCATGGTATGATATGAATAAACTACTATGTACTACTAAAACATTTTACACTAAGAATCATTAATAGAAATGGTTGTGTAGTTTATTAAGTTAACACTTGCCCCTTACTAAGGATTCTATCATATCTTATCAGTTTAATTTTTCACAGATGAAGGAGTCATTCAACTGGTTGGCAACCCACTTCCAACAAATACGAATTTCGACCCCTGACCTGATGAACTTTGGCCTGTATCCACGGTGGAAGCCGTACGTCCACTATCTGTCCAAATTCCTGCACCATCTTGTCACCAAGGCAACAGCTGCCTTGGTAACCATGGTGACAGAAGGACATGTCAGTCGAGAAGAGGGTAAGTTGCTCTAAGGTGGAAAAACTTGTCCAAGAAAGTGTGGTCATAAATCTGACCACTTTATCTGTGAAACTTTTAGATCTGCACATTTAGCATGTTTTAATTTGCCAGTTAAAAACATGTCTTACCTCTTTGATATCA
This sequence comes from Ridgeia piscesae, assembly GCA_025642075.2. Classification (NCBI taxonomy): domain Eukaryota; kingdom Metazoa; phylum Annelida; class Polychaeta; order Sabellida; family Siboglinidae; genus Ridgeia; species Ridgeia piscesae. Next base: position 57,750 of record JAODUO010000163.1, on the reverse strand, counting down.
ACGTCTGCAACATGAGTAATGTTGTCAACAGTGATCATGGAGACCTTATTATCGTCTGTGTGACTTTTCGTTGTTGAGATACGAAGAAGGTGACCTGTCGGCGACATCTTCATTTCGCCAATATACAGCCAACTTGTTGATTTGGATCACCATCCATACCTCGTTTGGGTTATTTATATTAGGGTATTTTATTAGTATGGTGACACTGCTTCTGATACACGTTTTGGTAAAAAGGGTGTGCTATCTTTTGATATCGGGTGATGATCATTAAATTGTAGCCATTTTGAAAATTATAACATGATTTTTGTCTTCACTCACATTGGCATTGTTTACAAAAGCAATAATAATTTGAAACCTAACTACTAGGATATAACTAACATAAATGGCTACATTATTAGTTTCACATGATCACTATGGTAGGTTATGGGAGTTTTTAAAAATATATAGCATGATGAAATTGTTCATTTATTTTGTCATCATAATTGTTGAAGTTTGCATCAAGATCTCAAACGTAATTGATTGTAAAACAGAAATTTTAATAGTACGTTTCATTCACGCAATCATTCCATGTACAATGCAATTCAATTAATATATTTTCATGCATCGGTTGTCGAGATATCAAAATTTTAATGCAAGCATCATGAAACGTAATTCATGGTTGGCTGCCATCTTAACATTGTCTGCCCACAGCAGGGTGTAAAATAAGAAAACTGTCTACCCAGTAAAGAGTTATATTTCAGTATTAGTTGTCCATAAATCATTGCTTCAGTTTTTGGTGACCATTGTATAATATGTATTTAGTGACTTAGTCATGTTAAGTCTTTTTGGAATAGACCATTTTGGTTCAGGTATCATATCAAATACTTATCAGTCATATCTGGTAGTATAATTACTTAAAGAAATGTGTTAACTTTCAGGATTGAGTGAGCTTTGGCATCTTGTGTCCAGTCTGTACAAGCCATGGATACAGCCACTCAAACTCACTGACCCAGATCTGCTGCTGTTGCCATGGATACCAGATGATGCAGACGTTGCTAAGGAGATGGTTGCTACGTGGGCGGCCAGTGTGAGCCATATGCAGGAGCAGTTTCACAGTAGGTTGATGCTAGACCTGTGTTGTTTGCTGACCAGTTTGTGTCTCCATAGTAACCACACTCACCAATACAATAGACCCCGACTGTGGCTAGGTTTCCATTGCATTGACACTTTATTGCTAAACAACCCCTTTAGAGTGGCTAACTGCCTATTATGACCAGTGCCCACCTTCTCAGGCCATTTTAGCCCTCTGCAATGGTCAGTTAAAAGCTGCTGGTTTGGCTATACAACTTCCTATAGTCCTTGTTATACATGCGAGCAATGCAGTTTGCCATTGGCTAATAGCTACGTTACACCTACATGTTCAGTAGTGTTTGTATATCAAACTAACATATTATATTATGGAAGACAGGAGAGTGACCAGGTGAGATGATATCACAATTAATTCTCCCACGAGAAATTTTATAAACTATCTTGTATTAAAAGCGAGTACTGAAATAATGAAATGATTGTCACTGAAGTAGACCAGATGTAACAGTGCACGTGTCTGTTGCAGTGTTGACCCCTGCGACCTCCCCCAGCCCTCTCACATGGGTATGGATGCAGTACGTGACAACTCTCGCTTTCAGTGACCTCCCACCTCACTTCCTCCTCACATACCACAGCCATCTTGCCACGTTGCCATGGCAACAGTTCTACGTTGACCTGTCCGCCATTGATCTCATGATGCAGGTGGGTCCGTGGACCTCAGGTTGTTGGCTGTTGTGACAGCAGCAGTCGTCAGTTGAGTTTAGGGAATATAAACAAGGACCAACTGTACAATGCAATTCCAACCTGCATTCAGCAGTCACATAGCCTAAGGCATTTTGCATTATCTTTAAACTCAGTTGTGGTAAGTGGGTATGAAAATCTGGATAAACCTTAATTCTATTATGAAGCACACGTAGCAGAATCTTACTTTAAACCACATAAATTATTAAATATATATTCACGTGTTAACTGATTCTGCTTATAATTGCTATTGGTGTAACTATATGTCTGCAATATTATATATGTGTAAATTATTACTTTACAATATTGTTGTGACATTTATCAACTCCTATCTAATATAGACATTTCAATTAACACATTGTTTATACAACTAATGCTGGGTTGACAGTGACCAGTTTATTCTCTTAAGGATTCATCCTATTGTATTATCATTTTCTTAATATACTGGCTACAGCCTTAATTGTCAACCGGGAATCGTGTATTGTATTATATAATTTATTATTGTATTTGCTGTTTATATTTGTATAATTTATGCGATTTCAAAAATAAATTATCTATCTTATTTATAATAACATAAGAATACTGGTCAAAATGTTCAAATTGAAAGAATATATTTTATTTTATCCTGATCACAACTGTAATGTATTCTCTCCAACAGTTCATCCACCATTGGTAGGTGTCATTGAGAATGCAGGGTTTCAGATTTGTCTTTGTTGGTCACATGATGTCTCAGGCAGGCCCTCATTGGACAAACTAATAATTAAGTTCTATTTTTGACAATCTAGTCATCATAGTAAAATATTAATGTGATTTGAGTTGCAGGTTTTGCAGGAGAAGACAAGTCAGGAGTTTGTGGCCGCAGTGGTCACTGCTGTCAACTGGACATGGGTAGTGGACAAATATCCACCGGTATTGTTGCCACAACTTCTGGGCTGTCTCCTCAACCTGTTCATTCACATGGCAACTGATGTACCCGGCATAGAGGTAGGTACTCACTGACCACTGACTGACCACTCACTGAATGCTCACTGGCCACTCACTGACCACCCACTGGTCAGTCACTGACCACTCACTGAGTCCACTAACCACTCATTCAACACCTGTTCACCATCCACTGACCACTCACTGACTCCATTAACCACTCATTCAACACCTGTTCACCATCCACTGACCACTCACTGACCACCCACTGACTCCACAAACCACTCATTCAACACCTGTTCACCATACACTGACCACTCACTGACCACTCACTGACCACTCACTGACCACTCACTGACCACCCACTGACTCCACTAACCACTCATTCAACACCTGTTCACCATCTACTGACCACTCACTGACCACCCACTGACTCCACTAACCACTCATTCAACACCTGTTCACCATCCACTGACCACTCACTGACCACCCACTGACTCCACAAACCACTCATTCAACACCTGTTCACCATACACTGACCACTCACTGACCACTCACTGACCACTCACTGACCACTCACTGACCACCCACTGACTCCACTAACCACTCATTCAACACCTGTTCACCATCTACTGACCACTCACTGACCACCCACTGACTCCACTAACCACTCATTCAACACCTGTTCACCATCCACTGACCACTCACTGACCACTCACTGACCACCCACTGACTCCACTAACCACTCATTCAACACCTGTTCACCATCTACTGACCACTCACTGACCACTCACTGACCATTCACTGACCACTCACTGACCACCCACTGACTCCACTAACCACACATTCAACACCTGTTCACCATCCACTGACCACTCACTGTCTGTTCACTGATCACTCACTGATCATTCATTGACTGACTTTTTTACTGTAGAGAAAGAGTTGTTACTGAATTGTCCTACTGAATGTATTATATTTGCTTAATAATTCAAAGGAAGTCCCTTTTTCCCCTTTTCCCGGTATTTCCCATTCCCCCGGTAGTCCCTTCTTTCCCCTAAACGTCTCCTTCTATTCCCCTAGTAGTCCCCTTTCATTCCCTCCAGTCATCCCTTTCTACCCCTGGTCAGTCTCCTATTCCCTCCCCATCCCTTTCCCTCTCACCAGTCCTTCTATTCCCCCTGGTCACTCCCTACCCTCCAACATCTCCCACCCTCTCACAGTCCCTTCCTTTCCCTCTCTCAGTCTCCCTATTCCCCCCGGTCATCCCTTTTCCCCTGTTCCCTTCTATTCCCTCTCACATCTCCTTCCCTATTCCCCTGGTCACTCCCTACCCTCCGGCACCCTATTCCCCCCTCTCACCCTTTCCCTCCGGCATTTCCTCCTACCCTCCGGCACTCCTACCCCCAGTCACTCCCTCATTCCCCTGGTCATCTCCCCTATTCCCCCCGGTCATCCCTTTCATTCCCCTGGTCACTCCCTACCCTCTCTCACTCCACCCCTGGTCATCCCTTTCATTCCCCTGGTCACCCTTCTATTCCCTCCGGCATCTCCTTTTCCCTCCTCCTCCCCCCTGCCCCTTTCCCCTCCCCTGTTCCCTCCGGTCAGTCTTCATTCCCCCGGGGGTCATCTCCCTCTTTCTTGGAGTTTTCCCCTATTCCCCTCTGGTTTTTTCTTTTTCGGATTTTTTTTTATTTTTTTCCCTTGGTGTTTTTTTTGTAGTTTTTTTTGGTGTTCCCTCTTTCTCCGGGCTCCTTTATTCCCCTTGGTGTTTTCATTCCCCTTTCCCCAAACTCGGGGCTTTTCTCCCCCCCCTTTTCCCTGGTCAGCCTCCCTCTATTCCCTCTCGGTCAGTCTCCCCCATTCCCCCTCGGTACCCCTTTCTATTTCTCGGTCAGTTCCCTCTATTCCCTCTGGGTAGTCTCCCTTATTCCCTCTCGGTCGTCCCCCTTTCTTTCCCTCTCGGTCGTCCCCCTCTTTCCCTCTCGGTAGCTCCCTTTTCCCCTTGGTACCCCATTCCCTCTCGGTCAGTCCCCCTCTATTCCCTCTCGGTCAGTCTCCCTCTTTCCCCTCTCGGTCAGTCTCCCTATTCCCTCTGGGCAGCCCCCTCTTTCCCCTCTCAGTCAGTCTCCTTTATTCCCCTCGTCAGTCCCCCTCTTTCCCTCTCAGTCAGTCTCCTTCTTTTCCCCTCCAGTCAGTCTCCTTCTTTTCCCCTCTCCGTCTCCTCTATTCCCTCTCGGCGCCCTCTATTCCCTCTCGTCAGTTCCCCTTTCCCCTTTGTCAGTCTCCCTCTTTCCCCCCGGTCAGTCTCCCTCTATTCCCTCTCGGTCAGTCTCCTATTCCCTCTCGGTCAGTCTCCTTCTATTCCCTCTCGGTCAGTCTCCTATTCCCTCTCGGTTTTCCCCATTCCCTCTCAGTCAGTCTCCCTTTTTTCCCCTGTCAGTCCCCCTTTTTCCCCTTGGTACCCGCATTCCCTCTCAGTCAGTCTCTTCTATTCCCTCTCAGTCAGTCTCCTTCTATTCCCTCTCAGTCAGTCTCCTTCTATTCCCTCTCGGTCAGTCTCCTTCTATTCCCTCTCAGTCAGTCTCCTTCTATTCCCTCTCAGTCAGTCTCCCTCTATTCCCTCTCAGTCAGTCTCCTTCTATTCCCTCTCAGTCAGTCTCCCTCTATTCCCTCTCAGTCAGTCTCCCTCTATTCCCTCTCGGTCAGTCTCCTATTCCCTCTCGGTCAGTTTCCTTCTATTCCCTCTCGGTCAGTTTCCTTCTATTCCCTCTCGGTCAGTCTCCTTTTCCCCTCTCGGTCAGTTTCCTTCTATTCCCTCTCGGTCAGTCTCCCTCTATTCCCTCTCAGTCAGTCTCCTTCTATTCCCTCTCGGTCAGTCTCCTATTCCCTCTCGCAGTTCCTTCTTTCCCCTCTCGGCGTCTCCTTTTCCCCTCTCGGTCATTTTCCCTTCTTTTCCCCTCTCGGTCAGTCTCCTATTCCCTCTCAGTCAGCCTTTCTATTCCCTCTCGGTCATCTCCTATTCCCCTCGTCAGTCTCCTTCTATTCCCCCCAGTTTCCTTCTATTCCCTCTCGGTCAGTCTCCTATTCCCTCTCGGCAGTTCCTTCTTTTCCCCTCTCGGTCAGTCTCCTTATTCCCTCCGGTCATTTTCCCCTTCTTTCCCTCTCGGTCAGTCTCCTTCTATTCCCTCTCGTCAGTCTCCTTCTATTCCCTCTCGGTCAGTCTCCTTCTATTCCCTCTCAGTCAGTCTCCTTCTATTCCCTCTCGGTCAGTCTCCTATTCCCTCTCGTCAGTCTCCTATTCCCTCTCAGTCAGTCTCCTTCTATTCCCCCTCGTCAGTCTCCTTCTATTCCCTCTCTCAGTCTCCTTCTATTCCCCCCAGCGTCTCCTTCTTTTCCCCCGTCCCTATTCCCCCTCGGGTCAGTCTCCTATTCCCTCTCGGTCAGTCTCCTTCTATTCCCTCTCAGTCAGTCTCCTATTCCCTCTCGGTCAGTCTCCTTCTATTCCCTCTCGGTCAGTCTCCTATTCCCTCTCGGTCAGTCTCCTTCTATTCCCTCTCGGTCAGTTCCCCTATTCCCTCTCGGTCAGTCTCCTTCTATTCCCTCTCGGTCAGTCCCCTCTATTCCCTCTCGGTCAGTCCCCCTCTATTCCCTCTCGGTCAGTCTCCTTCTATTCCCTCTCGGTCAGTCTCCTTCTATTCCCTCTCGGTCAGTCTCCTTCTATTCCCTCTCGTCAGTCTCCTTCTATTCCCTCTCGGTCAGTCTCCTTCTATTCCCTCTCGGTCAGTCTCCTTCTATTCCCTCTCGGTCAGTCCCCCTCTTTCCCTCTCGGTCAGTCCCCCTCTTTCCCTCTCGGTCAGTCTCCTCTATTCCCTCTCGGTCAGTCTCCCTCTTTTCCCCTCGGTCAGTCCCCCTCTTTTCCCCCTCTCGGTCAGTCCCCTCTATTCCCTCTCGGTCAGTCTCCTTCTTTCCCCTCTCGGGTTCCCCTCTTTCCCTCTCGGTCAGTCTCCTCTTTCCCTCTCGGTCAGTTCCTTCTTTCCCTCTTCGTCCCCCTTTCTTTCCCTCTCGGTCAGTCCCCTCTATTCCCTCTCGGTCAGTCTCCCCTTCTGCCCCCCCTCTCGGTCAGTCCCCTTTCTTTTCCCCTCTCAGTCAGTCCCCCTCTTTTCCCCTCTCGGTCAGCTCCCCTATTCCCTCTCGGTCACCCCTCTATTCCCTTCCAGTCCCCCCTCTATTCCCTCTCGGTCAGTCTCCTCTTTTCCCCTCTCGGTCAGTCCCCCTTTATTCCCCTCGTCAGTCTCCCCCTTTTCCCCTCTCGGTCGTCTCCCTTTTCCCTCTCGGTGTCCCCCTCTTTTCCCCTCTCGTCAGTCTCCCTCTATTCCCCCTGGGTCGTCCCCCTTCTTTTCCCCTCTCGGTCGTCTCCCCTATTCCCTCTCGGTCGTCCCCCTCTTTTCCCTCCCCAGCCCCCTCTTTTCCCCTCTCGTCAGTCCCCCTATTCCCCTCGCTCTCCTTCGTTCCTCTCAGTCAGTCCCTTTCCCCTCTCGTCAGTCTCTTCTATTCCCTCCCCGGCGTCTCCTCTATTCCCTTCGGTCAGTCCCCCTCTATTCCCTCTCGTCAGTCCCCCTATTCCCCCGTCATTTCCCCCTCTTTCCCCTCGTCAGCCCCTTTTCTTTTCCCCTCTCGGTCAGTCTCTTCTATTCCCTCTCGGTCATTTCCCCTTTTATTCCCTCTCGGTCAGTCTCCTATTCCCTCTCGGTCAGTCTCCCTCTATTCCCTCTCAGTCAGTCTCCTCTATTCCCTCTCGGTCAGTCTCCCTCTATTCCCTCTCAGTCAGTCTCCCTCTATTCCCTCTCGTCAGTCCCCTTTATTCCCTCTCTCAGTTTTTTTCTTTTCCCCTTCAGCAGCCCTTCTTTTCCCCTCTGGTCAGTCTCCTTCTATTCCCTCTCAGTCAGTCTCCTTCTTCTATTCCCTCTCAGTCAGTCTCCCTCTATTCCCTCTCAGTCAGTCTCCTTCTATTCCCTCTCAGTCAGTCTCCCTCTATTCCCTCTCAGTCAGTCTCCCTCTATTCCCTCTCAGTCAGTCTCCCTCTATTCCCTCTCGGTCAGTCTCCTATTCCCTCTCGGTCAGTTTCCTTCTATTCCCTCTCGGTCAGTCTCCTTCTATTCCCTCTCGGTCAGTCTCCTTCTATTCCCTCTCAGTCAGTCTCCTTCTATTCCCTCTCGGTCAGTCTCCTATTCCCTCTCGGTCAGTTTCCTTCTATTCCCTCTCGGTCAGTCTCCTATTCCCTCTCTCAGTCTCCTTCTATTCCCTCTCGGATTTCCCCTTTTATTCCCTCTCGGTCAGTTTCCCTTCTATTCCCTCTCGGTCAGTCTCCTATTCCCTCTCTCAGTTTCCTTCTATTCCCTCTCGGTCAGTCTCCTATTCCCTCTCAGTCAGTTTCCTTCTATTCCCTCTCGGTCAGTCTCCTATTCCCTCTCGGTCAGTTTCCTTCTATTCCCTCTCGGTCAGTCTCCTATTCCCTCTCGGTCAGTTTCCTTCTATTCCCTCGGTCAGTCCCCCTTTATTCCCTCTCGGTCATTTTCCTTCCTTTCCCCTCGGTCAGTCTCCTTTTTCCCTCTCGGTCAGTCTCCTATTCCCTCTCGTCACCCCCCCTTTCTATTCCCTCTCGGTCAGTCTCCTATTCCCTCTCGGTCAGTCTCCTTCTATTCCCTCTCGGTCATTTCCCTTCTATTCCCTCTCGGTCAGTCTCCTATTCCCTCTCGGTCAGTTCCTTCTATTCCCTCTCGGTCAGTCTCCTATTCCCTCTCGGTCAGTCTCCTTCTATTCCCTCTCGGTCAGTCTCCTTCTATTCCCTCTCGGTCAGTCTCCTATTCCCTCTCGGTCAGTCTCCTTCTATTCCCTCTCGGTCAGTCTCCTTCTATTCCCTCTCGGTCAGTCTCCTTTCCCTCTCGGTCAGTTCCCCCTCTATTCCCTCTCGGTCAGTCTCCTATTCCCTCTCGGTCATTTTCCCTTTCTTTCCCTCTCGGTCAGTCTCCTTCTATTCCCTCTCGGTCAGTCTCCTTCTATTCCCTCTCGGTCAGTCCCTTTTATTCCCTTCGGTCTCCCTTTCTTTCCCTCTCGGTCAGTCTCCTCTTTCCCCTCGGTCAGTCTCCTTTTTCCTCTCGGTCAGTCCCCTTTCTTTCCCCCCAGGTCAGTCTCCTTCTATTCCCTCTCGGTCAGTCTCCTTCTATTCCCCCTCGGTCAGTCTCCTTCTATTCCCTCTCGGTCAGTCTCCTTCTATTCCCTCTCGGTCAGTCTCCTTCTATTCCCTCTCGGTCAGTCTCCTTCTATTCCCTCTCGGTCAGTCTCCTTCTATTCCCTCTCGGTCAGTCTCCTTCTATTCCCTCTCGGTCAGTCTCCTTCTATTCCCTCTCGGTCAGTCTCCCTCTATTCCCTCTCGGTCAGTCTCCCTCTATTCCCTCTCGGTCAGTCTCCTTCTATTCCCTCTCGGTCAGTCTCCTTCTATTCCCTCTCGGTCAGTCTCCTTCTATTCCCTCTCGGTCAGTCTCCTTCTATTCCCTCTCGGTCAGTCTCCCTCTATTCCCTCTCGTCAGTCTCCCTTCTATTCCCTCTCAGTCAGTCTCCTTCTATTCCCTCTCGGTCAGTCTCCTTCTATTCCCTCTCGGTCAGTCTCCCTCTATTCCCTCTCGGTCAGTCTCCTTCTATTCCCTCTCGGTCAGTCTCCCTCTATTCCCTCTCGGTCAGTCTCCTTCTATTCCCTCTCGGTCAGTCTCCTTCTATTCCCTCTCGGTCAGTCTCCCTCTATTACCTCTCGGTCAGTCTCCCTCTATTCCCTCTCGGTCAGTCTCCCTCTATTCCCTCTCGGTCAGTCTCCCTCTATTCCCTCTCGGTCAGTCTCGCTCTATTCCCTCTCGGTCAGTCTCCCTCTATTCCCTCTCGGTCAGTCTCCCTCTATTCCCTCTCGGTCAGTCTCCCTCTATTCCCTCTCGGTCAGTCTCCCTCTATTCCCTCTCGGTCAGTCTCCCTCTATTCCCTCTCGGTCAGTCTCCTTCTATTCCCTCTCGGCCAGTCTCTCTTCTCTGCCCACATTCCCTGTTATATGTTCTTTTGATATGACATCATTTGTCTCATTGCAGTCTGCTCAAGGTTGCTGCAGGCTTTGACTCATCGACACCAGCACTAGTGCATGCACCAGTGCATGCACCGACACTGTACACACGGTTGTTTAGCAGTCAACGTGCCTATATTCGCTGTGTCGTTCAACTGCTGTGTCGATGTTCCCACATCAAGAAAGTAAACTTACAAGACTTTGAACCTGTCGTCCTGTCTCTAATGGCTGACATAGAGTTCGTTGTAGCCAAGTGTGAGTACAAGTTTGTGGTAGCTCTTGCAATGTCACAGATAATACAACCAGTCAGTTAAACATTTTAAAGAGACACCTTGAACTGGGCATTTCTTAGTTATCTTTCAATGTAATTTCTACCTCAATTCAAACATGAACAGTAAGTATATATTATAAAGGTTGTGTATTAGTTACCAAAAAACCTACAACTGTAAGTGGCAGTTTCAACACCTATTGATAATATATTATGCAATATTTACTGAGTGTTCAGAATATCACTGTAGTCACCATTAGGTGCTATTTTGCTCACTGTAAAGTCATCCGTTGACATTGACTCTTGTGCCAGGTGCCGACCCTAAGACCCAGTGGTACAACGCTGTCACCCTGTCCATTGAGTTTCTGGGTCTCCTCAACCGGTGTAACCCTGAGGGTGACCAGACAGCCAAGGTGGTGATGCATGCCCTCCTGCAGTGGCTCAAGGGGTCACCCTCCAGCCCCCTCCTCCTGGCCACCGTGACAGCCGCGGGACGCTCTCTCGCATCCATCTCTCACATGCTCATCATAGTCGAGGTCTGTCTCGACATCTACTTCACTACAGGTGGGCGCTCTGTGTTAAGTACAACTGTTAGATTGACTTTAAGGGTCCTTTGTGTTAAGTACAGTTATTGGGTTGACTTTAACGGTCCTTTGTTGTAAGTACAACTCGTGGATTGACTTTAACGGTCCTTTGTGTTAAGTATAGCTGTTGGGTTGACCTTAAGGGCGCTCTGTGTTAAGTTCAGCTGTTGGGTTGACTTAAGAGTCCTTTGTGTTAAGTACAGCTATTGGGTTGACCTTAAGGGCGCTCTGTGTTAAGTTCAGCTGTTGGGTTGACTTAAGAGTCCTTTGTGTCAAGTACAGCTATTGGGTTGACCTTAAGGGCGCTCTGTGTTAAGTTCAGCTGTTGGGTTGACTTAAGAGTCCTTTGTGTTAAGTACAGCTATTGGGTTGACCTTAAGGGCGCTCTGTGTTAAGTTCAGCTGTTGGGTTGACTTAAGAGTCCTTTGTGTCAAGTACAGCTATTGGGTTGACCTTAAGGGCGCTCTGTGTTAAGTTCAGCTGTTGGGTTGACTTAAGAGTCCTTTGTGTTAAGTACAGCTATTGGGTTGACCTTAAGGGCGCTCTGTGTTAAGTTCAGCTGTTGGGTTGACTTAAGAGTCCTTTGTGTTAAGTACAGCTATTGGGTTGACCTTAAGGGCGCTCTGTGTTAAGTTCAGCTGTTGGGTTGACTTAAGAGTCCTTTGTGTTAAGTACAGCTATTGGGTTGACTTTAAGGGTGCTGTGTATTAAGTACAACTGTTGGGTTGGCTTTCAGGGTCCTTTGTGTTAAGTACAAGTATTGGGTTTACATGTTGTTTGTATTAAATGCAACTGTATTGTTGCTTTTAAGATCACTTCATATGAAGTACAACAGTAGTTGTATATTTAAGGGCACTTGGTGTAGAGTGTATTGTGTGTGTATGTATATATATATATATATATATATATATATATATATATATATATATACATATATATAAATATATATATTATATATAAAAAGTGCAGAGTAATAGGTGCACTCTGTATTAAATATAAGAGTGTAGAATTATACTCTTTGTATTCTGTATGACAATGTCATTCACAAGGCTACTTCTTACTTCTGTCCCTATCATACTCGACTACCAGGGTATATCATGAATGCAATTAATTTTATATTGCAAAACGCTGAATACCTCGGTCAGTAATCAGAATTCGAGAAGATGTGCCTTATACTTACTAAAGTGTGATTTTTTACCGTCAGTTGTTTGTGGTACTTGTTATACACTGACATCACAATATCTTGCCATATCAAGTGGTGCTGAACTTTATAGAGCCAGGTCCCTTGCATGCTGTGTCTACATCTTACTGTATTTTTCTGACACCAGACGTAGAGAACACAGCCGAGTGTGGCTGGACACGGCCACTAGAGGTGCTGCTGGTGCCCGAGCTACACCGAGAGACGTTTCTGTTGGGTGCAGTGCGCGAGGGCTGCTACCTGACCCTCTACTGCTACTTGCTACAACAACTGCCACTGAGTAGCAGCATCGAGGACGAGCGCGTCCTGCTGAATCAGATCATCAGCTGGAACCATGCCATCAAACCAAGGTAAACCATGCTGTCAAACCAAGGTAAACCATGCTGTCAAACCAAGGTAAACCATGCTGTCAAACCAAAGTAAACCATGCCGTCAAACCAAAGTAAACCATGCCGTCAAACCAAGGTAAACCATGCTGTCAAACCAAGGTAAACCATGCTGTCAAACCAAGGTAAACCATGCTGTCAAACCAAGGTAAACCATGCTGTCAAACCAAAGTAAACCATGCCGTCAAACCAAGGTAAACCATGCTGTCAAACCAAGGTAAACCATGCTGTCAAACCAAGGTAAACCATGCTGTAACACCAAGGTAAACCATGCTGTCAAACCAAGGTAAACCATGCTGTCAAACCAAGGTAAACCATGCTGTCAAACCAAAGTAAACCATGCCATCAAACCAAAGTAAACCATGCCGTCAAACCAAGGTAAACCATGCCGTCAAACCAAGGTAAACCATGCCATCAAACCAAGGTAAACCATGCCGTCAAACCAAAGTAAACCATGCCGTCAAACAAAGGTAAACCATGCCGTCAAACCAAGGTAAACCATGCCGTCAAACCAAGGTAAACCATGCCGTCAAACCAAGGTAAACCATGCTGTCAAACCAAAGTAAACCATGCTGTCAAACCAAGGTAAACCATGCCGTCAAAGCAAGGTAAACCATGCCGTCAAACCAAGGTAAACCATGTCGTCAAACCAAGGTAAACCATGCCATCAAACCAAAGTAAACCATGCCGTCAAACCAAGGTAAACCATGCCGTCAAAGCAAGGTAAACCATGCCGTCAAACCAAGGTAAACCATGCCATCAAACCAAGGTAAACCATGCTGTCAAACCAAGGTAAACCATGCTGTCAAACCAAAGTAAACCATGCCATCAAACCAAAGTAAACCATGTCGTCAAACCAAGGTAAACCATGCCATCAAACCAAAGTAAACCATGCCGTCAAACCAAGGTAAACCATGCCGTCAAACCAAGGTAAACCATGCCATCAAACCAAGGTAAACCATGCCGTCAAACCAAGGTAAACCACGCTGTCAATCCAAGGTAAACCACTCTGTCAAACAAACGTAAAATACACTGTCAAAAGAAGGTAAACCATGCCATCAAACCAAGGTAAACCACGCCGTCAAACCAAGGTAAACCACTCTGTCAAACAAACGTAAAATACACTGTCAAAAGAAGGTAAACCATGCCATCAAACCAAGGTAAACCACGCCATCAAACCAAGGTAAACCACGCCATCAAACCAAGGTAAACCACGCCGTCAAACCAAGGTAAACCAAGCCATCAAACCAAGGTAAACCAAGCCATCAAACCAAGGTAAACCAAGCCATCAAACCAAGGTAAACCACGCCATCAAACCAAGGTAAACCACGCCATCAAACCAAGGTAAACCAAGCCATCAAACCAAGGTAAACCATGCCATCAAACCAAGGTAAACCAAGCCATCAAACCAAGGTAAACCAAGCCATCAAACCAAGGTAAACCACGCCATCAAACCAAGGTAAACCACGCCATCAAACCAAGGTAAACCAAGCCGTCAAACCAAGGTAAACCATACCGTCAAACCAAGGTAAACCAAGCCATCAAACCAAGGTAAACCATGCCGTCAAACCAAGTTAAACCACTCTGTCAAACAAACGTAAAATACACTGTCAAAAGAAGGTAAACCATGCCATCAAACCAAGGTAAACCACGCTGTAAAACCAAGGAAAACCATGCCGTCAAACCAAGGTAAACCACACTGTCAAACAAAGGAAAACCATGCCGTCAAACCAAGGTAAACCATGCCGTCAAACAAAGGTAAACCATGTCGTCAAACCAAGGTAAACCATGCCATCAAACCAAGGTAAACCATGCCGTCAAACCAAGGTAAACCATGCCATCAAACCAAGGTAAACCACGCTGTCAAACCAAGGTAAACCAAGCCATCAAACCAAGGTAAACCACGCCGTCAAACCAAGTTAAACCACTCTGTCAAACAAACGTAAAATACACTGTCAAAAGAAGGTAAACCATGCCATCAAACCAAGGTAAGCCACGCTGTAAAACCAAGGAGAACCATGCCGTCAAACCAAAGTAAACCATGCCGTCAAACCAAGGTAAACCATGCCATCAAACCAAGGTAAACCATGCTGCCAAACCAAGGTAAACCACACTGTCAAACAAAGGAAAACCATGCTGTCAAACCAAGGTAAACCATGCCGTCAAACAAAGGTAAACCATGTCGTCAAACCAAGGTAAACCATGCCATCAAACCAAGTTAAACCATGCCATCAAACCAAGGTAATCCATGCCATCAAACCAAGATAAACCCTGCCATCAAACCAAGGTAAACCATGTCGTCAAACCAAGGTAAACCATGCTGTAAAACCAAGGTAAACTACGCTGTCAAACAAAGGAAAACCACGCTGTCAAACAAAGGTAAAATACACTGTCAAAACAAGGTAAACCATGCTGTCAAACCAAGGTAGATCACGCTGTCAAACCAAGGTAGACCATGCCGCAAACCAAGGTAAACCATGCCGTCAAACCAAGGTAAACCATGCCATCAAACCAAAGTAAACCATGTCGTCAAACCAAGGTAAACCATGCCATCAAACCAAAGTAAACCATGCCGTCAAACCAAGGTAAACCATGCCGTCAAAGCAAGGTAAACCATGCCGTCAAACCAAGGTAAACCATGCCGTCAAACCAAGGTAAACCATGCCGTCAAACCAAGGTAAACCATGCCGTCAAACCAAGGTAAACCATGCCGTCAAACCAAGGTAAACCACGCTGTCAATCCAAGGTAAACCACTCTGTCAAACAAACGTAAAATACACTGTCAAAAGAAGGTAAACCATGCCATCAAACCAAGGTAAACCACGCCGTCAAACCAAGGTAAACCACTCTGTCAAACAAACGTAAAATACACTGTCAAAAGAAGGTAAACCATGCCATCAAACCAAGGTAAACCACGCCATCAAACCAAGGTAAACCACGCCATCAAACCAAGGTAAACCACGCCATCAAACCAAGGTAAACCAAGCCATCAAACCAAGGTAAACCATGCCATCAAACCAAGGTAAACCATGCCGTCAAACCAAGGTAAACCAAGCCATCAAACCAAGGTAAACCAAGCCATCAAACCAAGGTAAACCACGCCATCAAACCAAGGTAAACCACGCCATCAAACCAAGGTAAACCAAGCCATCAAACCAAGGTAAACCATGCCATCAAACCAAGGTAAACCAAGCCATCAAACCAAGGTAAACCAAGCCATCAAACCAAGGTAAACCACGCCATCAAACCAAGGTAAACCAAGCCGTCAAACCAAGGTAAACCATACCGTCAAACCAAGGTAAACCAAGCCATCAAACCAAGGTAAACCATGCCGTCAAACCAAGTTAAACCACTCTGTCAAACAAACGTAAAATACACTGTCAAAAGAAGGTAAACCATGCCATCAAACCAAGGTAAACCACGCTGTCAAACCAAGGTAAACCAAGCCATCAAACCAAGGTAAACCACGTCGTCAAACCAAGTTAAACCACTCTGTCAAACAAACGTAAAATACACTGTCAAAAGAAGGTAAACCATGCCATCAAACCAAGGTAAGCCACGCTGTAAAACCAAGGAGAACCATGCCGTCAAACCAAAGTAAACCATGCCGTCAAACCAAGGTAAACCATGCCATCAAACCAAGGTAAACCATGCTGCCAAACCAAGGTAAACCAGCCGTCAAACCAAGGTAAACCATGCCGTCAAACCAAGGTAAACCATGCCGTCAAACCAAAGGTAAACCATGTCGTCAAACCAAGGTAAACCATGCCATCAAACCAAGGTAAACCATGCCATCAAACCAAGGTAATCCATGCCATCAAACCAAGATAAACCATGCCATCAAACCAAGGTAAACCATGTGTCAAACCAAGGTAAACCATGCTGTAAAACCAAGGTAAACTACGCTGTCAAACAAAGGTAAACCACGCTGTCAAACAAAGGTAAAATACACTGTCAAAACAAGGTAAACCATGCTGTCAAACCAAGGTAGATCACGCTGTCAAACCAAGGTAAACCATGCCGTCAAACCAAGGTAAACCATGCCGTCAAACCAAGGTAAACCATGCTGTCAAACCAAGGTAAACCATGCTGTCAAACCAAGGTAAACCATGCCGTCAAACCAAGGTAAACCATGCCGTCAAACCAAGTAAACCATGCCATCAAACCAAAGTAAACCATGCCATCAAACCAAGGTAAACCATGCCGTCAAACCAAGGTAAACCATGCCGTCAAACCAAGGTAAACCATGCCGTCAAACCAAGGTAAACCATGCCGTCAAACCAAGGTAAACCATCCGTCAAACCAAGTAAACCATGCCATCAAACCAAGGTAAACCATGCCTCAAACCAAGGTAAACCATGCCGTCAAACCAAAGGTAAACCATCCCTGTCAAACCAAGGTAAACCACCTGTCAAAAGAAGGTAAACCATGCCGTCAAACCAAGGTAAACCATGCCGTCAAACCAAGGTAAACCATGCCATCAAACCAAGGTAAACCATGCCGTCAAACCAAGGTAAACCAGCCGTCAAACCAAGGTAAACCATGCCGTCAAACCAAGGTAAACCATGCCGTCAAACCAAGGTAAACCATGCCGTCAAACCAAGGTAAACCATGCCATCAAACCAAGGTAAACCAGCCATCAAACCAAGGTAACCATGCCATCAAACCAAGGTAAACCATGCCATCAAACCAAGGTAAACCATGCCGTCAAACCAAGGTAAACCATGCCGTCAAACCAAGGTAAACCAGCCGTCAAACCAAGGTAAACCACTCTGTCAAACAAAGTAAAATACACTGTCAAAAGAAGGTAAACCATGCCATCAAACCAAGGTAACCACGCTGTAAACCAAGGTAGAACCATGCCGTCAAACCAAAGGTAAACCATGCCGTCAAACCAAGGTAAACCATGCCATAAACCAAGGTAAACCATGCTGTCAAACCAAGGTAAACCATGCCGTCAAACCAAGGTAAACCATGCTGTCAAACCAAGGTAAACCATGCCGTCAAACAAAGGTAAACCATGCTGTCAAACCAAGGTAAACCATGCCGTCAAACCAAGGTAAACCACACCGTCAAAGAAAGGTAACATACATTGTCAAACCAAGGTAAATCACGCCGTCAAACCAAGGTAAACCATGCTGTAACACCAAGGTAAACCATGCTGTCAAACCAAGGTAAACCACACTGTCAAACAAAGGTAAACCATGCCGTCAAACCAAGGTAAACCACTCCGTCAAAGAAAGGTAAAATACACTGTCAAACCAAGATAAATCACACTGTCAAACCAAGGTAAACCATGCCATAAAACCAAGGTAACTGGTTGTTTAGGTAAAGAGTCGTATAAACCATGTGTACATTCCAAAGGTCACACATCTGACAAACCTCTTTTAGAACCATCAGCTCGTCAAACCAACTAAAAATATGTAAAACCCTAAGGTGTTTCCCCATCACTGTCAAACCCAAAAAACTGATACTGTTTACCCAAAGTAAACCCCATCCGATCTAAACCCCAACTGTAAACCCACCGTCAAAGATACTTTTTAATCACATACGATTTAAACCAACTGATACTATTTACCCATCAAACCAATTTAAACCATCACTGTAACCCAATGATAAAGCATGTGTAAAAATGAAATACCTTAAAAAAAGGAAACCAGCAGAAAACAGGTCTCCTGTCAAAGATTAGGTAAATCCCTTTAAACCAAATAAACCTTTGCTGAAAAACCAAAGGAATCCTTTCCCATAAAACCAAAAGTTATCTGTCTTGTTTGGCTAAATGCAGTCGCAGTGTTGTGTCGTGTCACTCAGTGTTGTGCCTGTATCCGTACGATGTCTCTGTATACCGTAGTGTTGGTTTTTCTGCGTGTTGTGCCTTGTCCCTCAAGTTGTGTCTAAGTATTGTGTTGTAGATGTGTCACTGTAATGTCCCATGCATGTCTGTGTCCCTCAGTGTTGTGTCTCTGACTGTAGTGTTTGTCTGTGTACTCAGTGTTGAGCCGAGCTGTACTGTTGTACCCATCCTTGAGTCTTGATGTTCCCTCAGCTGTCTGTTTACCCATCAGCTGTACTGTTTCCCTCACGTCGCTTGAATGACTAGGAGTGTGGAAAATGTAGCATGGCTTCGTGAACCGCAGCAACAGTCTCTGACAATTATTTGGGTTAGCTACCTAAATCCAAATGACGTTTGCTAGCTACCAGAATCCATCTGCATATTAAATCCAAATTATCTGTCTTAGCTGGCTAAATGCTAGTCTGCAGTGTTTTGTCTGTGTCACTCAGTGTTGTGCCTGTAGTGTTGTGTTTGTATACCTCAATGTTGTGTCTGTAGTGTTGTATCTGTCCCACAGCGTTGTGCCTGTGTCCCTCAGTGTTGTGTCTGTAGTATTGTGTCTGTAGTGTTGTGTCTGTAGCGTTGTATATGTCCCACAGTGTTGTGTCTGTGTCCCTCAGTGTTGTGTCTCTGTCTGTAGTGTTGTGTCTGTGTCCCTCAGTGTAGAGACGGAGGCGAAGCTGCTGCTGTGGTGGCACAAGATCCTTGAGTCATTGAGTCGCCAGCTGCTCTACGGCACCCAGCCGCTGGTGGTGGGACGCATGGTGCAGCAGTTCCTTACCTCACTCGCTTCACTCGCCCAGGACAGGACCACCGCCGGACTGCTAGGGGCGATAGGCTTCGGACGCAAGTCACAACTCTCTCTCAGGTATGTAGGTGAATGTCACAGCTCCCTGTCAGGTATGTTGGCACAAGTCACATCTCACTGTCAAGTATTTGGGCCAAGTCACAACTCCCTCTCTCCCTCTTTCTCTTCCTCTATCTCTCACAAGGTCTCCCTCCCTCCCTTCCCCCTTCCTTTCTCTCTATCTCTCTTTAACCTCTCAAGTATGTGGTCACAAACCACAACTCTCTCATGTATTTGGGCAAAAGTCACAATTCTGTCAGTCAGGTATATGGTCATACATCATAACTCTCTCAATTATGTGGACATAAATCAACCATCTCTCAGGTAATCTATGTTGTATTTAACTGTTAGATAATATAGATCATTATTATGTCATCAAGATTTTTGTTTGTCACCAGATTCCGCCTTGTGACAAAGTCCCTCATCGCGTTCATCACAGCCCAGCTGTACGGTGACGGTCAGCTGCGCTTGCCAAGTCCAGTCACGCCCCAAGACGTTCCCCCAGTGTCCACTACACCTCAGGCTGCCCAGACCCTTGCACACCTGGAGTCACTGAAGCATGACAAACAATACCTGTCACTGAAGGATGACATTGACCGAGTGGTGGACATGGTCAAGGACATGTCTCAGACTTGGCTGGATGCTCCCATGTTTCTTGTCCGGCTTGTGTCCAGTCTGTTTGCTGACCAGAAGTACTTGGAGGTTCTACGGAGGAAACTATAGAGCCGAGTTCACAAAAGTGTGGAGCTGGGAGTGCTCCAGTGATTTTACGTTGGAGTTCACAAAGTGGGCTACAGTGATTCCGAGTCATGTTTGACAGTTCACTAAAGATGACAGGTGCAATTGCTACAGGACATTCTAGCAAGGGTAATGATAAGGTAGATTTAGAGAGCAAATCTGTGATTGTCATTCCGTGGTGTGCCTTCTCTGTTCATAGCGTGTTTTTAATAATAAATTACCCAGCATTGCCCAAGGGAAGAAAGGCACTCAGTCACATGTACTGAAAACCCCAAATCTGCCTCAAATGTCTCCCATCTACCCATCTAAACAAACTGCAACTATTTACTGCCTGCCTAGTTGTAAGGCTAAACTTTCACCAGAAGTCGCACTTGCTAATCTGTCAAATGTATGCAACATGTATGAGGTGGATGCTGGGTTAAAATGTCAGCCTAAACATTGAATATGTGGGTCCAGCACCCTCACATAAACAAAGAAAAACTGTTTTATAATATAAATATATTGAATTCTTAGTTATCTAATATACCGTTTTACACTCAATTTTTAGAATACTTGATGGACAGTAAGGTCAACGCCAAATGACATAGTGCAGCCTGTACGAGATATGTGAAATGCGAAAGAAAGTGCTACTTTAAGTGTCCAGACATGACCAGAAACAGGTAGACTTGGTGCAGTGTTCAAACCTGAATAATTTTAAAACTTGACGATTTCTGTGCATACATCCTGTGATATACTTGTAGATGGCTTTACAGTGATATTAAAAAACATGAAATGGCTGGAATGCTACGTACAGCCTTTTGAAATATTGACCCCTCCAAATTCTCCATAGTTCGGAAAAAATTTGAATGAACATCTGAATGGATTTGATAGGTCACATGCAAACTTTCAGCCTAACTCATGGAGATTTGGGGGCACAAATGGAGAATTAACTATTTTGCCATATTACTAATTTACACAACTTACAATCTGTTTTGCACATGCCTGAACAGCTACGTAATAATGTATTGCAAAGCCATATATGTGCACATTACTAACAGTATTGTGACTTCTTGTGATGATTATTTTTTAAGTTACACTGATGTGTAAAAACATCAGTAATCTAGTTTGAATACCTTCAAATGAGATATATTGTTACAGGGAACATTACCAGTAGAAGGCAGTAGGAGACGGCATTCTACTACGCTACTCACTCAGTATACAATCAATCTCGACTGATATATTACCCTCCCTGGTACTTGTAAACACTGCAGATTTTAGAACCTAAAAAGTGTTCACGTGAATATGTTTTTGAATATTCACATATTCTTCATTCAAAATTTTTGTTGTAAGGAAAGTAGTTCCAGAGCACCTTAGGTATGCCTCTACGGAGCACACGTTTAGGGTGAATTCATTGTTTACTTTGGTATGTTGAAAGTTGAATGTTTGCAGTGCATGAAAATAATAGTGTAATAATGGATTTAGTGAGTTGTTGCCTGTCAGGCATGTGTATGAGTTGAGTGACTTATGTACAGACATAATAACCACCATGACTAAACAAGTAAAATATCTATGAAATTCTGCCTGTCTGTGTTGTTTGCAGCTAACGTAAGTTTCACTTGTACCTTAAATGGTCACTTTATCATTAAACTATAAATATCTCTCTTCTGTAACTGTCTGCTGCTTGCATGGCAATCACATCTGTCCACACCACATCTGTCCATATTCCACACATATCCACAGCTGTCCACATTCCACACTTATCCACATTCTACATCTGTCCACTTCTGTCTGCATTGCACATCTGTCCACATTCCACAGCTATCCACAACTATCCACATATGTCCACATTGTTATTGTATTAAACTCTGCATGTTTTTTCCCAGACCTTTTTTCAATGGTTCAACTTTTGCTATCTCCTTATAAAAATGGCCAATAAATCATGTTTGTTGATTCCTAATATTCATAATTTTCAGATCAATTCAGACCTGTATAGCAATATGGGCCATGTGTAGCAATGCTGTATTTTCTCGGTAAAAGTGAGACCTTTGTTTATTAATATACTATCCATGTTCTAACAACCTGTTTTGATGTGAAAAATTATCTCAAGCCATTGTTGCATGGGCCAACAGGGTCCGCTAGCAATGAAACTTATTGTCTAACTTGCTCAAATACTACATGGAGATTTTCATTTTCTTTCTGTTCAGGGCTGGGCCTTCTTTCTCACTTCCATGATTACTCTAACCTATTATGCCAGTTGGTAGATTTACTTGTATTTCATTTTCAGCGATCAGTACATTATCTGGATTTCTGAATTGACCTGTGTCAGATCTATATCCTTAGAACAAATATCAATATCATTAATGGCACCTAAGATCTTGCTGCATATGGAAATGCCAGATATTAACGCATGATGAAAACATAACACATAGGAGGGACACAACTAGTGCAGATGTATGCATGATTTTATTGTTTAACAATTAAAAAAATAATTACAATACAGACAACATCTAGCACCATTTCACCAACGCATTGTGGCATGTAAATTCACAATTTGATAATGAACCACATGCCACTCCTCACTACATGCCACTCCTCACTACATGCCACTCCTCAGTTTATGTCTGACTTCAATTGATAAATACATTCTGACTACACCTCAACTAATTAATTACAAATTCATTCTGACTAATTTTGATTGCACTGAAATACATAAGTTACACTTTCTCCCAAATCACATCACACGCTTTCCCAAACTACAATGTCTAAGTTTGATTACATCTGCAACTCATGAGACTGACACAAGATATACATGTCTTCTGGATGAAGATATTTACAGCAATCTATTACAGTCGTTCCGTAGGCTTGGAAACAAAATGTACTACATGCTGAATTTTACTAATGTAACTAATTTTAGATATAGCATGTATTAATCACTACTTGACGGTACATAACAGATATTATGTTACTCAGATCATTCAGTTAATGGTAGCAGCCATTAATAAAAGTGTAAAGTGACACAACTCGATCATACCATCCAGTATGAACCTTTGAAACAACAGCTCAGAACAGTGTACAGTAGTACGGTAAATTTAAAAACAAAAATACAACCGTATAGACAACAATCAGATGAATGTAAATTGTACAACCAACAAAGTATGTAAAACAAGGCCTCCGTGTCTGAGTAATGTTTAAGACATGGGGTCATTAAGATGCTGGATTATTAGTAGACAGACTGACTGAGTGCCATTAAAACACACTTAGTGAGACTGTGACAATGTCGCCAGGTAAAACCAGTTCTCGAGTTACGAAACAAGACACTGACAGGGTGATAACATGGACATTCATGTTGAATACGACACCATCATGAAGCCTATGTGTGACACCAGAGTGACAACACAATCTTCTAATGACTAGTGATGACTCTCACTGGTGACACTGATATCTCAGAAGATCTGTCATCCAGTGTATTTATCTGTGAAGATAAAAGTTACCTGAAGCTGTAAAGTACAACACTGCCACATCAGACCAGTTCACAAAACAAGGGGGAGGATACGACGTGGCAGTCAGGGGGGATAAGCAGGAATGGGGTGGGGTGGGGCAATGGGGTTTCAATGGTAGGGTAACTGTATTAATATTTACATTTTGATGAACACCAAGATCTGTACACTTTGATGGCACAATAATTTGAATTATCCTGTTTCATATAAGTAACCGAGTTCACTAAATGAAATCAAACACATCTTACTATTCCTACCCTCAACAGAAACATGCTCAATCTTATTACATGTAGTATGTGTTTTTATGTTATTGACTATTTTAAGGTAAATGTCCTATCATTGTTTTATAAAATACTCTATTTAATAACTATTTCTGTCAAACCGCTATATGTATATTATATATTATGAACAAATGCAAAGATGATCAACCATAGTAACACTGCAGTCTTGGCTGTATGACTAATACTTACAATTGGAGTTTTGTTGCCACAGGATTGTGTGTTGTTACAAAAATATTACCTAATGGCTGTCACGACTTTATGTATTGTACAGATACATGAATAAATCAAAACCTACATCTTAATCTACCCAGCTCATCTCCAACGATTAACTGCACACAATATAATCAGATAATAATCTAGTCATAGACATGGGGTTTTACATCAGGTAATCACATTTGCACGATAACATTAAATTATAGCAGACATCTTGAACGCGATTGTTGTTCTGGAAACAGCCCGGAGCACCACCTTGTGGCGACACGTGGAATTTCTGTAGCAGCTGTTGTCAGTAAAATTTCTTTGCTGCAGCTTCTTTGTGATTCCTGTAAATATATATATACACAAATTTGATTATATTTATATATTTGAGTACAAATTTGATTATATATATATATATATGTATAGAATAACAAATAATTGTATTGTGAAACAATGAAATTCTAATATAAAATACATGAATACAATAAAGGTATTAAACAAAATTACAGAAACATTATTACCATATTCACTGATTTTGACGAAGTAATGATGGCATCTGACCATATATTATATATACCACTTGCATCAGTAGAGTGGGATATTCCAGACACATAATGTACAGATACATTAAAACACAAGCAGAAACTTTTGACCAACACATCCCTTCTCCACTGCAAGCAGAACACACTTACTTGTACATGACATAGACGACACCAGCTGCTACCTGGGCACTCATGAAGAGGAACAGGTAGAAGGTGGTGACACAGCTAGACTGGGGACAGTTGGCAGACCCAGGCTACAACAAGACAAGTACATCTGTCAGTACAGTCCTAGGGGTGGTGACAGTACAGTCCTAGGGGTGGTGACAGAGTACAGTCCTAGGGGTGGTGACAGAGTACAGTCCTAGGGGTGGTGACACAGTACAGTCCTAGGGGTGGTGACACAGTACAGTCCTAGTGGTGGTGACACAGTACAGTCCTAGGTGTGGTGACACAATACAGTCCTAGGGATGGTGACACAGTACAGTCCTAAGGATGGTGACACAGTACAGTCCTAGGGGTTGGTGACACAGTACAGTCCTAGGGGTGGTGACACAGTACAGTCCTAGGGGTGGTGACAGAGTACAGTCCTAGGGGTGGTGACACAGTACAGTCCTAGGGGTGGTGACACAGTACAGTCCTAGGGGTGGTGACACAGTACAGTCCTAGGGGTGGTGACACAGTACAGTCCTAGGGGTGGTGACACAGTACAGTCCTAGGGGTGGTGACACAGTACAGTCCTAGGGGTGGTGACAGAGTACAGTCCTAGGGGTGGTGACACAGTACAGTCCTAGGGGTGGTGACACAGTACAGTCCTAGGGGTGGTGACACAGTACAGTCCTAGGTGTGGTGACACATACAGTCCTAGGGATGGTGACACAGTACAGTCCTAAGGATGGTGACACAGTACAGTCCTAGGGGTTGTGACACAGTACAGTCCTAGGGGTGGTGACACAGTACAGTCCTAGGGGTGGTGACAGAGTACAGTCCTAGGGGTGGTGACAGAGTACAGTCCTAGGGGTGGTGACACAGTACAGTCCTAGAGGTGGTGACAAAGTACAGTCCTAGGGGTGGTGACAGAGTACAGTCCTATGGGTGGTGACACAGTACAGTCAGAGGGATGGTGACACAGTACAGTCCTGGGGGTGGTGACAATACAGTCCTAGGGGTGGTGACAGAGTACAGTCCTAGGCGTGGTGACACAGTACAGTCCTAGGGGTGGTGACACAGTACAGTCCTAGGGGTGGTGAAACAGTACAGTATTAGGGGTTGTGACACAGTACAGTCCTTGGGGTGGTGACAGAGCACAGTCTTAGGGGTGGTGACACAGTACAGTCCTAGGGGTGGTGACACAGT
This sequence comes from Ridgeia piscesae, assembly GCA_025642075.2. Lineage (NCBI taxonomy): Eukaryota > Metazoa > Annelida > Polychaeta > Sabellida > Siboglinidae > Ridgeia > Ridgeia piscesae. Next base: position 32,217 of record JAODUO010000163.1, on the reverse strand, counting down.
ACAGTCCTGGGTGGTGACACAGCACAGTCTTAGGGGAGGTGACACAGTACAGTCCTAGGGGTGGTGACAGAGTGCAGTCCTAGGGATGGTGACAGAGTAGTCCTAGAGGTGGTAACAGAGTAATCCTAGGGGTGGTGACAGGGTACAGTCCTAGGGGAGGTGACAGAGAACAGTCCTGGGGTGGTGACAGAGTACAGTCTTGGGGTGGTGACAGAGCAGTCTTAGGGGTGGTGACAGAGTACAATCCTACAGGTGGTGACAGAGTACATTCCTAGGGGTGGTGACAGAGTACAGTCCTAGGGAGCACTATCCTGTTTTGATGAAGCCCATCACAGGTAAAAGTTACTGTGTTATGTGCTTGGTGAACTGGTATAACAACACCATGGCTGTTGGACATAGTCACTGCTTGTTGTAACATTAACAACAGTGATATACAGCTTCATATATAGCAATGTACAATTATCTTCAAATATAGCACTAATCAACGCTGGCAAGTTTATTATAGAGTAATCAAAAAACATCACAAGAAAATTGTTTCACACACAGTGCCATATAACACATGCAAGTTTTTAGGGAACAGATTACTGATAAATGTACTACTTTAAAGCCAGCCATCTTAACCATTAGTATTGAAGTGTCACTTTAATGAAATGCTCTCTAAGGATATTCATCATTCATCAACAATGGTTGGATTAATTTGCTACTTTGAATAACCGCAATGGTGGCCATACAAGCAAGAGCCAACTAGAAATGCTCTATCCCTGTTAAAATGTCTTCATGTTGAGATGCCACAGTTGGCTGACATGATACATATGTTGGTTACAGAAACAGTGGGTGGCTACTAGGTAATACAAACCTTGTTAGCCAGAGTGCGCAGGTCGTTTTGTATGCTGGTGACATGGCCAAGTATGGCATCATTTAACTTATTGTCACCACCTTGACCAGTGGCCCCTGATTGGACGATTCGACTGGACACATGGTCCAACACAGCTCTGTCACAAAGAACACATAGATGACAATGAGAGTTATCATATTGTCTGCCATACATCACTGTATCTGTGACGGTTTAACTACCAACTGTCAAAACACATAGATTATACATAATTACGTCTCGAGAAAATTTGATTAACATGTACATAAACAAGAAACAGATTCTGGTCTGTATAATGTAACTGCAACTCATGACATATATATATATATATATATATATATATATATATATATATATACATATATATATATATATATATATATATATATATATATATATATATATATAAAGTAATTAAGTTTAATATTAATAACCAAAAAACAGATCATCAATACATGCAAAACACATAAATATTGCACATTATGATAAATTCTGCCCCTGGTGAGACAAAGTTGGCGTGAGCTTACCGCATGTCTGTCAGACTTTGAGTGAGTTGTTTTTGGTAGCTGAGTACTTCTTCTATCTCGTGTATGCCTACTGCACCTCCCGTGCCCCCGCCCCCCTGCACGGGCACACCCCTCTAAAAACAGCAACACGGGTAAAGATTACGTTCTTACACAGATTGGTAATCTGTTCATATGACTCCGGTCAGAGCTTTACAGTTCATCTCTTAGCAACCTGTTCAACTGGACACCACCTTCACTTCTGTGTCACATGACACTTACTGTACACAAACTTTACAACAGTGAAGTGAACTGGGGAAATGACAACTTATAGAAATTGTCCAGGATTTGTACAGCAACCCTAGTCCAGTTATATCATGTACTGTGTGTTTGTTGGATCAAATACACATACTGTTTGCTGCCTTTCATTTACACAGTGGAAACTAATTTATGGAAAACATCAAGGATCGCCGGACCTAAAAGTGAATGAACTCACAGCTTCAATCTGTGTTACGATTCTGTCATTGCGGGAAATAAGATTGTTCATCTTTTTGTTGAGTTCATTCATCGTCTCGTGGATGGCATTCTGACCAGCATAGATGAGATTCAACTCTCGGATGTCCTGACTCTCATACTGAAACACACACACACACACACACACCGGTATGTATAAGTATATACACTGTATATACCAGGTAATCATTAGCTCTACATTACTTCTATATTATAAAACAGTGCTTCTGTCTGTCTGTCTGTCTGTGACTCGTGGCCAGTCAATGGGTCCGTCTGTCTGTCCATCTGTCTGTGAACTCACTTTGTCATTTTAACATATAAACTGGGAAGAAATTTGGCATGTGGTTTAGTGACCCACTGGGGTGGTTCGCAGGTTTATACATTTTCAAGATTCATCTGGGGGTGGACGATGTGGAGGGCTCATTTTTCATAAGGCTATGCATGGATTCTGCCAATGTAATGCAATTTTAGCGCTGGAAACTGCATTTTTTTCAAACACAAGGTTGTGGATGTTTGCACTAAGATTTAACTTTGCTGGGAATGGGACCTTGGGGATCAATCAATCTCGACTTCTTACTAATAATACCAAGCTTGGCAACAATCTATTAACTATTCAAATGAACCAGTAAAAAGTGATGGATTACAAACCTTCCCAGAAACATTGCACAGCAAACACAGATTGATGACATATTAATAATAGTCACAAAACACTGTATGTGGTATTATTTTAACAACTGGGACAGTGTAAGATGTTCCTGTTGTCATTGATCAATGTCAGTACAAGAGTGACAGTTCACTCACAACGTTCTCGTCCTGCTCCCCGTGATGCTTTGCCTCAGGGTGCTCCTTCTGGTACCTGTGCAGGAGGACACAGAGTAGAACACAGGACACATACGCTAGGACACAGGACAGTAGGACACACACACACAATAGGACACAGGAGAACATACATTATCACACAGGACACACACAGTATGACACAAGACAGTAAGACACACACAGTAGGACACAGGACAGGACACACAGTATGACAAACACAGAAGGAAACAGGACACATTAAATAGAACACACAATAGGACACAGGACACATTCAGTAGAACACACAATAGGACACAGGACACACGCCTACATACATGACATATAGCAGGATAAAGAAGACATACAGTAGATAACAGGACAGTAGGACACAGAAGGACATAGGACACACACAGGAAACACACACTCAATAGCACACAGGACACACACAGCAAGACTTGCATGCACGCACACCCACTTTCTGAATATGTGCCACACAACAGAATCCAACTAACAGGACAAACAAAGGCAACGATATATGACAAATGAAACATGCCAGAAACTTTGACGTCGGAAACAAACTTGATGTAAAAAAGACAACCATATTGTACCCTACCTAAAAACACACAGAGACAGAGTAGGGCTGCATACTGGGTGAAGGGTGCTTAAGATGAGTTATAACTTACATTATGGCAAACTGATTCATTTGATGCAAGTACTCACTCTTCCCTGGCCTTATCCAGCTTGTGGCCGTACTCATCAAACTCTGCTTCGTACTTCTTGAGGTCTTCCTCAGGGAGGACTGTGCCAGGCCCGGTGCCCTGTAGTCAGACAACACAAACATACACATACGCACTGTACCATTTACTACACACAGATGTCAACACATAACAACACAGATGTCACAGGTGACAACACAAACACCCCTTCTTACACACAATGTCACAGCCTCACAGGTGACAACACAAACACCTCTTCTTACACACAGACATCACAGGTGACAACACATTGAACACAAACACCCCTTTTTACACACCGATGTCATAGGTGATAACACAAACACACCTTCTTACACACAGATGTCACAGGTGACAATACAAACACCCCTTCTTACACACAGATGTCACAGGTGACAACACAAACACACCTTCTTACACACATATGTCATAGGTGACAACACAAACACCCTTATTACACACATATGTCATAGGTGACAACACAAACACCCCTTCTTACACACAGATGTCATAGGTGACAACACAAACACCCCTTATTACACACATATGTCATAGGTGACAACACAAACACCCCTTCTTACACACAGATGTCACAGGTGACAACACAAACACCCCTTATTACACACATATGTCATAGGTGACAACACAAACACCCTTATTACACACATATGTCATAGGTGACAACACAAACACCCCTTCTTACACACAGATGTCATAGGTGACAACACAAACACCCCTTCTTACACACAGATGTCATAGGTGATAACACAAACACACCTTCTTACACACAGATGTCACAGGTGACAACACAAACACCCCTTCTTACACACAGATGTCACAGGTGACAACACAAACACCCCTTCTTACACACAGATGTCACAGGTGACAACACAAACATCCCTTCTTACACACAGATGTCATAGGTGATAACACAAACACCCCTTCTTACACACAGATGTCACAGGTGACAACACAAACACACCTTCTTACACACAGATGTCACAGGTGAAAACATAAACACCCCTTATTACACACATATGTCATAGGTGATAACATAAACACCCCTTCTTACACACAGATGTCACAGATAACAATTGTACCATTTACTAGACTCGTAAACAAGACTTCAGGACAAGTACCCTGCAAAATGCCATGCACATATTTTGCACTAGAAGTGATATATCTATATTAAAGTATATTTTTTCTAGAGATGCAGTTGACTTGGGGTGGTACTTACAGTGTCCGGCTCACGCAGACTGTGTGTCAGGAAGGAATGGACATCGTGGTCATCTACAAGACACATGGGTACAGCATACATTAATATACTTATTATTTATGTTACATTAATTATACTTATTATTTATGTTAGATTAATTATACTTATTATTAATAAGTGGCGTGATCCACAGGATATTTGTTGTTGAAAAATGGCTTCTGGACATTCTAATGTTTTTTCAGGAATATCTATGAAAATATGTTTTATGATACTGATTTTAACTGTTTACTAATCAATTTGTTTTATTATTTATGCATTTATAATATTATTCTTATAAGTTATTATATTGATTAGATACAATCTTATAACATTAATTTTATGATGCATCTTTACAGGCCATTACACATTTACAGAAGTTAGTGTATGGGAACAATGTGTCCACTAGTAAGAGGTGCACATAAACACCAAGTCATGCAGTAGTACAGCAAAAGTCATGCAGTAGTACAACACAAGTTGTGCAGTAGTACAACACAAGTTGTGCAGTAGTACAACACAAGTCGTGCAGTAGTACAACACAAGTCATGCAGTAGTACAACACAAGTCGTGCAGTAGTACTACACAAGTCGTGCAGTAGTACAACACAAGTCGTGCAGTAGTACAACACAAGTTGTGCAGTAGTACAACACAAGTCATGCAGTAGTACAACACAAGTCGTGCAGTAGTACAACACAAGTCGTGCTAGTAGTACAACACAAGTCATGCAGTAGTACAACACAAGTTGTGCAGTAGTACAACATAAGTCATGCTAGTAGTACAACACAAGTCATGCAGTAGTACAACACAAGTCGTGCAGTAGTACAACACAAGTCATGCAGTAGTACAACACAAGTCGTGCAGTAGTACAACACAAGTCGTGCAGTAGTACAACACAAGTCGTGCAGTAGTACAACACAAGTCATGCAGTAGTAGTACAACACAAGTCGTGCAGTAGTACAACACAAGTCATGCAGTAGTACTACACAAGTCATGCAGTAGTACTACACAAGTCGTGCAGTAGTACTACACAAGTCATGCAGTAGTACAACACAAGTCATGCAGTAGTACAACACAAGTTGTGCAGTAGTACAACACAAGTCATGCAGTAGTACAACATAAGTCTCGTAGTAGTACAACACAAGTCATGCAGTAGTACAACACAAGTCGTGTAGTAGTACAACACAAGTCATGCAGTAGTACAACACAAGTCATGCAGTAGTACAACACAAGTCGTGCAGTAGTACAACACAAGTCATGCAGTAGTACAACACAAGTCGCGTAGTAGTACAACACAAGTCGTGTAGTAGTACAACATAAGTCGTGTAGTAGTACAACACAAGTCATGCAGTAGTACAACACAAGTCATGCAGTAGTACAACACAAGTCATGCAGCACTAAAAGGTCTCACCAGCGAGTCCTCCAGTAGCGGCCGACACACCAAAGTAGCCCTCAGCTGGCAGCGTTACACTCTCCGCTCTCATACACAACTCGTAGTGGTCGACATTGTCTGACATCCCACTGTGATACCACACCTGTCAAACACAGGGCACTGTCACATCTATAGGGACCAGACATGGGGTCAAATACAAATGTATTTGACCCCATGTCTGATAGGAACACATACTGGCGTTGATAAAATATTTGTATTATTATTTATTAGGAAGAATTTTTAAAGTGCTACGTCACCGGATTAAAACCTGCCGAAGTCACTGGTAATAAAAGCCAAGTAAATACATAAGCTAAATAAATAAGAAATAAGCAGGTTAAATAAAACAGTAAATAAGGTAATGTGATATGTCAATGTAATAAATAAGTAGATTATAATACTTGGTAATTAGATATACATAAACATTAAGACAAGCCAAATTTAAAACAGATTAAAATAACTTACCCCTAGGTAGTTAAAAAGTCATAAACAATATATGTTCTTGACTACTGTGTAAATATGTTCTACTGAAACTGTTGACATAAAATGGCATGTGATAAGTGTTAATAAATCTTTAATGTATACAGTTTTTAATCATCTAAGCCTAAATTGATTATTCGGCCCGAGACACCTTCCTGAATAAAAACATTTTTAGTTTGCATAATCAGTAACCGACCCGCGCACATTTTGTATCATCGGATAGCTGACAGATTTTTCAAGATGGTGTATATTTATTCATGAGCAGATTGAATGACAGCTAGCTACATGTGACAAAGTTGATGCCCAAATTTTGGTGGTTTACTATGCCTTCCATTCATAAAGGCCCGACACCCGCATATGTGGCACCAATAGAGAGCTATGTTCTTGCCCAATCTAGGAAAAATAAACATTTCCAGTGAAACAGAACTAGACTTTCAAACACCGCGTCATGTACCCACCGGAGCAGAAGTAAACAAGACGGCATTTGCCAGCGCAACATTTCACCGCTCGCACTGCAGGTTTGCACCGGAAACAAATGTAGCCGATTCATTTTTTATTATTTGGCAGCTACAATGTATGGCTACCTTTGTCTCGCAGGAAATCTGTCTGTTCAGTAATTATTTGGGAGCAGGATAGTGGTTAATTTTTTCAGTATTTTTTTGGATGAGGTTAAGCTAGTAATATCACCATGATTATCTGACATAATAGAGATAGTATAATTTTATTATAATAAAGAGTTCATTTGGCAGTAAAATGATGCCTCATTCATATTTTTATGATAAGTATTTGCAGAGTTGATTTTTATTGTAACAGTATGCAACAGAGGATTTTCGCTGGCCGGTTGTTTAATTTGAATTTTACTTAATTCCCACATCAATGATGCTAGGAATTTAAATTTTACATTAATTAAAAATGCAAAGGGGTAAACACAAATCCTTACCGTTAGTGTTTTCTTGTAATACTGAACTCTGACCCTGACCGGGAAAGGTTTGTTTCGGAAGTCTCGCAAGCATCCACCTAGCTGCTGGTGACTTCCATCTCTGCAATGAAATAATTGTAATGGATAAAATGCAAAACATATATCATGTATTCATCCTTATCAATGGCAATACCAGTGAAATATTGCACTCTCAATCTGGAGTTTGAATCATATTAGTAACGTTTTGTCAATTCCATGTTATCTCAGCTCAGCCTGCTGTATAAATATGTACCAGTCATGGATATATGTGACCCAACAGTTTTCCATCAGTAACTGCAATATGGCCAAATGTCTCCCTAAACAGTTGCGTTGGCACTCAAGGGTATTGGAGGAGACTAAAGCACCATATGTGGACCACATACTGTATAATTCAATTTTTGTACACAACTGATAGATTTTATAATCCACTAACTCTATAACTGTGGCTATGTGGATTCATTATTACTATTATTAACACCATTGAAAACAACACTGAGGTCTACGTAAAGGTACCAGGATATTTATAGATAATGTTATATTAACGGACAACAATGTATTTTCTTTCTAGTCAATTATAACTTTGACAGTTGTGAGCCTGTTTCTTTGAGCTACCAAGATACTAATGAAAGAAGAATAGACGTACGTCTCATGGCTGTAGGACTGCGTTCCGTCATTCACCATCACCATCACATAGGGATTGTTGTGCTGAAAATTGAAAAAGTATAGGTGTATGAAATCATGGATATATTTAATTAATAATTTATGTACTGTTGCAGGTTGTAAATTAATATACTGCAAATACATGTAATAATGATTGAGTTGCCACCTTACATGATTCTCTGGCACTATACTATTAGTATTATATTAGTATTAGCCGTAGTCTACCATATGACATTTTAATAAATACTTCATCAGTTGGACCTGCTAGACTCACCTGGTTATCATTGTCGAAGGAATCGAAGAAGACAGCGAGTCCCTCCCACTTGTCATTGCTCCCAAACACAGGGCCTTCTACTCCCTTCTGAGCAGTGTACCACAGCGCCTACACAACAACTCAAACAGGTCAAACAGGACTGACACGACATCACTCCATAACACCTGGCAGACACAGTTAAACACACAGGATGGCTTTCACTCTCCAAAAATATGAATGAACAGTACAACAGGGAATTAATACTACATTACTACTACCCTGGGGGTACTACAATTTGAGAAACTTCGAACATATCTGCATGATAAAATAAACATATGGCCTTAATTATTTGTTAATGCTACCGATAGTATAATAACCATTTCATATTCATAAGCACTATTTTTAACACACTATTTATATATGTATATCGCTGCAAAGCGCCATGAACATCTTTGGATGTGGCACAAAACAAAACACAGCTGTATACATTATTTGTATTAAAAAAACTCTCCTTATTTATCTTTCAAAATCATCTTACAACATTGTGGCGTATGGGAGTGGAGGTTGAGGGAAGGCAAAACAAAGGATTCTGGACCGTCAAATACAAAATTCCACTGGAACAAGTCAATGCAAGTGTACTCACCAGACCATCTGCTCCAACTCTGCCACGACCACTCACACGGAACACCATGTCCACTTCCCAGAAAGGATGTGTATTCCTCTCATTGCTCCACACATAGCCTGATTACACAGAATCACATTTCAAATGTCAATGGATGGGAATCAATTTAGTATAAATGTATTCAGTAATGCAAACATTATTACATAAAATATGTGTTTGTTCATCTAGACAACCAATAAGGTTATCATGTAAATAATTATTCAATAGCCAGTTAACATTTATTTAAGTACTTAGCCAGTTGCATTATCCTGAATACTGAACATGATCTTTATAACCATAATTTGTGTTAATCTTTCAAATACAATAACTATGCATATATTGTAATAAGTTACCAAACGATTAGCATACTTATATTTGTTTTATTGATTTATCAATTTATTCTGACTTACCTTTTTTACTCTTGAGTGACGGTGTGATCCTTATTGAATCATCACTTGCAATAGAATCTAAAGAAAAAGAAATGGAATGCAAAATTGTAAACTAGCAAAACCTTACTGTGCCAAATTTTACCAGTAAAATGTTAGTTATAAAGCAAAAAATAACCTAATTTTAAAGATTACTGAAAACATAAGTATGTATGCCAAAAGCCATTTAACGAGAGATATAATTTAAGATGACCATGTGAAGTGGAAATATTGTTAACAGACCTGAAACTAGTATGACATTAATCCCGGAAATTCAACCGATATTCATAAAACAAAGGTTACAGATCCAGAGTGGTAAACATTATTGTAATAAGACAGATTTCCGCCAACAAATAATATGCTGTGGACATGACATGGCTTCGTAGCAGCTGTAAAAGTTACTAATCCTAAAAATGAGGGATTTCAACATCCACATGTGCCATGAAAGGCTATATCCTATTTGCAAGCTTTTAATGTATATATGGCTCCATTTTACTGAACCATTCATTCACTTATGACGTCATGACTGTGTCAGTGTGCAAGAGTGAGGATTTAGAAGAACAACCAGTAGGGTAAATGTGCTGGTTATCGGACCATCTATCACTTTGTCGTAAAATTCCAATAACACGAGTGATGTCAAGCTTGGCATCGCTTCTAATTCCATACGTTGGTGTCATCACACAGCAAATAATACTGACATATTGGTTATGTCATAAATGACAGAGCTGTCCAAATCATACTAGCACTAACGGATAACCAACGCATGCAAATGTTGGTTGTTACCGAACAACACATTTGTCTTAATTAGTGAATATTTATTCTTATGGGAATATTTTTACATAAGTAAACTATATAGTATTATAGAAACATATATGAACATGTGATACAAAAGAACATGATTTCTAGGTTTGTTTTTACAGCTGCAACTGCGACCAATGTGTCACGTGGCAATAAACCATTACCATATGGCATAAAAAACCGGTTATTGACAGATGTCAACCAGCTTGAAACGAGGAAAGGACAGGAGTACTCACGACCACCATGTGTCCAAAATGGAATCGACCCATCTCTTTGCACCAAAAGGGGTCCTTTGAAACTTAGCTTGTATTCAAATCGTCGACGAGGTTCACTGGGAGCATTTGCACCACAAACAGCAAAAATAAGGATCGTCAACACAACAACGGTCCTACTTCGGAGAGCCAGAGCTGTCATATTTCTTCACAAATACTGACTATAAAATAATGTTTAACTACAAGTGTTCAAGCGCTTCCGTGTCAAAAATAAAGCTCTATATTGCCATTACTTTCTAATAAAATCGCATAACACAAAACAATGAAAACTGTAAAACAAGTGCATTATTTCGATACCCTAAACGTCAGCTCAGATAGCTCTCGAGTGGCACCGGAAGTGCTTAAACGGAAGTTGCACGCTACTTGCGGCGTGGACGGTTGCACTTGGCTAGCTTTGATTAGTGCAAGACATTAGTGGCAAAATAAACTCGCCAGACTCTCTCTCTCTCTCCCCCGTAGTGTCCTAAATAGTTCTATTAATAAGTACATTTTGTAATCTTAATTCTAACTTAATAAATATTTGCTAACAATGAATGCATGGTCACTTAAAAAATGTGCTTTGCGTTCTGTCAGAGTAGATGTGAACATGTGAGGCACTGACCACAGTGGCACTGACCGATTATAGTGTCACCTACCGGACTCCACAATATTAATTGTTATGGAATGCTTTTCCAGCACCCTTTCGAGAGATTTGAAAGCTTGTGCATGTGGATTGAGCACTACAGCCAAACAACTAATCAGAACACTGCGGATAATGAGCACCTTTGGAACTATATTATTTCATAGGTATAAATCGTATTTTTAATGCACGTCAAAGGTTATCAAACTGTTGCGCGCGCTGTAACTTGCTTAGGGCTAGGCCAGTCAAAATAAGTTTACAGCGTAGATTATTGATTCTGACAGAGTTGTATACGATGGAAACGAGGTTGCCAAGAACATTCCTTGAAAATATAGTTGTGTGCTGCGTGTTGTTAACAAATCATGTCTAGTACTTCGGCTTAGACCGTACTAGCGGAGTCGAAAATAATTGAGAATGCAGTTAAAACATTTGAAGACACTGTACAGCCCGCAGGTACTGTATACCTGATAGTGATTTGTTTAGAGATTGGGGAAAATCAACAGTTTTATTAGACGGTGGTTCAATAAATGTCTGTCATTACTTATTTTACTATTATCATATTTGTTCACAGTTATTTTTGTGGGTATAAAGAAATGGGCCAATAACACAATACATTATAGCAGAAAAACTTCTGGATGAACCTAACATTATAATTACTTGCACCATTAAAACTAGTTACAGAGAGAGAGAGGGGGGGAGAGGGAGAGGGGGGAGAGACATGCACATACATTTGGCAATGTACAGATTTCCTTTTCCAGTCATGTATGTTTACTTTTTCAGAATGGGGCGAATAAGGTCTGTGCTGTGACATGGTCCCCCAACAATGCGAAGCTTGCTGTGTGCACGTATGACCGTGTCATTATGCTCTACGATGAACACGGTGAACGAAGAGACAAGTTTGCTACAAAAGCAACAGACTCAAAGGTTGTTAATTTAACTTTGACTGAATTTATGATATTTTGTATTAATTTTGTTACATATGTTTCATGAACAAAACTGTATAATATTCTGTTTGTCTTTCAGTATGGCAAGAGAAGCTACATGGTGAAAGGCATTGCATTTTCTCCAGACTCATCCAAGATAGCAGTTGGACAGACTGACAACATCATCTTTGTCTACAAGATTGGTGATGAGTGGTATGTAGCAGCATATTCCAGTAACTTATATTGGCACATTCTGGAGTAGGCACAATTTCAATGATGTCATGTACACATAGTGCATGACAGTATATCTTTGCATACATCTGTAGATACACACACTCACTCACAAACATACATGTACATTCATGCACACACAATGTGTGTATGTATACACACACATGCTCACACATGCACATATGCATACCTGTATAAATACATACACACATACACACACTTTTACATAAACAAATAATTAGTTATTGCAACTTATACATTCAACAAACCTATTTACAAAGAGTATACACACTCACCACTCATGCATACACATACACACACAAATTCACACAGCATGTTGTGAGCTGAAATGCTTGAAAAACCATAGGCCAAACATAAGAACATACCATTTACAGGACACGCGACCAAGATTGGATGAGCATGGAGCCACTGTACATTTAAACATTTTATCAATCTTTGGTGCTGGTCGTTGCCATTACTCTCGAGCTGCCTTTGGCTTGACTTACCTCAGGGGTAGTACTCCTATTATAATCAGTATAAATTTATCAATTTTCTTATGTTTGGGTATTGGTTGTTCAATCATTTCAGCCCCCCTTTAAAGACAAGTCTATGCTTTGCATGTAATATTCTGTGATAAAATGATTAAATTAATTCATTCATTCATTCTTAATGCTCATATATAAAATCTCTAAATGCAGGGGTGACAAGAAGACAATATGTAACAAGTTCATCCAGCAGAGTGCAGTCACCTGTCTCATCTGGCCCCCCGACCAACAGATTGTCTTTGGAACTGCAGATGGAAAGGTAGGCAGATGCATCAAAATGTTTATTTTGGTGTTTGTTGTAAAACTGTTATTATTTCCAGCCAAGAAATGTACCATATTTTAGGTGGCATGTTATTTGATAGACGTCTGTGGCGATGTTATGCTTTAAATGTTAAGGAGTATTTAATGTACCATGCTCTGATCCAACTTGTGGTATATATGTTTTCATGATATAATTTGTGGGGAATGTCATGATAACATAAACAAAGTTTTATGAGAACAAAATAGCAAGCAACACATTGAATTGATTTTAAAAGAGAAATGTTGGACATGTTTAAATGATCACATATGTCTGAAGGTGCGGATGGCAGATGTGAAGACAAATAGGTCGAAGACACTCTACAATAGTGATTCATATGTGGTGTCCCTGACAATGAAGTAAGTTGGCCTCAAGAAATATACACATTAAATGTAAATACATGTACCCAATGGTAATATCAGTAATATTACTGGTATTAATATTTATAATTTTATATAATAAATTTATCTTAAAAAAACTAATGTACAGAATCCTATTGTAACATCTTTCAATATGGTTCTTAAGACACACATTTTTATACTTCCTTTTATAACACTAATGTAGTCAGCATGTATATTAATTTTGTTTAAGTATGTGGAACTTTTAAACCTTTTGTTTTATTTTAAGCACCACTTACCAGAATGCACAGCACAATATAAATTCCTAATTAAATAATTATAATTTCTGCATGTGTGTGTTGGTGTGGGTGTTTGTTTGTTTGTTTGTTTGTTTGTTTGTTTGTTTGTTTGTTTGTTTGTCATCACTGATGACTATGTTACTGGTGTTGTGTCTATGACTGTGTCCACTGACTGTGACTGTGGTTGTTGTCCAGTGTGTCAGGGAAGGGCATCTTGTGTGTTATTGGTGTTGACTGTGGCTGTGGTTGTTGTCCAGTGTGTCAGGGAAGGGCATCCTGTGTGTTATTGGTGTTGACTGTGGTTGTGGTTGTTGTCCAGTGTGTCAGGGAAGGGCATCCTGTGTGTGTTATTGGTGTTGACTGTGACTGTGGTTGTTGTCCAGTGTGTCAGGGAAGGGCATCCTGTGTGTTATTGGTGTTGACTGTGGTGTGGTTGTTGTCCAGTGTGTCGGGAAGGGCATCCTGTCTGGCCACGCGGATGGGTCCATAGTGAGGTACTTCCTGGAAAGTGACGACTCAGGCGAACCTCAGGTTTGTGGCAACAGTTTAGTAATTACATGTTAATTACCCCCCATAATCAAATCTACATCAACATCATTAACTGTTTAAAAGGAATCTTTGAAAAATATGGCAAAATTGTTGATCTTTTCTAGGGGCAGCTGGATACAGAAGAATCTGTTATTTCAAGCATGTGACAGCATAAATTTATGATACCAGTTGTTTTGTGAAAATGAAAATTGGTAACATTATTGCTGCTGAGTCTCACAAGGAAGGTTTTAGTCAATAGATTTCAGGAGTTGAATGACGCTGAACATTTTAGGGCAGATATGAAATGAGGTGTGTGGGTTAGAGGAAGTGGACAATTCCTTGATGAACAATTAAGTGTTCAGAAATAAATGTTGTGTCACATTAAGAAGGGAAATTCTACAAATCACACAGGATCAAAATCAATGTAACAACTGATCCTGAGATTTCATGTTATAAATTTGATTGCTAATGTCTGGTGTTGTGTAGGGTAAGATCTGTGTTCACCCGTCCCCACCCTACGCCCTGGCCTGGGCCACCAACTGTGTCGTTGCGGCTGGCTGTGACAAACGCATCATGGTGTATGGGCGTGACAACCGCGTGCTGCAGCAGTTTGACTACAGTCACGAGGACGATGAACACGAATTCACTGTAGCCACCTGTAGTCCCAGTGGTCAGTCTGTGGTCATCGGCAGCTACGACAGGTCAGTGGCTTTGGCCATCATACAGCAGATCTGACATGTCTATTTTTTTATGTTGTTATACTCAGTGTATAACCACTTCAGCTTGAACATTGTCCTTTTTGGTGATATTAAATAAATAATATATATATATATATATATATATATATATATATATATATATATATATATATATATATATATATATATATATATATATATATATGTACAAATATGTCATGGTTTTGTTTTAACAAATTTATTTGGCTTTAACATTTGGTTGCCTATACAAATATATAAGCAGCATGTTGTAAACATATAACTGATTTAATGTTCTTGCAAATTAATTTTAGCTCTTACATAAGCACCTCTGAGTGGATTTTCTCCAGATTTACGGTCTCTGTGATTACTATTCTGCAGTATTTGCTCCTGTAAAATGTAGCTGTGTTGGTGAGAGCAAGACGTGTTGAGACTGACTATTTGTTTGTAGACTGCGAGTGTTCAACTGGAGCCCACGTAAGGGAATGTTTGATGAGGGCAAGGTGAAGGACATCCCCAATCTGTACACGATCACCACACTGGCCTGGAAGAAGGACGGATCTCGTCTGATCGCTGTGAGTCCACTTCACCAGTCCTCCTTTAACAGACAGTCAGACACATTCCCTAGACCAGTGGTAGTGCTATTTCATGATATGAGTTGAGGTGGTTCTTGTTGATGAGTGGTGTGACAGGTTGAACTGGTGGTGTTGTGTTGTACAGGGCACACTGTGTGGAGGGGTGGAGCTGTTTGACTGCTGTCTACGCAGGACGGTCTACAAGAACAAGTTTGAAATGACTTACGTCGGCCTCAGTCAGGTAGGTTACATGCACACTTCCAGACTACACTATGTCTCCAAATGGCCACCATAAATTAGTTTTGGATTTGAACAGGATTATGTTTAATGGGATGATTGAAGACAGATTGAGCTTTTAAAAAACTTCACAGATCCTAATGGCCGGGATAACGTGTACTTACAATAGAGCGATTTTGAATGCTGCAAACATGGCTGTACATACAATTTAAGTGTTTGACTTCTGGTGACAGGCCACTACGTTGTGGCCCTGGGTAATAAGCGCATACAACACGATGTCAGCTCATTTATGTCCATAAGTATTGGGTCAGTGATTCTCTCTTAGAATTATTTCCCATATATATGGAGACAGTGAGTCTGATAATTCTCAGTGTGCACCTTATGTTTTGGGACAGCTGATAATTTAATTATTTTTAAAAGTGTTTCAAGTAATGGTCATTATGGTATACCTAATATACAAATAAAATGTTTTTCTTCCAGAGGGTCAAAAAGGTTTTTGTTATAATTTAGCAAATTCCTTTACGAGACAATGTGATGCTATGTGGTGAAAAAGTGGAAACTTCTCTTCTTGTTTTTCACACCAGGTGGCATCTTTTTGTCCAGATATAAGCATAGATACATTTCAGATGTTATCTCTGTGGACTGAGAGAGGAGGGATGTGTCATGTCAGTATTTTGCATCATGCAGTGGGCGTTTGTTGCAGGTTATTGTAAAGAACCTGTCAACGGGTACTCGAGTGATTCTCAAGTCCTTCTACAATTACGAGATTGATGAGGTGAAGATCTTAGGAGGAGACCGGTTCCTAGTCGCCCACACCTCTGACACCCTCATGTTGGGCGACCTCACAACCGCCAAGCTTAGTGAGGTCAGTTTCACATGTTCCACTGACCAGTTCAGGTGTCACACCTGCCTAATTCACCCTTGGATTTTAATTAGTTTTGCTTGTGTGTTGATATATGTTTTGTAGTTGGTGCCATTAATTGTGTACACAATGTGTTAAATCTGATCTACTAATTATTTTAATAGATAATGGTGAGTTAAACAAAGAACAATTTGGTGGAATATAATTGTTGAAATTGATGGTTGGTTGGAGTATTTCTATGGTGTGATGCTTTCGTGTTCTCAGCTATATTTAATACAATTGTTGTGCCTTGTCTTGCAGGTTCCCTGGCAAGGGTCGGGAGGGAATGAGAAGTTTGTCTTTGACAATGAGAATGTGAGTAGACATGTGGTAAATATATAGAGTGTAACGTTTAATAAGTGACACGTGCAGTTGACAGCAACATTGAACAAGGTAACTAACTGTCCAATGCATATCAAGAATTCCAATAATTTTTCACCCCCTCCTTCTTTTGTTTGTTATGTGTTTCATTCATGCTGATTATTAGTTATATTGTGTTAGCAAGGGAAGGTGTATGACATCTTATGGTGGTGATTTGTTGTCAGTTGACATCTGGGTCTGGTGTTGTAGGTCTGTATGATCTTCAATGCGTCCATGTTGACTCTGGTAGAGTACGGGCAAAATGAAATCCTTGGCTCTGTGTGGACAGAATTCACAAACCCCCATCTCATTAGGTAAGTCAATTCAATTAACCTTAGTGCATTTTATTTGGGTGAATTTGTCTACTATCTAGGAACATTATTATCCTGAATAAATGTATTCTCTTGGAAAAACATACATTGTTGTTCTTTCTCTACCAGAATGAAGTCATAGATGCTTTTATAATGTTGTATGTTTAACCCTCTCATTATATTATATTAAATCGAGAGGTTGTGTTGTGACCAAATCATATGCTATACATGAGTTGCATAAATGCAAATAAATAAATAAATAAATTCTGGTCTGATTTAAATAACTTTCCACTACATCTGTAGTACTAATTCCTTGTGTAAATAGCTAGTTTGACAAAATTAAAATATTGAAAACATTTCAACAACTTGTTTTAATAAAATATGTATTAGTTATAATTTACGGGTACTTGCTGTTTATGAAATATTAATAAATTACTATACTATAAAATGTTCAACTAATTACATGCCTATGGTAAACAAAACTGATATAATATTTTGGGTGAGTGCATGTATTTTCCATATTTTATACAAAATGGCATTCTTAGCGATCATAACTGTCATCCCAGCAGAATAATTAAGTCAGTGTTATATTTCAAATGCGTACTGCAAAAATTCCCCTTTGATGACAGTATTTGTTATAAACTAGATCCGACAATTCCATCAAAGTCTGAATTACTGAAGCGAGACACAATGACAATGTCAATAATTACAATGGAGATAAAAAACAAAATTTTCATATTTGTTTAAAACAAAATAGACGGCTCAAAAGTTAGCATTTAATCATAGAAATAACCAGCAGGCACGTTGTTTTAGACAATTTGTGTGTACTTCCATGTTTTTCATCTCCACAACACATGTTAAAATTCAATCTTTTTTGCGGAAAATACATTAACTGCGATGATCATGACTGACATGATAAGCAGTACTGGAAACGGGGCTCGACGCTGGAGTCGACTACAAAACTGCATGACAATTGACACTATGTAGCCATGGAAATCGCCTGCATTTCAAAATGTTGACACTTGCCACTTGAAACTTCAATATTATTACATGTGAACGCCTAAAATAAATTGCCATTATTTGATGACACTGATTTGCGTTAGGCAATTTAAAAGTGCTGTACTTGGACATATTCAGGCGTTCTAGCTATGAAAGGGACTCGGGTTGATTCAGGCGTTCTGACCATGAGAGGGTTAATGTTAATAATTAAATGTCTGTCGGGAAATTAATAGACCCATTAATTATGTTTGGATCATATTTAAACACTCCCATGAATGAAGACACTGATAACTATTTTCAGCATACGACTGAATGAACGCAAACAGAGTGGAGTGACTATGAACAAGAAGATGGCTTACCTCGTTGATCTGAAGACAATTGCCATTAGTAAGTACACAAAACCATTAGTAACCATTCACTTGTCATCATGATCTACAGATGTTTTTTTATTGATTGTTAATGCTCTATCATTAAGACTTAGTCATATCCTTGGTAAATGTCAGTAGTTTGTATTCAAACACTTCTTCAAAGTGCCAGTTTATGTCAGACGTTGACTTCTAGAATCGCAAACAACTTCTACGAGAGCATTAAGTGTCAATGTCTTGCTGTAAGGGACTAAGGCGTTGGTACCCTTCAGGGTGTTCTGCTGCACTAGTGACCAGTCTCCTAGTAATGTTTTTTTCATTTGAAATGCACAAATGGCCATCACAAAGAGCCTGCCTTTTGTCAGTGTTGTGTGTTTTTGTGAAACTTGAATATTTTTATTCAGTGCTTCAGCACCATTTACTTGCTGGCATTGAAACTTTACCAGTCATTGTTTCTGGGCCACTTAAATGTAATAACAACCCTTGGTGATTATTTATGTTGCAGTGGATTTAGTGAGTGGTATGACAATAGGCCACATCAACCACGACTCCAAGGTAGACTGGCTGGAGGTAGGTGCAGTTCACATTGTAGTTGTCACGGCTTATGGCATTCAAATACGATGTAATAATGGATATTTCATTTAGCAGAAACTTCCAGGTTTGGTCACCTAAAATGTTTCACTGAAATTGTAACTAATACTGATTAATGAAATAATGATTTAACAATTATGTAATTAATAATGATTAATGCAATATTTGTTTTGCAGTTGAACGAGACAGGCCACAAGTTGCTGTTCAGGGACAAGCGACTCAAGGTATGAGTTGAGATGTGTTGTCAGCAGATCTGTGTTCATAGTTGTAGAAGGTAATGCTATGTTCTCAGTAACTTCTACAGAGTTGGATGCAATCTTCCAGGAGAATTTCAAAGTCACATCACACTCTGATGCACCATGTGCTTACACTTATGTCACTTCTCCTTGATCCACTTGCGAAGTGGAGGCCATGTCACTTGTGAAGTGGACGCCATGTCACTAGTGAAGTGGACGCCATGCCACTTGTGAAGTGTAGGCCATGTCACTCGTGAAGTGGAAGACGTGTCACTCATGAAGTGGAGGCCATATCACTTGTGAAGTGTAGGTCATGTCCTTGTGAAGTGGAGGCCATGTCACTTGTGAAATGTAGGCCATGTCACATGTGAAGTGGAGGCCTTGTCACTTGTGAAGTGTAGGCCATGTCACTTGTTAAGTGTAGGCCATGTCACTTGCAAAGTGTAGGCCTTGTCACTTGTTAAGTGGAGGCCATGTCACTTGTGAAGTGTATGCCATGTCACTTGTGAAGTGGAGGATGTGTCACTCATGAAGTGGAGGCCGTGTCACTTGTGAAGTGGAGGCCGTGTCACTTGTGAAGTGGAGACCATGTCACTTGTGAAGTGTAGGCCATGTCACTTGTGAAGTGTAGGCCATGTCACTTGTGAAGTGTAGGCCATGTCACTTGTGATGTGTAGGCCATGTCAGTTGTGAAGTGTAGGCCATGTCACATGAGTTGAGATGTGTTGTCAGCAGATCTGTGTCATAGTTGTAGAAGGTAATGCTATGTTCTGAGTGACTTCTACAGAGTTGGATGCAACCTTCCAGGAGAATTTCAAAGTCACATCACACTCTGATGCACCATGTGCTTACACTTATGTCACTTCTCCTTGATCCACTTGTGAAGTGGAGGCCATGTCACTTGTGAAGTGGACGCCATGTCACTTGTGAAGTGGACGCCATGTCACTTGTGAAGTGTAGGCCATGTCACTTGTGAAGTGTAGGCCATGTCACTTGTGAAATGGAGGATGTGTCACTTGTGAAGTGGAGGCTGTGTCACTTGTGAAGTGTAGGCCATGTCAGTTGTGAAGTGTAGGCCATGTCACTTGTGAAGTGTAGGCCATGTCACTTGTGAAGTGGAGGCCATGTCACTTGTGAAGTGGAGGCCATGTCACTTGTGACATGGCCCATTTCACAACTGAAATGGCCTACACTACATGCCAGTTGTGAAGTGTAGACCATGCTACTTGTGAAGTGTAGACCATGCTACTTGTGAAGTGTAGACCATGCTACTTGTGAAGTGTAGACCATGCTACTTGTGAAGTGGAGGCCATGCTAGTTGTGAAATTTAGGCCATGCCACTTGTGAAGTGGAGGCCATGTCACTTGTGAAGTGGAGGCCATGCCACTTGTGAAGTGTAGACCATGCCACTTGTGAAGTGTAGACCATGCCACTTGTGAAGTGGAGGCCATGCCACTTGTGAAGTGGAGGCCATGCCACCTGTTGTCTTCGTGTGTTGCAGTCTGTTGTCAATTTCTATTGTCTTGTTCAGTTCATCTCAGCCTTTTTGAGATAACCATATCATGCTATCTTCATTGTTGTGTTGACAGCTGCATCTGTATGACGTGGAGGAACAGACTCGCACCACCATCCTCAACTACTGCGCCTACGTCGAGGTGAGTGGCAGTGGACGGAGTGGTCAAGACGTGGACACACTCCACTAATAATTTACAGGCATACTGTAGATTTATTTAGTGTGTGCATGCGTGCATACGTGCATGTGTTCATGCATGTAGACAAATAACAAATATTGACTTGGTTGACATGTTTTGTTCTGGGTGCTTGTGATGGTTGTGAAGTGGCTGGTTGTTTGTGGCCCAGAACCACAGCAGTCATAGTGTGTGTGTGTGTGTGTGTGTGTGTGTGTGTGTGTGTGTGTGTGTGTGTGTGTGTGTGTGTGTGTGTGTGTGTGTGTGTGTGTGTGTGTGTGTGTGTGTGTGTGTGTGTGTGTGTGTGTGTGTGTGTGTGTGTGTGTGTGTGTGTGTGTGTGTGTGTGTGTGTGTGTGTGTGTGTGTGTGTGTGTGTGTGTGTGTGTGTGTGTGTGTGTGTGTGTGTGTGTGTGTGTGTGTGTGTGTGTGTGTGTGTGTGTGTGTGTGTGTGTGTGTGTGTGTGTGTGTGTGTGTGTGTGTGTGTGTGTGTGTGTGTGTGTGTGTGTGTGTAGTGTGTGTGAGTGTGTGTGAGTGTGTGTGTGTGTGTGTGTGTGTGTGTGTGTGTGTGTGTGTGTTGTGTGTTTGTGTAGTGTGTGTGTGTGTGTGTTTGTGTGTGTTATTGTGTGTTATGCCAGTGCACTTGTGTTGTTTACAGTGGGTGGTTGGCAGTGATGTTGTTGTGGCCCAGAACCACAGCAGTCATAGTGTGTTGTATATATGTGTTATGACAGTGCATTGTTATTTACAGTGGGTGGTTGGCAGTGATGTGGTTGTGGCCCAGAACCACGGCAATCTGTGCGTGTGGTACAACATTGATGCCCCGGAGAGAGTGACTCTCTTCCCTATCAAGGTGAGTGCTTCTGTTCACACACTCTGTCCTGACTGTCTTAATGTATTGACACTTGACAGCAGTGTCATGCTCCAGTCAACTGTGTCATCACTGTCATGGCATTATCTGTGTCTATGTACATTTTATATTACTTCATCAAAGTAACTTGTTTATATTGCTAATGATGCAACAGTACACTGTTGAAATGGTCATGTAACTGCAACTGTTAGACATACTTTAATCAGTATTTGATCACACTATATGATCATTACGATGCCTTCCTTGACCTTGCAGGGAGACATTGTTGAGGTGGAGAAGCGGGATGGGAAGACGGAGGTGTTGGTGAATGAGGGCGTGAACAATGTCTCCTACACGCTGGATGAAGGACTCATTGAGTTCGGCACCGCCACAGATGATGGGGACTATGGCAGGTAGGCACTGGGGCAACAGATGATGGTGACTATGGCAGGTAGATACTGGGACAACAGATGATGACGACTATGTCAGGTAGATACTGGGGCAACAGATGATGGTGACTATGGCAGGTAGATACTGTGGCAACAGATGATGGTGACTATGTCAGGTAGATACTGTGGCAACAGATGATGGTGACTATGTCAGGTAGATACTGTGGCAACAGATGATGGTGACTATGTCAGGTAGATACTGTGGCAACAGATGATGGGGACTATGTCAGGTAGGCACTGGGGCAACATACGAGGCTTATGTTAGGGGGACATCATTACACAATACAACGGAATTTATAGAATGGGTGGATATTTAATGTTTTTAATTATAAGGGTGTTTAGATATAATTAATTTCTTTTGAAATCTTAATAATGTTGAATAAATTATGATGTGCGATAAATTATGGTGTCACAGAGATAGGCTCATGTTGGGGAAGTGTTATATAATGCAGAAGAAATAGAACTGATGGATATTTAACCTTTTAATTATAATAATTTGTAATAATAATTGTCTTTTGTAATGAAAAAATGTTATGCTTTCATTGGGGGAAAAACACCATTGTCATTTGTATTACCATTGTTGGGTTTTTAAAGGGGTTTTGGTTATTAGTGCATTTGTGGTAGGTTGTTTTAAGAAGTGGTGCAGGTTTATATAGGTGCACTGAAGTTGCTGGGCATCAGAAGATGACTGACTGAATATGTATTTGACACTGACTGTGGCAGCGTGTCTACCTCGTGGACCTGTGTGTGATGATGATGGATGTGTCTGGGTCTGTTGTACCCAGGGCTGTGATGTTCCTGGAGGGTCTGGAGATGTCACCAGAGACAGACGCCATGTGGAGGACACTCAGTCGACTGGCACTCGAACGAACAGAGCTACACATTGCAGAGAGGTACACTGCCATCTTATCTCTGTCTCTCACACCGTCTCTGTCTCTACACTGCCATCTTGTCTCGGTCTTTCACACCATCTCTGTCTCTACACTGCCATCTTGTCACGGTCTCTCACACCAGCTCTGTCTCTACACTGCCATCTTGTCTCGGTCTTTCACACCATCTCTGTCTCTACTCTGCCATCTTGTCTCAGACTCTCACACCGTCTCTGTCTCTACACTGCCATCTTGTCTCGGTCTTTCACACCATCTCTGTCTCTACACTGCCATCTTGTCTCAGTCTCTCACACCGTCTCTGTCTCTACACTGCCATCTTGTCACAGTCTCTCACACCATCTCTGTCTCTACACTGCCATCTTGTCTCGGTCTTTCACACCGTCTCTGTCTCTACACTGCCATCTTGTCACGGTCTCTCACACCGTCTCTGTCTCTACACTGCCATCTTGTCTCTGTCTTTCACACCGTCTCTGTCTCTACACTGCCATCTTGTCTCGGTCTTTCACACCATCTCTGTCTCTACACTGCCATCTTGTCACAGTCTCTCACACCGTCTCTGTCTCTACACTGCCATCTTGTCACAGTCTCTCACACCATCTCTGTCTCTACACTGCCATCTTGTCTCGGTCTTTCACACCGTCTCTGTCTCTACACTGCCATCTTGTCTCGGTCTCTCACACCGTCTCTGTCTCTACACTGCCATCTTGTCTCGGTCTCTCACACCGTCTCTGTCTCTACACTGCCATCTTGTCTCGGTCTCTCACACCGTCTCTGTCTCTACACTGCCATCTTGTCTCGGTCTCTCACACCGTCTCTGTCTCTACACTGCCATCTTGTCATGGTCTCTCACACCGTCTCTGTCTCTACACTGCCATCTTGTCTCGGTCTCTCACACCGTCTCTGTCTCTACACTGCCATCTTGTCTCTGTCTCTCACACCGTCTCTGTCTCTACACTGCCATCTTGTCTCAGTCTCTCACACCATCTCTGTCTCTACACTGCCATCTTGTCTCAGTCTCTCACACCATCTCTGTCTCTACACTGCCATCTTGTCACGGTCTCTCACACCGTCTCTGTCTCTACACTGCCATCTTGTCTCGGTCTTTCACACCATCTCTGTCTCTACACTGCCATCTTGTCACAGTCTCTCACACCATCTCTGTCTCTACACTGCCATCTTGTCTCTGTCTCTCACACCGTCTCTGTCTCTACACTGCCATCTTGTCTCAGTCTCTCACACCATCTCTGTCTCTACACTGCCATCTTGTCTCAGTCTCTCACACCGTCTCTGTCTCTACACTGCCATCTTGTCACAGTCTCTCACACCATCTCTGTCTCTACACTGCCATCTTGTCTCAGTCTCTCACACCGTCTCTGTCTCTACACTGCCATCTTGTCTCAGTCTCTCACACCGTCTCTGTCTCTACACTGCCATCTTGTCTCAGTCTCTCACACCGTCTCTGTCTCTACACTGCCATCTTGTCACAGTCTCTCACACCATCTCTGTCTCTACACTGCCATCTTGTCTCAGTCTCTCACACCGTCTCTGTCTCTACACTGCCATCTTGTCTCAGTCTCTCACACCGTCTCTGTCTCTACACTGCCATCTTGTCTCAGTCTCTCACACCGTCTCTGTCTCTACACTGCCATCTTGTCTCAGTCTCTCACACCGTCTCTGTCTCTACACTGCCATCTTGTCTCAGTCTCTCACACCGTCTCTGTCTCTACACTGCCATCTTGTCTCAGTCTCTCACACCGTCTCTGTCTCTACACTGCCATCTTGTCTCAGTCTCTCACACCGTCTCTGTCTCTACACTGCCATCTTGTCACAGTCTCTCACACCGTCTCTGTCTCTACACTGCCATCTTGTCTCAGTCTCTCACACCGTCTCTGTCTCTACACTGCCATCTTGTCTCAGTCTTTCACACCGTCTCTGTCTCTACACTGCCATCTTGTCTCAGTCTCTCACACCGTCTCTGTCTCTACACTGCCATCTTGTCTCAGTCTCTCACACCGTCTCTGTCTCTACACTGCCATCTTGTCTCAGTCTCTCACACCGTCTCTGTCTCTACACTGCCATCTTGTCTCAGTCTCTTACACTGTCTCTGTCTCTACACTGCCATCTTGTCTCAGTCTCTCACACCGTCTCTGTCTCTACACTGCCATCTTGTCTCGGTCTTTCACACCGTCTCTGTCTCTACACTGCCATCTTGTCACGGTCTCTCACACCGTCTCTGTCTCTACACTGCCATCTTGTCTCAGTCTTTCACACCGTCTCTGTCTCTACACTGCCATCTTGTCTCAGTCTTTCACACCATCTCTGTCTCTACACTGCCATCTTGTCTCAGTCTTTCACACCGTCTCTGTCTCTACACTGCCATCTTGTCTCAGTCTTTCACACCGTCTCTGTCTCTACACTGCCATCTTGTCTCAGTCTTTCACACCATCTCTGTCTCTACACTGCCATCTTGTCACGGTCTCTCACACCGTCTCTGTCTCTACACTGCCATCTTGTCTCAGTCTTTCACACCGTCTCTGTCTCTACACTGCCATCTTGTCTCGGTCTTTCACACCGTCTCTGTCTCTACACTGCCATCTTGTCACGGTCTCTCACACCGTCTCTGTCTCTACACTGCCATCTTGTCACGGTCTCTCACACCGTCTCTGTCTCTACACTGCCATCTTGTCACGGTCTCTCACACCGTCTCTGTCTCTACACTGCCATCTTGTCACGGTCTCTCACACCGTCTCTGTCTCTACACTGCCATCTTGTCTCAGTCTTTCACACCGTCTCTGTCTCTACACTGCCATCTTGTCTCAGTCTTTCACACCGTCTCTGTCTCTACACTGCCATCTTGTCTCGGTCTTTCACACCGTCTCTGTCTCTACACTGCCATCTTGTCACGGTCTCTCACACCGTCTCTGTCTCTACACTGCCATCTTGTCTCAGTCTTACACACCGTCTCTGTCTCTACACTGCCATCTTGTCTCAGTCTTTCACACCATCTCTGTCTCTACACTGCCATCTTGTCTCAGTCTTTCACACCGTCTCTGTCTCTACACTGCCATCTTGTCTCAGT
This sequence comes from Ridgeia piscesae, assembly GCA_025642075.2. Taxonomy (NCBI): domain Eukaryota; kingdom Metazoa; phylum Annelida; class Polychaeta; order Sabellida; family Siboglinidae; genus Ridgeia; species Ridgeia piscesae. Next base: position 5,588 of record JAODUO010000163.1, on the reverse strand, counting down.
CTTTCACACCGTCTCTGTCTCTACACTGCCATCTTGTCTCAGTCTTTCACACCGTCTCTGTCTCTACACTGCCATCTTGTCTCAGTCTTTCACACCGTCTCTGTCTCTACACTGCCATCTTGTCTCAGTCTTTCACACCGTCTCTGTCTCTACACTGCCATCTTGTCTCGGTCTTTCACACCGTCTCTGTCTCTACACTGCCATCTTGTCTCGGTCTTTCACACCATCTCTGTCTCTACACTGCCATCTTGTCACGGTCTCTCACACCGTCTCTGTCTCTACACTGCCATCTTGTCACGGTCTCTCACACCGTCTCTGTCTCTACACTGCCATCTTGTCTCGGTCTCTCACACCGTCTCTGTCTCTACACTGCCATCTTGTCACGGTCTCTCACACCGTCTCTGTCTCTACACTGCCATCTTGTCACGGTCTCTCACACCGTCTCTGTCTCTACACTGCCATCTTGTCACGGTCTCTCACACCGTCTCTGTCTCTACACTGCCATCTTGTCACGGTCTCTCACACCGTCTCTGTCTCTACACTGCCATCTTGTCTCAGTCTTTCACACCGTCTCTGTCTCTACACTGCCATCTTGTCTCAGTCTTTCACACCGTCTCTGTCTCTACACTGCCATCTTGTCTCAGTCTCTCACACCGTCTCTGTCTCTACACTGCCATCTTGTCACAGTCTCTCACACCATCTCTGTCTCTACACTGCCATCTTGTCTCGGTCTTTCACACCGTCTCTGTCTCTACACTGCCATCTTGTCACGGTCTCTCACACCGTCTCTGTCTCTACACTGCCATCTTGTCACGGTCTCTCACACCGTCTCTGTCTCTACACTGCCATCTTGTCACGGTCTCTCACACCGTCTCTGTCTCTACACTGCCATCTTGTCACGGTCTCTCACACCGTCTCTGTCTCTACACTGCCATCTTGTCACGGTCTCTCACACCGTCTCTGTCTCTACACTGCCATCTTGTCTCGGTCTCTCACACCGTCTCTGTCTCTACACTGCCATCTTGTCTCGGTCTCTCACACCGTCTCTGTCTCTACACTGCCATCTTGTCACGGTCTCTCACACCGTCTCTGTCTCTACACTGCCATCTTGTCTCCGTCTTTCACACCGTCTCTGTCTCTACACTGCCATCTTGTCACGGTCTCTCACACCGTCTCTGTCTCTACTCATATTACATCAACTGGTTATTATGATTCCTTTTTGATCTGCCAGACCCATTCGTCTGTTTTATTATGTTTGACATCAAGTTACATGGTTTTTTAAATGTCATTGTAGTCCTGTGTAGTGCGAGATGTGGTCATGTGACCCTGTGTGATGTTGTGTTTGGCAGATGTTTTGCTGCTCTGGGAGACATGGCCAAAGCCAGGTACTTGGAGGAGACAAACAGAATCGCAGAAGAAGCAGCTCAGAGCATGGCAATGCACTGCTGTGACATGACAACACTGACTCGTGCACCAATGTGACATCACAACACTGACTCATGCACCAATGTGACATCACAACACTGACTCATGCACCAATGTGACATCACAACACTGACTGGTGCAACAATGTGACATCACAACACTGACTCATGCACCAATGTGACATCACAACACTGACTGGTGCAACAATGTGACATCACAACACTGACTCATGCACCAATGTGACATCACAACACTGACTCGTGCAACAATGTGACATCACAACACTGACTCATGCACCAATGTGACATCACAACACTGACTCGTGCACCAATGTGACATCACAACACTGACACATGCACCAATGTGACATCACAACACTGACACATGCACCAATGTGACATCACAACACTGACTCGTGCACCAATGTGACATCACAACACTGACACATGCACCAATGTGACATCACAACACTGACTCGTGCACCAATGTGACATCACAACACTGACTCGTGCAACAATGTGACATCACAACACTGACTCATGCACCAATGTGACATCACAACACTGACACATGCACCAATGTGACATCACAACACTGACACATGCACAAATGTGACATCACAACACTGACTCGTGCACCAATGTGACATCACAACACTGACTCATGCACCAATGTGACATCACAACACTGACACATGCACCAATGTGACATCACAACACTGACACATGCACCAATGTGACACATCATAACACTGACACATGCACCAATGTGACATCACAACACTGACACATGCACCAATGTGACACATCATAACACTGACACATGCACCAATGTGACACATCATAACACTGACACATGCACCAATGTGACATCACAACACTGACACGTGCACCAATGTGACACATCATAACACTGACACATGCACCAATGTGACATCACAACACTGACACATGCACCAATGTGACATCACAACACTGACACATGCACCAATGTGACACATCATAACACTGACACATGCACCAATGTGACACATCATAACACTGACACATGCACCAATGTGACACATCATAACACTGACACATGCACCAATGTGACACATCATAACACTGACACATGCACCAATGTGACATCACAACACTGACACGTGCACCAATGTGACACATCATAACACTGACACATGCACCAATGTGACATCACAACACTGACACATGCACCAATGTGACATCACAACACTGACACATGCACCAATGTGACACATCATAACACTGACACATGCACCAATGTGACACATCATAACACTGACACATGCACCAATGTGACACATCATAACACTGACACATGCACCAATGTGACACATCATAACACTGACACATGCACCAATGTGACATCACAACACTGACACGTGCACCAATGTGACACATCATAACACTGACACATGCACCAATGTGACATCACAACACTGACACATGCACCAATGTGACATCACAACACTGACACATGCACCAATGTGACACATCATAACACTGACACATGCACCAATGTGACACATCATAACACTGACACATGCACCAATCTAACATTACAAGTTATAACACTAGATGATTTGATGACATGGTTCCCTATAACGTTTAACTCTTTAAGACATAACAGTTGATCATTGTTATAACGCAGTGGTCAGGGTTGATGACATGAGACCATGCTGTAGTGCGGTGTGGTACTCTCCCTGTATCTACAATGGGGGGTGTTACTATGGCAACTAGTACACCACATTATACCGTTGATGCAGTCTATACTCTACACCGTGTGTAAAGCTGTGGTGTTTACATGTTAGGGTGGAGACGGCTTCAACCACTACAAGGTGCGGGCCCGCATGGCCATCATGGAGAAGAACTTCAAGTTGGCTGAGAGCATCTACCTGGAGCAGGTAGGAATGGCATAAGGTGCCAGGTACAGACAAACAGAATCGCAGGCAGTGACGGCACACATGCATTTTCATTTAAATGAATTTTTAATATTATCTTATAAACATATATATTTTTAACCACATTTTTACTCAAACATTTACACTTTATTCGAACAAACTACTTCATTGCATAAATTATTCTATTTATTAGAATATATAATATGAAATGTATCAATTGAATTTTCCATGAGGGTTTCTACAAAACGACCCTTGTTATCATTTCCAAGAATTACCTTGTTACCATGGTTACTGCAAACAGAACAGTATTCCGTATATGAATTTTGTTCATACATTCTTAATTCGCTGTAAATGTTGTTAATAAAAATATGCTATTTAACTATGAGCCTGTGTCCTTCAGGTGTCTCAGTTGTGGTTGGACAACGCAATACTGCGTGATTGTCTCTCTTTTAAGTCTGCAGTTGGCAGACATGGGTATTTGCTTATCTGAAGCAGTGATATGTGATTAGCTGGCCTTGTCCTATGTGATTGGTTGAGATATGTGACTGGTAGACAATGGTGCCTGTGATTGGCTGCTGTTGTCCTATGTGATTGGTTGAGATATGTGACTGGTAGACAATGGTGCCTGTGATTGGCTGCTGTTGTCCTATGTGATTGGTTGAGATATGTGACTGGTAGACAATGGTGCCTGTGATTGGCTGCTGTTGTCCTATGTGATTGGTTGAGATATGTGACTGGTAGACAGTGGTGCCTGTGATTGGCTGCTGTTGTCCTATGTGATTGGTTGAGATATGTGATTGGTGGAGAATGGTGCCTGTGATTGGCTGACATTGTCCTATGTGATTGGTTGAGACTGGGTGTTTGTTGCTTCAGAACCACATTGACGAGGCCATCCAGATGTATCAGAACATGCACAAGTGGGACGAGGGCATCAGTGTAGCCGAGGCCAAGGTAGGTTATCACGGCTTCTGTCATTACACCTCATTATTGACTGCATCAGTGTGGCAGAGGCCCAAGTATTAAATAGCATTCACCTGTGACAACTGTAGTCCTGTCCGCTGTGACACCTGTCGTCCTGTCCCTTGTGATACCTGTCCCCTGTGACACCAATCGTCCTGTCCCCTGTGAGACAAATGGTCCTATCCCCTGTACACCTGTCGTCCTGTCCCCTGTACATGTGTCGTTCTGTCCCCTGTGACACCAAACATCCTGTCCCCTGTGAAACCTGTTATCCTGTGACAACTGTCATCCTGTCCCCTGTCACACCAATCGTCCTGTCCCCTGTCACACCTATCGTCCTGTCCCCTGTCACACCTGTCATCCTGTCACACTTGTCATCCTGTCCCCTGTCACACCTGTCATCCTGTCCCCTGTCACACCTGTCATCCTGTCCCCTGTCACACCTGTCATCCTGTCCCCTGTCACACCTATCGTCCTGTCCCCTGTCACACCTGTCGTCCTGTCCCCTGTCACACCTGTCGTCCTGTCCCCTGTCACACCTGTCTCCTGTCACACCTGTCATCCTGTCCCCTGTCACTCCTGTCTCCTGTCACACCTGTCATCCTGTCCCCTGTCACACCTGTCGTCCTGTCCCCTGTCACACCTGTCGTCCTGTCCCCTGTCACACCTGTCTTCCTGTCCCAGGGCCATCCTGAGCTGGAGAGTCTCAAGAAGAACTACTACCAGTGGCTGATGACGTCGAGTCAGGAGGGGAGGGCGGGGGAGCTGAAGGAGCAGGAAGGGGACAACATCGCTGCCATCAACCTCTACATGAAGGCAGGGATGCCAGCTCGTGCCGCCAGACTCATCGCCAGTAAGGAGGTGGGTCACTCTCGTACTTACTCACCAGACTCATCGCCAGCAAGGAGGTGGGTCACTCTCGTACTTACTCACCAGACTCATCGCCAGCAAGGAGGTGGGTCACTCTCGTACTTACTCACCAGACTCATCGCCAGTAAGGAGGTGGGTCACTCTCGTACTTACTCACCAGACTCATCGCCAGTAAGGAGGTGGGTCACTCTCGTACTTACTCACCAGACTCATCGCCAGTAAGGAGGTGGGTCACTCTCGTACTTACTCACCAGACTCATCGCCAGTAAGGAGGTGGGTCACTCTCATACTTACTCACCAGACTCATCGCCAGTAAGGAGGTGGGTCACTCTCGTACTTACTCACCAGACTCATCGCCAGTAAGGAGGTGGGTCACTCTCGTACTTACTCACCAGACTCATCGCCAGTAAGG